>KZ308126.1:350295-515895 GCA_000376725.2 Ladona fulva | reverse complement strand
CGTTATCCATGGGATCTTCGTGCAATAATTACGTTTTTTATTTACACTTATATCATTATGGCTCAGTAAGGATTGAACGAAAAACTAACTCACTCCTTATCTTGCCTAGTAAGCCTCATTTCCTCTTTAAGATAACTGTTGGCTCATGATATGATACTGTTTGTAAATTATTCAGCCCGAAGGTCGGTTCAAATCCCCTATATCATTAGCTACCAAGAGATGGTAGATGGGAATGAGGCTTATAAGGCAAGATGAGGAGTGAGGTAGTTGATGCAATTCTTAGAATTCTAGTCTCCAGGGTGAATAATTTTTAGACCAATAACTATTCCAATATAGATGTGAAATTTCAGCGTTTCAGTAATTAAACAGTTTCCACTAATTATAGCATTGCTCTGTTTGGAGCAGGCTTGCAATCATCCGGCAAGTATTTTAATACTTAAATTCATCAAATAGTTTTTTTTCTCGTTATTCATGATTCAAATTGTCTTCAAATAGATATAAGCCACCTTAATCTTAATAAGTTTTAGACAGATGTTATTAAAAGAATGCGGTTGTTTAAGAATTTTTGAGAAATGCACGTATTTTGGTTGGGAAGGTTTCTTTTTGTGTATTAAAGGAACCGAATTTCTCAGTCCTTGAGTTAAGATTCCATTTTACGACAATGAATGGAACTGAAATATAGCTGAACGCCTGTCCATGGAAACTAATTGGCAGTACCTTCGACATTTCCGCTAAATAGAAGCCGCTGGTTGATCTAGAAGGTTGAGGGGCCTACCTCATGATGATTCTGCAATACAATCAATTGGCTTAGGGACTGACGAGAAGCTCAAACTAAAAATCCCTTTGGCGAATTTCTGGATGCATCCTTGGCAAAAGAATCCATGGAAGACGAAAAACGAGAAACCTTAGCGTTAGATACAATTGATGAATTCATTATTTTCTCGAATTGTACGAAATCCCTCGTAATAAGAGATTTAATTCTCAACTCAAGGATATTCACAACAAAACTTCATAATTAAAACTCAACAATCTTGATAATAAAGCTTGACTAAGTTTTGAATGAATTTCGAAGAATGGAGCACCAAAGTTCTCACATAAATTTTCGTTAATTTGAATATTTCTCACCCCAAATCATCAAATTTATTTTTTCCTTCGCGTAGGGCTCTATTGTTGCAATTTCGACTTTAGAAAAACGTTCTTACGTATTAAGAAAGCGCTGCATTTGTTTGTGAAACAGGTCAAGCGACGATAAGATCCGCTTTCTCTTGTTTTGTTACATTAATTCAGTTACTCGAGCGTCATAGTTTCCCCGAGAAAGACTTCGCGAAATTCCCAGACTGCAATTGCTTTCAATAAGTTCATTGACGTCTTTGGCTCAAGATATTACTCAGCTTCCTTTCCTTTCATGCGAAATGTCTGCATTTCTTGAAAAAAATTTTTATGAGCTATAGGCGTGACTCTATCTTTCTGGAGATTTCAACGGTGGAGTAGAAACGACCCTACGGTTATTGGCCCTTTTCTGAAAATAAAAATAAATAAGACTTAAATAATAAGACTTAAATAATAAAAAGAAAAGTTTATCAGACCCACAAGAACAAAATTTTAATCCTAATTTTCGATAAATTTTACTGACAATGAGACTAAGAATTTCAATCGATTCTATAGGTATATGTAATGATTATTATATGATTTTAAAAGAAATTTTCAGATTTTGCTTTTGAAATATAATTATAAAACTGTTGAATAGATATTTAGAGCATTCAAAATATATTTCTGTTGAAATTCATAAATATGTTACACAGTAATTAACTTTCAGTACTAAGGTTTTTTGTTCATATTCCATGACAAAATCAATATTCAGAAAACTGCAGTGGAAGTATTTTAATCAACTGCTCTTTGCCAACGCCATTGTTAACATTCTAGTCAAACTATAAAGCACCGGAAAACGACCGGAAGATGCCAACATTAAACAATGTTAACAGAACGTGGTCGGCCAAGAAACTTCCGCTGCAGTTTCCCTGGGAAATGATTTCCTCATAAATTACTTTCTGAATTAGTCAAAAACTGATTTCTCTGGAATACGAGATTGATTTTGAGACACGAATAATACTTTCTGGATGTCACTACAATATCTGAAAAGTATTTCAGAGTATAAAATTGAATTTCCAAAGCATTGATATCCATTGATTGATTTCCAAAGATTGGTTTGTTCAGACACTGATTTGCCGCTGTAGTACAAGAACATAAAACCATGTACATAAACGCAGTAACTTGTTCGACTGGAAAATATGCTTAAATATTTGCATGTCAATCATTTATTATTTTCATCATATAAAAGCGCAGTGCGTATAGGATTTTTGCCAAGAGGGGTATTAAATTACAATTCATTACTTGTATAACCTTTATAACTCCTGACGATGTTAATCCGTTGGCGAAACCGGTCGCAAACGTATGGAAAAAGTGCGTGGTTTTTTTTCTCTTCTATGATGCCTTTCCACAAATTAACGCCTGAAATAATTTAATTTATGACTTCGGTGAAATATGTTAACTATAGTGACAAACACTTGGTCTATGACAAAATCGTTATGTTAAGAGCAGCATACAGATTTCTTGAAACTATGAATATTGACGGATTGAATCCTCATAAATGAAATATACCAAGTTAGAGAAAAATCTTTTGGCCCAATGTTCCTAGTGTCTTGCTGCTTCATGATTGAAATTAAGTCTCGTTATATTACCATAGCTTTTGGTTTCGTTGGAGGAAGTGTTTCTGCGATATACAACGTCGCCATGGCAACCGCGAAGAAGGAAATTACCTCTTCGTTTTTGCTTCTAGAATGTTACGGACGCGACCTCGACCTTCGAAAGGGTTTTTTTTTCAGTTCATCCCGACCTCTAAATTCGAAATGTATGTCGGAGCCGTAAATTTCGACCATTTCCTTGCCGCGACCTTGCTACGTGATACGAGAACGAGAACTATCTTCATCCTGTTTATTCCACTTCCAACTTTCGCTCACCTGCCGTCAATGCGTGATCGATGAAAAAATATTCGACGTCCGGTCTCGAATGTAACGCTATGTATTATGGTGTTCTGTAATTCGTCAGTGCTTGGGAATTATTCGGTTTGTTTGCGCTCGAAAAATCCGAGTTATGTTTCGCGGAAACCCGGTTTTTAATATACTCACTTTATCGTGAAACTATCGTTAAAAGGATCAATTAAGTTCTTTTTCTCTTCATAGATGTTTTTTTTAATTGGAAAATTTTACATATAAGAAAATGTCTACTATTCTATCTTTCGGTAGGATCAAGTGCCTTAATATTCCCTATTCAATACCATTTCTTTCGTTTTTTGGTGACTTACCCCACCCTTTATGTCATCTAACATCCTTCTCCTCTTTGTATAGTTAAGTAATTATATAAAATATAAATTAAATGAAAGTATTTAAAGTATTTCAATTATAATTTCTTAACCTCTTCATGAATGTACCAAGTAAATTGAAGAAAATGCAAGTATGAAAGCAGTGGTAGAATTAATTTAGCTGCAATTGACAGTTAACTATTCAATTTTGTTGAGATTCTTCCTTTTTGTTATAATTAATTCAATCAGTCCAACTTTTCCGTAGCTTTCGCGCAAATTCCCTCTGTAGTTTCTATAGTTTCAAAAGAGACGATTATCTCCCAAAAGATAAAAAAAGTTCGTGAATTCGACTTGTTTAAAATTGTATTGTTTGCGACTCCATCCTCTCGTCCGCTCTACTCGAATACTAGAACAATATTTTTCCTCTTCAAGTTCATGTGAATTTTTGTCTTATACGGCTCTGCCCTCGTTTAGAGAGAGAGGAGAGGTAATGTGTCGCCTATTATATTATTCCTGATTCATGTCTCCGAATTACGATGGAATCGCTAGAAAAGGAAATGCATTGATTTTCTTCTTTATTGACTTTCTTCTTCAAACGATTCTTGCAACCTCAAGTATCTAAAATGTAAAAATTAAAACTATAAAATTCATTATTTTCTCAGCATAAACGCGTTTTGCAAACTTTGCAGTTTTTCGCCTTTGGATTTCGATTTCCCTCAAGCATGCAAATCCTCTTCTTTAAGCCCTTTCCCTCGTTCGGCCTTTTCGACACCGTCCTTTCCCAAGGTCTCCTTCTTCTCCTTCCCTCATTCCGTTGCCATACACTCATTGGAAGCATCTTCCCTTTCTTCCTATTTGAATACACACACCACGTTAACTTCCTCCCCTCTGTACTTTACCCATCCATCGTCTTCGTTTGTCTCCGTTTCCTTGGATTGCACGCCGGTCTTTTATCTCGAATTCTATTCCATTCCACCTCTGCTATCAGTTCCATTGCTTTACTTGAAACTCTTGTTCCGTTTTGTATGTTAAGCTGTTTTCGGAGATTGTCAAACGCTTTCCTTTTGCGTGCTCTTTCTTGTTTTATATTCCTCAATAAGAAGATTCTTCACGAAAATCTTTCGTCCCTAATCATCTATCCAAAGGATGTGCCTTTTTGCTATCTTCAACCAATTACTCCTATCCTTAGCTAACTCTTATATCTCCTGGAATGAACAATATATCCATCCTGTTCATAACAAGTATGGGTAGCCTGGGCCTACCTCTCGCTCTTGCCTAAGATTTTTCCTTAAAAAATGTTATTAAATAACTCGCTATGTCTCATCGGGTGTCCAATAAGTTTCTTTTTTCTCTTTTCAATTGTTTCTAACAATCCTCCTTCTCTTACTTCATTCAAAACTTGTTCATTTGATTTTCTTTGGGTCCGACTGGTTTTAGTGATATTTCTCCAAATCCACATTTCAGCAGCAAGTATTGTATCTTTATCTTTTTTCCCTATAGTCCACGTCTCGCAACCATAAGTTAAAACATTAGTGTTTTGACAGATCTCTTCCTTGCATCCTTGGCTGTTTGTTAATAAATGTCTGTTTTTTTTTAATACTTGCTTTGCCTGAGATATTTTCGTCCCTATGCGAGTAAATTCTATCTTACTTGGCCGGTTTTCGTGGAAAGACCTTCTAAAGGAATGAAGAAAACTTTATAATATCCACAAGGTGTTAATTACTGCGACCGGTTTCAGCTAAAAAGCTATCAGGTCGATGATGTCTGAGTAGACGAAACCGGTCGTGACGATAAACGCCTTGTGAAGATTACAAAGTTTTCTCTCAAGTTTATTTGCCCCTATTTACCTATTTGGTTTAAATATCCCTATTCATCCGAGCCTTAAATACCGTTGCGTATTGGTAATCTTTATCTTCTTGTTACATGAATTCATATTCCGTACATTAGCAGATCCGGGAAGGGGCTTTCCCACCCCCTCATTGGTGAATTTTGGTAATTTCTAAGATTTGATGAAGAATTTGAATTAAAATCAGGATGTGATATTCTTCCACGATCTGTATACATTTGCTGCACTTATCACGACGAATTTGCTATTAAAAAGTTACCTCCCCTTGGTAAGTTTGCCCCTCTTTGAAATGTCGTCCCCTTGAAGAGTTTCTAGAACCGCCGATGATTCCGTATTAGGATGTTGAAAAATTTGGCCACCCGCTATAGCGATGTGTAAGAATGGGTCTGAAGTAGACCCGGGTTCGATCGCGGTGGAAGTCACAAGTTTCTTGATACCTACTGGTGACAGGAAGCGAATCTAGCCGATAAATGAATGCCAAAGCCAACTTTAACATAGTCGCTAATCCTCATAACTATCAGCCGACCAAATCATAGATGGGAATACAGCAAGACCCCGCCCAACGCGGGGGATACGTTCCAAAAAGTTCGAGAGCTAATCAAAAAAGCGTTCAACGAGGTCGTCTTAGTAAGTAAATAATTGGGATAAGTGTAACAGAACAGAGAATAAGAAAATTTATCAGTTTTTTGTTTTATTTTGCAACATTTATTGTTCAATACTTCTTCATTACATCAATTATATACTTATTCGTTTCTGATATCGATTTGCGTGAGGAAGGCTCTTCCTCATTTGACATCTTTTGAAGAACTCATCTAACGTCGCGTCGTTTGCATTTTCCTGTTTCGTACAACAAGCAGCTGTTTATAGCAAGACATCGCATCAATTTCACTTCACCTTTGAACTTCTAACAAAATTTATATCATTTTGTATAAACTGATCCATAATTTCTGTTAAAGTGGCTAATCTTTTTTTAGAAAATCCGTTGAAAGTTCATTTTTTTTCCATATCTTCAAAATTGCTAATTAATTTGGATTAAGAAAACCATGCGCGATTTCGGGGAATCCCAATACCGTGTTCGATTTCGGGTAATCCCATAAAAACTACGCAATACTGAAACAGCGTTAAGCGGGGTCTTACTGTGATAGGGCAAAGAAAAGGGTTGACTTTTGCCACGCATTACTTCCATACTTTCACATTTGCTAGTCGCCACTTTGCACGTCCCATGACAAATTTTCTTGTCGTGAAAGACGCATCTGACTCGATTGGGCAAGCTACTAAAAGACTGAAGATTAAATTTGCATTTGAGGTGTGCTTTTAAGAAGCTTGTGGTCTTTGAAATTTAGTAGAAATATTCCACAGTGGAAACATACACACTCAAGCAATTAACTGATATCACAGTATAAGCCGAAGGATTTTGATTGGGATTTTGTCCATCTGCAAGGCGGAGGTTGCGTGCGGAGACGGAAATCGACTCTTCTTCGACCATGCTCATAAAACATTAGAATAAGGGATTAATAACTGTAGTAGAGATAAATAATTTAGACCGTAAAGTAAACACTGTGATGAAAAAGGAGAAATAAATTGAACGGACGCGTCTAACCCGACCTTAATCGTCCTTTCCCATTTCTGCGATCTATAGATACAATCTCATCTTATTACTACTTGAATTAAGAACAGAATAGTGATGTGTGGTAAATATTTCACGTCAAGAGAATTCAGTCTTCTTACAATACATTTTTTTAATCGATACGTTGCTGCTTTAAGACCTTCCTGCTCTTCTAATCATCCATTTTGAATAATCACTATTACTTCATGATTCGCCTATTTCTGACGGATTTCGATTTGATTCAAGGTACAACCACGGGAAAACTCCCTCAGAGTTACTTAATTAACGTGAATGTCCAAATAGTTCCTGTGAACTAGTTAATAACTTCTTCCCAGTTGAATAGTTCGCGGTGCATTAAACAACTGAAACGGACACGTTTCACCGTCCGTGACGAACTTAATGAGAGCGCGTGTGGGAAGAGTTTTTCGGCCTAGGCTTATTTTCTCATCTGATAACGACTCCTTTTTGTTGAAGGACCTAAGGAATATTTCCTCCCTTCCTCACGAGGCATTGCAGATTCAAGTTGAGATAACCTTCCTCTTCGGTTATTATTAATTCAATGCATAATTATTATCTCTTTTGAGAGAATTGGAAAGCGATATTTATTTTTATTTGCGTGCGAAGTCTCATTTTTGTACATTAATTTCGCTAATCGCTCTCAATTCTTGAAAATGTATTGCTTACCGTTTTATAGGATAACTACATAGTTTATGTTCAGTTCAAATTCTCTTTTCTCTCGAGAATGGAAAAAGTAAGTTGGGGCGATAGAAAAACGAACTCAGAGGTATTAGAGATGGTCGGAGAGGAGAGGGTTTTAATTGAAGTAATTAAACATCGAGAGAGGAATGGGTGGGTCAAATATTGAGAGGGATTTCTATAGAAAGTAATTGAATGTATAATGCAAGGGAAAAGACAGATGGGAATAGGTAAAAGATGTTAGATGACCTAAAGGGTGGGTTGAGTTAAAAATAAATGGCATTGAATAAGGAATATTAAGACACATGAATATACCGAAAAGTAGAACACTTATATATGTATTCGCTCGAAGTTATCGAGTTTTTCTGGAAATTAATTCATTAAAACTTAAATATGAAGCGTTTTTGTAAGAGGTTTCCTTTTCCAGTGAGTGGCATTAACGAAAGAAGAGAAGATTCAATAGGAAATTGAGATGGATTAGAAAGCTGATGTACTTTTTCTAAAAAATCTCTATTTGCTTTAACAGGTACTAACTAACGGCAATCGTCACCTTCGGGTAGATATTAATGAGAGTTTGTCCTACATCGACGGCGGCAAAATAACGAAATCAATTGGTCTCGATACCCCTGAATAACTCAAAACGCTCATAGATAATCGTAGTGAGGAAAGGGATTTTTCAATTCTTATACCTTAGATAGAACTCAAAATTTATAATTTAATCACAGAAATCTACATGGATGGCAGGTAATGGCAAACACATTTTTATAGTCATAAGTTGTTTTGATCGGGAGAGAATGGGAATAAGGAATCTGCTGTAAAAATTATGAATAAAATAGCACATAAAACAATTACAGAGAAATGAAACCGGGAGAAATATACAACTACCGAATCTTTAAAATTGGAATGACTCGTTTGAATGGGTGCTGGAATTTATACGAAATGCTAGACGTCCGAAATACTTGAGAGGTTGAATCCTCCCACTAATGAGGAAATGCAACACTACAGTAATTGAGAGGTCCTACTAACATTGCCAAAAACATAAACAAAAAAATACTAGCATAAGGCTACAAATAATTTCTGGAATAAATGGCTTGAGAATTTGAATGGCTTTAGAAGAGAAAAATCTTGATTATAAAATGAATTCTGCCATAGAATAGTAAGGATATTAATAATGAATAACAGGTGTGAAATAAACAGAAACAGGTGTCTCCTTGGGATACAGCCGCACACTTTCTCTGCACATTTACCTTACTCTAATCGTTAAGGATACTCATCTTCTTATTAGTAATATTCAACCTGGTTCCCCTGCATTATTAATCAGTCTTCCCATATTCTTTTTCTTTTTTTTGATGATGATAAAGTTCAATTTATTATTACACACAATTAGATAATTACAAAAATAGTTACAAAAAACATAGAGATATAGTTAGTTACAAAAGTCACAAAGTTCAACAGCAAGGTCCTCCTGAGCCAAAGAAAGCTCATCACACTATTACATATAATACATTTTTACTGTAATTCCATGGAATTTTCTAGAAGCCAGCTTTTAATTTTTCTTTTTTCTCCGTTATTACTTTGAAATTTTCTATCCTCGTACATCCGTTTTCGTTAGCTGAACTCATTTTTTTTCTTCAAAGACGTAAGATTTTGAGGCTCGCGGGAGAAGAGACGATTTTTAATTATAATTTCAACGCTACCTTTATCGTATCTTGTAATTGCTTAACTTGGAAGACAATGGACAATTTTGTTACCAGTTACCTAAACTGACCTGGAATCCGCATTTTATCCCCTTTATTGCTAATAGAAGCGCGTATATTGTATTCTGTGCATTTCACGAATAAGGAGAAGGTAAGGCCATAGGAATTAATCCGTTACTATCAAAGATGCATTATTCCGCATATGCAGTCGACGAGAAAGTTCGATTTGATTCATACTTGGAGAATGTTTTCCATTAAACTTGTTGCTCCTAAAGATTGCTATTTACTCAACGGTATCACGACTCACGTAAGGTATGAGTTCCTTAGCAATTTCATTCCATTTCGAACAAGTGATAAAAGAAAGAGAGAAGTCTTTGCGCGCCTCTCTTTCCATTTAGTTCTGTCGTATCTGATCATACGATTTGTGAAGTTTGATGTTAATCAGTAGCACCTCCCGCAATATATTCTACAATTTAACTCTTTCTCAGAGTCCTTTGGCACCTTTAACCATACTCATAGCAAATAATACTTTCACGGCAAAGCTTTGAACTTGAAGGGATCAATTATGCTTTATAACATTTTACATCGGAAATAAGTTTTACGAGAATTTAGGTATACTACAAATCGACAAAGCAATAGAAATCGACCAAACTGTTATGAATGATATAATGGTAGTAGTCAACTTTTAGTTAAGGTAGTTATCAAATTACACATTAATTGCTATAAAGTGCTTAATTTATTGAGTGATTTCTATTTTTGTGGGTACAGAGACGAACCTCGAAGTTCTTCATAAAAAAACTAAGTGAGTTTAAACTAATATCGTAAATTTCATTTCATTCAACGCCTGTTTTTAGAGAGCATTTATGACCTTGTAGGGTTTAAGTGAAAAGGTCAATCATATTGTCCTGTTTTTAATTCTTATATTTCGTTTCGTCTGATTCTTTCATAATTTCGTCATAATCTTTCTTATTCGAAATATCGACCGCGTTACTTCCTTTTAAGCCTAAGTATAGATTCAGAATTTTTCCTCGGTTATCTATAATTTATTCTCTATTCCTTTGCATTTGAACCATTTTGCAACAAAGAAAAGAAAGTACACGAATGATATATATCTATTGTTTTGGAGAAGACACTGTTATAAAATGTCCAATTGATATTTTCCCTTTTTAAATTACTTGACTGAGTGAATAAATACAGGAAAGTTTAAATATTTGTAAGTGAATCATACTCGTATCAAACAGGCCCGACAAAAAGTCATAAAGGCGTAAGCTGCCCATTGTAAGAAGGAATCCGATAGCTACTCCTCCCAAAGCTATTGCTATTCAAAATTTGCAGTATGCTATAAATGCTCAAACTTATTCAATTTGATGCATTAGTTGAGAGAATATCATAATAGTGGTCGTTCATTTTATTCAAAACGAGACAATTCATCAAGTCTTTCTCTCTTTCGCGACTAAAATAATTTAGCTAATTCTGAAATCGCGACTACAGTGACTATAGAAATTTATTTTTGGGATTCTAAAACTTTCGACTGTATTACTTCACTCTCAAAAAAGCTAGAAATTCAATTTCTTCAATTGAAAACTATATTTGACTGAATAATATATAAGATTCCTGACAATAACCGATATATGTGTTAGCGTGTTTGAAATTCATTTTGGGTTTTTAGTCTGTTATATACAACTATCATCCCCATGTCTCTTAAATACTTCACTGTTTAAATTTTCACTCCGCAAAACAAAATGCTACAAAATTTGCTACCCGTTAACCTGGGAAACGTTTCTTCCTATCTATTCTCTTAAAGCAAACCACAGCAAAATGCGTTGTTAGTTCAGGGGAAGGGGGAAATTCCACGAGTATGACCGTGAGTTGATGGAGTGGGACTTCGGCCGGTCCGTATTACCTTAACATGCTCGAATACGAACGAGGGCCATTTCCACGGTTCTTTTGACTTACGGCACGAGCATAATGGAAGGAGAGGTCTTAACAGCTCTATGAGTAACCCAAGAAGGAGAAACATACGAAGGAGCGACGAACTCAAGACCTCCACCTTCGTCCCTTCCTCTTCTCGCCCCCCTGTCTTCCGTGTATAAAGCACCTGAAAATTTGAGGAATTAGTCAATTTTTGTTCGGACTGTCACGCTGCTTGTACGCGTGCTTCTACGTGCTGCTTCAGGAAGATTTCTTCGACATCCCGGGAAAGGAACCTCTGCATCTTCTAGGATTGTAAACCACGGAACGGACCACTGCAGCAATCGAGCAGGTAATAAGCTTTTCTATTTTACTATCAATGTTCTTTAGTTTAATTAGCTACCAGAGCTATTTAATTCTGATCCGTTTCTCAAAAGGAGTCGATTTTTGGTAAAAGTGCAGTAGATTTCCCAGCCTTTAATCATTTGAGTATTTCCTCAACCTAAGGCTATTAGTTTCTCGGCAGTAAATTTATTGACTATATTCTAACATTTAATTTTGGAAAATTTCAACAAAGTGCTACCACAGCTGTTTTTAGAATCGGAGGCTCAGTTAATATTTCCAACTGACAGTATAGCGTGGTTTATGTTTCGATTAATCATTGTATGTTTCTCAACTTTTCTTTTCCACAATTTTTAATTGAAAAACGTCTAGTTTATTTTCGCGTAACGGAAAGTATTTTTTTTATTACCGGAACATTAACTCGCTCTGAATTCTTAGGCTTTCCAAGTGTTAACTTTTTCGTGGAATTGTCAACTACGTTCAAGAAAAAAAACGGGCGCTGGATTTCACTCTGTTAATTTTGGATCTGAGATTAAGTTTCATTAGAATTTTTCTGTGAGATCTGCGCTATTTTCTTACATCTAATTCGAATTTTAATGTGCCTTGTACTATCCGATTCAGTAAACTGTACTAGTTTGATTTATTAATTTCTTTTTTACCGAAGTCTGTACAAAATAAAACCTTGTTTACCTGCGAATGATTCGTATAGTATCTGTAAAATTTGTTTTTATAACAGCGAATGAGACTATTTCAGCCTTTCTCAATGCGGATATTATTCCAGACCAGACTTATTTTCTCGTGAAATTTAATGAAACCTTATGATTGGGATTCGAACGACTTGCTAATTTACATTATTACTTCATAAATTGTCGTGTCTGCGGAGACGGCGGAGCACACAACTGTGTAGAAAAGTAAAAAGTGGGAAAGTAGATATCTGCTTAAGATTTCTTTTCATACCTATCTATTTTTACAATAACAGTCTGGGAAAGTAGATTATTCTTTCATCCAGAATGAGATTCTACCCATTTGTTATCAATCTAATACAGACTTAAGTTATCTATGCTTTGTCAATTTCTATTAAAGTACCCCGCAAACCGCCTTTCGGCGTGCGGCTAGGGATGCATCCACCATGACTCCCCTAATAGATTACTTTCGCGTAATGGTATTGCACGTGGAAAAATGAATTCTTGAAGTGATTCGTTCTAGCATGCACTATTTTTATGAATTATCTCGAATTTACAATGAACACATTCTACTTTGTTTAATGTTCAATAATGTGTTACGTCAATCTTAAGTCTTCATTGAAGACTTAAACAGGAAATATCCTTGCTACCGCAAGAAAATATTATAATAGTTTTGTAAACAGGTTTAATTTCCAGGTTACGGTGAAGCATAAAACACCTTCAATATGGTTGGGGAAGGGATACGTGTGCGTTAGGGAATTGCGAATCGTAATAATCAGGGAATTTTTCACTTTACGCATTCTAACTTTTCCTATGCGTTCAGATGAAGACATCTAACCAAGAGAGCCTCATGACTGATTCACTCCAAAACCTCTCCATTCCTTCAACCTTACGTTCCTCTTGACCTTGCACCGATTGCCCTTCTAACTTTCCTCTTCCCGGTGTCTAATGTGTTTTTCTAGGTAATAGTTGAGGCTTTGCTCGCGCTTGTATTTTTATTTTTCCTCGAGATTTTCATCTACTGCGTTGTATAAAGAGGTACCGCGCAATTATTAATTTCTTTAAATTGGAGGCTTTCTAAAATTTCATCTATTTAATTGTAACTTCAATCTGAAAACGAGACTAAATTCAAGCGTCGATAGCCTTAGAGGAAAAACTGTTGCATGGGGTGCGTTTATAATTAGGCTCAATAAACCCTCATCCATATGGTGGGGGGCATTCAATGAGAATGTGATTATAAACCTTCAGTAAATTATAATTTCTCTCCTTTTCGCTTTAAGAATTTTGTCGTAAGTCTACACAATAGAAATTTTTATAGGATATATTACATTGTTTGTCACTTTATAGAGACAAAGTAACCGGTAATTTATATTATTGTAATTTATATTCTTAGTACTTTATAGAAATGCTATGTATTGTTACTCAAAACTTGTTATTTTTCTTGCCGTAGTGAAGCGACTGACCTTTCTATGGAATTTATATTAGTGTTAATTTCTTTTTGAACAAATTCGAATGTTTATTCATAATTTCTAGTGGTGACCTCAGTCTGACCTTTGCGCCTAGGGTCTCTAATAGCTTAAATCCCTGCTGTTGAAAACCTGAGAAATCTTTATTTGTTTTCATTGTACGCTTTTTAATCTCAAAATCAAATCTTTTTCGTAACCCGATGGGAGGATTTGTCCTCTAAATAAAATTGCCAACAAAATAGCCGTTCGTGGCGATACAAGCCATTTGAATTATGCATAAAAATTGTTTAAACATCGCTTGATCTATATTTTATTTCATTATATGCTACTTGATCTATATAATTCGATATCTATTAAGGGTCCAGTTGTATTGAGCCAACTCCGGAGTTACCTGAGTTAAGTTTTCCGTTGATAAAACTTTAATATCTTTGATTGCCTCTATCTTAATGGAATGTTTTCTATAAATTGTAAGTCCAAAATGCAGAAAAACTTTCATTTCTGTATTTAGGACCACCAGGAACTTGAAAAATTCATTCAACCCTACCGTTGAATGCAAGTGCCTGCACCATTGGCTTCCAGCAGATCGTCGGCCGCAAGACCACGGAAGTGCTGACAAAGATGACTCGCACGGTTTCCCAGCTGGAACCCACGCAAACTTCTGTAAGAATCAGATACTGATACTGTTCCCGGAAGAAAACATTGATGCTGTATAATTCTCGAGATTCGCTGAGATGAAAGATTGTCTACTTTACGATTGAACATTGCAAGCTTAAAGCCAAGAGCTCTCTCTGATGGGAAGGAGAGCAGAACCATGGAAAATGCTCAGGAGGAAGGGAACTCTGAAAAGAGTAAGTTTACTTTCTTTAATCATATCATATATTATAGCAATGCATGTAATGGCTATGTAAGTGATGTGTACAATTGTATTTTTTTCTATTTAAATCTCATTTAAGAGTACTTGATTATCTAGTATCGTAAGTTTGAGCTCGCTAATTCAAATAAGCTAATTGTTATAGAATGCACAATTCTCTTGCGTAATACATCCTTCAGAGTAAAGCGGTTCAAATGCATGCCTAATATTTTTTTCTGGCGTGGAAAAAATATAAACATTTTCGTCAATTGCTATGATTACATAGGCTACTTCAATCTGGTAAATTCTAAATTAAGCAGCTCTTAAAAATTGACAGGTTCTGAAGCTATGATTTGCTAAACAGACAACAAGAGTTTTCAAACACAAAGATTTTCATTTTAAGCTTCACATTTCGTGGTTCCGTTTTTAATAGCTTCAATTTTGGATATTTTTTCAATAACTTTGTTTTAAAAATCGTTTAAGACTTGCAAAATATTTGAGTGGGCATCGAATGGGCGGTGGAAGTCATTGTTAAGATTTTTTTATGTTTAGCTTTCTTTAAGACTTCCGAATTCAAAATGTTATTTCGGGTAAATTCTGGTTAATAATTTCGATAAATTTCGGGTTTTGTTGGAAAAAATAATATAATTAAAATGTAAAGAATTTATCCAAAGTAGGAGATAAATAATTAGTAAATACGGTTAGCTGAATCTGGGGCTTGTTTCGTTCCTTAAGTGAAAGTTTACTTTATCTTTGAAAGATAAAATGAATATCAATCTAATTCTTTTAAAGCAGTACTTACTGCACCAGAAATTTAGTTGTCTATCTCACGATAACTTCATTTAATTCCAATGAAAGACCACCACAAGCTCAATAGAGCAAATTTAATAGGAAAGTTTAAATAACATTTTCCCCATTTCAATTCAATCCACGTTTAATTTATTTTTATCCTTGTTTCTAGCTAGGGAAATGACGGCCAAATATTAAAATTTCGGCTGAAGAATTTCCAGCTAATTCGGAGTACACAAATCTCCGGAGGCTGAAAGTGTTACTGCTCGAGACACCGCCAACATCTTTACAATCGGCTGCCTGCAGAGATATCATCGGATGCCATCAACGATATCTCAGACTTGGTTCAGCTGACTCTCCAGATATTCAAGACAGCACTTCTTCATATGGAAACAAGATTGAGACAATGAGTAAGTATTGCTGCATTATTCCCAGTATAGTTTGCTCTTCCTTCACAACTGGCATCTATTGCGTCGATGAGCAAATATTAAAAACTTCTATGAAATGGGGGAACAGCACAGCCCAGGTGAAGGTTTCCGGAAAAGGTAGGAAACAATTTTTTTTATAATCATAGTCATCCATCCGATACATTCGCTAGCGAAGAAGTGCTCCTTGCGATAACTTTCGTAAAATTTTGAGTAGTGTTTACATATCTCGAAGAATTTTATACCATTTATAGTAAAAGAAAGTAAAGACTTCTTTCAATCAGACGCGTGATTTTCTTCCTAGTCACTCTTTCAAATCCAAATCTTTTAAAATAATGTTTCCTCCTATAAATTACGAACAGTTCTGTAGTTCTTTTAGTTTTCACTTTATCAGATGTTAATCATAGTCCATAGTTTTTTTAATTAATACTAGTTTGAGAACAGATTGAACTTTGACAGCCGAACGTAGTGAAACTAATTGTCATAAAAACGCAACCGTAAGGAACGTAGCACGGCGTAGCGTAGGTTTTCGTTAATTCCTAGAGAACCAAATTAGGTTCTCAGATGCCAAATTTGAAGCGCCTCTGTTTCCGTGGATATCACTTTTTCAGATAGTCATTTTCTTGCAAAATTTGGATTGCAGGATGAGGTTGTTTATATTTTGCTTACAATTCTTACCTGTTAGATCTTCCTTCACAACCGGCATCGAATGCATCGCTAAGACATCTACAACGGTGGATGTTTCCGGAAAAAAGTAAGTTTTTTTTTAATGATCTTATTATTATTTATTAAATAGCAAATTGAGGGTAGTGTGTTACTTGCGACAACTTTCGTGAAATTTTAAGCTGAAGTGCTTGCAAATGTTGCATTTGAAGAAAAAGAAAGTGTTCCCCTATTTAAACTGTTTATCCCTCTTAACTCAGCCCTTCACACTAACGAGCTGCAGAGTACTTTTCCTCCTTATCAAGTTAATTAAATAATTAAATGCTTACTCTTAATGAATCAAAAGCAGTTTTCTGTGGTTAATTTTTTATTTTAGGACACACTGATCCTAGTTTTTTGTCGTGTGTAACGCCATTCTTGTGAGAAACTTGCCTTTAGTTACATATTTAGTTACCTTTTTTGAATTTCGTTAAATACTTGAGATTTGGTTTATTTAAGCGATGCCCAAGTCTCACTTCTGCCGATTCTGCAATGAAGGAGTTTTAATTAAACGGTCTTATTCTATTTAAATTACACGTAAATTTTCACCTTCTCGTGAATTTATTACGGGAAAAGCTGACTGCGAATGATTCATGTCAAAGATTCCATTTTCTTAAAATTTGAAGGACTAATGCTCTGAGAATTGTTGCATCGTGTGGCTAGTCAGCATTTGAATTAATTCGTAATGAAAGTGTAATGTGAAAGTTGTTAAATTAAACTTTGAGCGCCTTTTATACCGTTACGGTAACCAATTCTACCTTTTTGAAAATGTTATCGAACGTAAGGCTAAATTTTCATATAACATAATTCACCTAAACTTGGAATTACGAAAGAAATCGATGTACAAATTTTACTTAGCTTAAATTTGCTATTTACAATAAACTGTTCTTCGGAGAGTTCAGCATCTTAAGCGGTGATTGTAAATGTAAGAACTTGTAAAATGCTAAAAAAATTTGACCATAAAAGAATTTAATATCCCGCGAATAACTGAATACTGTATACTGAATTTTGTGTGGATTCAATTCAATGTCTTTTTCTTAAGATGTATGAAAATAAACTAATATTTTTTTGCGTGGTAATAGGTTATTTTAATAGAGATGTAAAACTATTTAATGATGTTGTGCTCTTTGAAATTGTATTATATTAAATCCTCGCTTCAATAAAATGGTTTCTTCAAACTTTGAGAATTTGTTTCATTCGTCGATTTGACGGAAGGAGTTAAATTTCATTATCCCAGAGTGTTTCAATTATACAGCAGTCATCGGTCGAAGGCCATACACAAAAAGGAGTTATTTTTACCTACACATCAGTCTTCATTTAGTAGCTGTTTGCAGCATGGTGAGTAGCGAACAAATATTATATAATGAATTCATTAGAAATTGCTCAAGGTATTTTCATGTTTAAGTTGAGTGTTTTCTCTTTTCAATCCCTACACAAATGACTCACAATTACTTTGAACGCATCTCAATCCTCTAATATTTAGCATTTTTCCGAATTTCACAAGAGGTTAAAAAAAATTAATCATAATTTNATATTCTGTGAAGATTTTTATCATTTCATTAGTTATGGCCTTCCACGAGGTTACGCCTTACCATATTCAATGTATGACATTCATCAATTTTTATTGGCAAATATCTGAAAGCACAGAAAATTATTTTGGATATTTTTTCTCCCCATGTCTAACTATTGTTTACTATTTGAAGTTTATATTTAGGATGACTTTTATTTCTAGAAACCACCGTTTTCCGAGCTCTTGCCTTTCATTAACTTTCAAAAATCTTGGAAATCATTATCTAAATTTAGAACAACTCACAACCTTGACTGTGTAATGTTTCAAAGTTATTGATGATGCTTTCCTTTCGGTAGACTTTGTCACGTCATTCCCACACTGCTTACATTTTACGCAGGCACTAAGGAGCGGAAAACACAGTCAGGAAATTCAGAATCACGTATCCGATAAAATCATTTATCGGCACATCGTGATCCTTCTAACTTTTTTGAAGATGCACTTTTTTCGCTGCTTCTTTCTTTTCGCTTTCGAAAGGATTCGATGATCGTCTCCTTTTCTTGGATCTATCCCGTCGAAGAGAAGTAGACGCTCTAGTATCTGAAAGAATTTTTCCTTTCGATGCCATTGCCACTTTACGTACGCTTCAAAGTAAGCAAAAGGAGAAGGAAATACTCAAACTCTAGTAGAACGTCCACTGGCAACCAAAACCACTCGCAGAATGAAGTTTTACAATTCTAAGCAGTATAGTACAGTACAAACAAAGTTTTCGCGACTTTGGGGTTCTCAGTGGTCGCGCTTTGCAAGTATTGTTCTCAATACGTATTTCGACAACTATGTTTCTATCTTCAGGAGAGAATAACTGTTATTCTTCTCTCCCGAAGATAGAAACATAGTTGTCGAAATACGTATCGAGGACAATACTTGCAAAGCGCTGAGAACCCCAACCCCTGCTGGTGGGAATTCTTCAACGGTTAGTTTGCTAACGGCTATTTGGAGCTTTTATCGAACTCTAATGTCTTCTCATAACGTTTAATCATTGATATCGATGAGATTTTTTAAATGTAATTTGAAAAGTGAATAAAGTGAATTTTCCCAAAAATTTGTGTGGATTGAATTTTGCCCACGGAAAAAGAAGGCTCATCAGGGCGGGAACCTATCTCGAGAGTCTTCCCTCTGACTCTTCGAGATAGAAAAGTTTTCAAGGTCAAATTTTCAAGTTTGTTTACGTTTGGGACTTTGAATTTTTTCTGGATATTCTGGTCTACATTTGAGTGGAAATTTTCAAAGTCCACTATCTGGAAATATTTTTCCAAATCCAAATTGTAAACATGAGAAAATTCTCTAAGTCCAGAAACATTTGTGCTGACAATTACTGTCTACACAAATGTTTCTGGACTTAGAGAATTTTCTCATGTTTACAATTTGGACTTGGAAAAATATTTCCAGATAGTGGACTTTGAAGATTTCTACTCAAATGTAGACCAGAATATCCAGAAAAAATTCAAAGTCCCAAACGTAAACAAACTTGAAAATTTGACCTTGAAAACTTTTCTATCTCGAAGAGTCAGAGGGAAGACTCTCGAGATAGCTTCCGCCCTGATGAGCCTTCTTTTTCCATGAACAGATTCAATCCACACAAAATTTTGGGAAATTNATACAAATACTGAGTAATGAAAAAATTGAAAAAAGAAAATTGAATTATACTTGAAAAAATTGTTGCATGAATACAAATAAACAAGTATAAATAAGTTAAATAAAAAATTAAATAAAAATATTTAAAAAATTCATTTAATAGTACAAATTCATGTAAGACTAGTACCTCTGTTTTTAAGTTGAATAACTTCTGTTTGAAAAGATAAAATTCCTAACAATATCAGCATCACATTGGAAATTTCAGCTAAAAGCCTTGAAAAGATACTTCACATCTATATGTCTTGACTCTGCAGATCACTGTTGAAACACTTCTTCACTGCTATCACTTTTCTGGAGCAATATTTAATCAGTCCTGCATATGAGAAATTAAAAGACTTGTAAAAAACTTTGGTTATCATTAATTAATATTATCCTAAGTACTTTCTTTGTTACTTATGACACACAAATAGAACAAAATAGAGAAAGGAAAATGCTGAATTTTTTTCTGAAGTTAGAACAACAATTTACCAGTAATTACTCTAAGCTTATTTCAAATCAGCAAAATTGCTTGGGTTTTCTTTCTTAGAGGACTTCCTTAAAATCAGCTTGGCATTAAATTCCAGAATGAATTTTAGGAAACTAGAAACAACTAACAAAGCAACTAATTCTTTTACTATCATGACACACACTAAAACTCTCTGTAATGAATACTGTCTTAGCTCAGCAAACAAAATTCATCATTACAACAATGCCAAACAGTTAAGCTTTGAATATACTGTATCATCAAACTCACTAGTTACAAATCTAACAGTTCTGGACAAATTCTGTAATAAGAAAGCTTTTTTCTTTGTTCAAATCTAATTCTGCACATAGAAATTCTTTTCTCTTAATTCTACTCAGATACTCAAACAGAAGAGAAATTTGCCATTGCTGCTAATTAATTTGGCTCATCAACATCAAAGTCTCAAGCAAACCCTTTCCATATTCCTCTTAGGCCAAAGAAAGTTAATTTGCATTTACTTAGACTGTCTAGATACAAGTAGTTGTCGACTTATGACAAAAGTGACAAATTGGTTGGGTTTATGACTGATCATTTGCCAAATGCATGATTAACACTGCTCAACTAAGTAATGCAAGGACAGTCAAAATTGTAACTACCTTAGCAATAGCATTTGTAACTACATTGATTCATACAATACAAATATCTGAGCATCTTCTATTTGGGAACAAGATGGTATGCAAAGGTAGCATCTCTCTTAATATCCACCAAAAATTTAAGAATATTCCATTTGTCACAATCAGTTGCTCAGAATCGAATGTCGTATTAAGTCAATGACTGATAAGAATATACGATCAACCAACTTCGAGGCAAGAATAAATTTCAATGAAAAGTTATTTTAATCTGAGTAACATTGCCAAGAAATATTTCTAATTCAAATTGAAAATATCTATATCAAATTATTTTGAAAATGTTTCTATTAATAGAAAGTAGTTTCTGATAAGTTAATTTTAATAAAGCAGTTCTGCAAATTTCATGTATTATTTGGTTGCAGCAGAGAGCTATTGCTTAATTTAAATCTGATCTCTCACCATGAGAAAAATAAGAGAGGATATTTAAATGTTCAAATAATTTTGTAGAAAATGAAACCTACATTATCAGACTAGCACTGGACACTGGGGTGCCAGGGAGGGTGATGGCCAAATTGATTGATACTTTATCTCAATTCAATATTAATCAATAATTTAATTGATAAATTGAGGTCTGTTTATTAACTAAATCCACATACAAAAGAAATTCACCAGTTTACACTAAATATTCAACTGTATCATAATTAGTCAAGAAAGAAAACTTATCCACAAAAACATGAGGTATGAAAATTCTATCAGGAGATCATACTTGGAAGAATAAGCCAGCTTGTTACACTGAAAAAACTCTGAAAAAGAAGGCTTTATAATCACACTAAAAACAGTAGTTAATGATAAGACAATTCAGAGAAAATCATTAAAAGTACAATAAAATAAGAAAAAACCAATTTTAAGACATATAGAAAAAATCAAACAAAAGTTTTAAGCAAAGACATTAAATTAAAAGAGTTGAAAACAAAGACATTCAATTATTCTTATGTCCTCTAGGTCATTTTGTTTCTGCAGAACTATGGCTATGTAAATCTCACTGCTCAGAGAGCTTGTTTATTTTCAAGGAAAATTCCTACATTTTCTTTTTCTAAATTTGAAATAATAAGTCAACTTTCTAAAACAATTTGAGAGGAAAAAAAAAGATTTGATTTGAATAAATCATAACGTTTCAATGTATAAAATTTTACACAGAAGACGCAAGAAATACTTATGAAAATTTGTCTAAAACCCAACTGATAATGATAAAATAAGGAACTACTGAGAGAAAATTACCTAGCAACCACTTCAGATACCACTTCACAAACTTTAAATCTTTGGGGTAAGAGCAATGATTTAGGAAAATTTTGAATTCAGGCAGTAATGCTGAAAACATAATTGATTTTTTTCAGAAAATACATAATAAAAGAAGGGTTTATATAGACAGATTTTATTGATGTCTCAAAAGGAAAGTCAATTAAAATTACAACTATGTGAAATTGTCTGAAAATATATATCCTACATGCACACACAATTCCTAAGTATTTCGGTAAAAAATTTAAGAGAACTTTCAAACTAGTGTTTAGATAGGTCAAAATTAATTAACTATCTATGTATGAATGCCTAACAATTTAATGCAGGTGTATACTTAAGAATATAATAAATAACTATGATTTAATTATTAAATTTTGTGCCATATCAACAATCACCAGTGAGAATAACTGATGGGAATCAGAATAGGAAGAGTTATGGAGGTTGATACCCACTATCACAATCACTTTTTAATATATATGCAGATGAAATGATGAATGAAACTTGGGAAGAAATAGACAAGGGAGTGAAAGTTTGTTAGGAAGTGGTTAAATCAGCAAGATATGCAGCAAGATAAAGCTATTTTGTGCTATTCCAAAAGGAATTTACAAATACTGGTAAATGTACTAAATAATAAAGCAAGGGAATTTGGATTGAAAATAAACTCAAGAAAAACTAAAGTATTGAGAGTTGCCAAAGGAAAAAAAGCTAAGTTAACAATCAAGGTGGAAATATTAGATCGGGTGGTTATCGGGTGGTTATCGGGATTACCTTTGGTCAAGAAAGCTTTCTGGAAGTGAAGAGAGCTGAGGACTAGAGGTCTCAATAAAGGTCACAGGAAAATATATCTGAATTCCTTGATGTTACCTTTTGGTGTCAAAATAACTGTCAAAATAGAAAATTCAAGTTGCTTTGCGTGAGACTGAAGAGTTTTAATGAATGAAATTATTGGGTCATTACCCACCATTAACTTGAATCTAGTTCCTGATATATTTAATGGGTTAATACTTATAGCTGTATTAGAGGTCTTAATTTAAGTTAAAGATGTCATGTCTTTTAGACCAATGTTCAGTGAAAAAAATATGCTAATCTCTTAAAATGTTAATCTAATGAAAAAATGCTTCCTTTAAAAGGAATAATCAAAAGTATACTATATTATCGTCATAGAAAAATAATAAGAGAGAGAACCAGCACTAAAATTACAATTAATTATAATAAACAGTTACAACCTTGAAAAAACAAAAAACTCTAAAGCCATGACCTTATCAGGATTGATAATTTACTTGCTTAGGTTTAATTTATCAAAACATAAGAACTTCAAATCAGTACAGCAAAACTACTAGGTAGTCTGAATATTAAATTGTAGAGGTCTTTTAATAGAGCATAGCCCATTATTAATCCCAGTGAATGAAATTCCAAAATCCACCGACAAAATCTTACTATAAAACCTATACAAAATCTTTTCATTCCAAAACAGGCACGATTTATTTCCCCAGAGCCTTTGACAAAACCTAAAACAAGGTTTTATTCCACGTTTACTTATTGAGTTTAAAACTGAAAATTCAAAGTAAACTGAATGAATAAGCCCTTATTTTAATATAAACACCACCATTATCTTTGCTCCAATACAGAATGTATGTACTAAAAAAATGATTAATAGCAGCAAAGCCATGTTTTAACGAATCTTATTACACATAAATACTATCTATTTATTCCACTTAAAACAAAAATCATTTGAAATCCAAAACTCAAATATTCAAATTATCTTGACAGATTCATGACTGATCAAATTATTGCAAACTAACTATAGTAAAATAATATCAAACTAACTATATAAAATAATATCAAACTAACTATATAAAATAATATATTACCAACACTGAAAAGAATTTCCTCAAAAAGGTAATTATTTATTCTTACTTCCTCCTTCACAAAGGCGAAGAGATTGATGAAATATAGCAGAGATATTAAATTTAAATGCTGTAGCTGTAAACATGCTGTTGGTTAAAAAGGAATATAAACTTAAAATATCAACTAAATATGACATGAAAAACGACATTTCCTATTCAAGATATCATTTTGAATCGCATCTATTCTAATTATTCCAGAAAATGATACTTGAGAAATATTTTTTTTTAATGAGACAGCTGTCAGATCAACGACATACACCCGAAATTCCTTTTATGATAACTATCCAGTATGGTTTTAAAAAAATATCGCCCAAATATCAAGTCATGAAAGTGGCTTCATGATGCCTGTGAATAAAGACCATATTCATTACCAGTACCTTATTTTTCGCCGATTAAAATTAGAGCAACCAAGAACAGAAACCTTAAAAACTTATGATGTTAAAAACCAGATCTACCCGCCGGCATTTTGACAGAACAGGGTCGAAAAGCCAAGCAAATTTGAAAGTAGTGAAGGCAGTGACAAACGTTAATCGAGGCGGGAATACAATGTCACGGATCACATAATCATGAATAGTAATTGATATCTATTCCATTGATTCCCTATCATTCCCTTTCAGAGAGAACGTATTATTACATAAATTATATTATAATTTATATAATCGATTCAGTGTCAATCTCTAATCACGGGTACAAGGCCTGGGAGAAATAATTATATCAGCCAAAAAGTGATTTACTTAAAAACTTAATTGACACTCTGAAAAATCTAAATAAAGTTGCAAAAATATTTGCATTATCGAAATGAAAATTATGAATATGCCCTAGTTTAAATGAAAAAGAAAAGAGAATTCACTCTTTAATCCATTATTAATTCTACAGTAAGTTTCGATAAAGGTGTAATAATAACATGACTTCAGAAGTAAAAGAATTCAATTTAATATAGGAAATGTACAAGTTTTATTTCCATTATTATGGGTTTCTACAAAGGTAACGCCTTCTCAAATTGAGTTAAACCGAAATAATGTTAAAACTAAATAATTCCCTATTGACCCAGAACCTCCTCCATGAAGTAGAAAATTCTTAGAGAACCAGAATATCGAGCGATCAAATTTGAATACATCGGAAAAATAAGAAATAAAGTCCACTGTCAAGACGTCGCGATGATCGAACACGAGAAAAATGGGTCACTCTCTTTTAATAACATATCTGAATTCTCCCTTCCTCATAACAGGTGTATTGGCCGAGTGCACTAAGTACGTGGGATATGGTACCCTTCCTCGATAGCGATATTCGGTGGTTCGAATCCGGACCGAGGAAACCCAGTTTTTCCGAAAAAAAAATGAATTATCGTCGCATCCCGAAAATACAATATAGTCAAAGACAGTGTAAACTACTACGAGTAAAGGTCATTCCTTGATTAATTCCTTCTTTTACTTCCCGCACACACATTCCTACCATTCCACTCGGAGATAGAAAGCTTTCTTAAAATACCACTATCACCAAAAAAACTTACAGAATCATCCCCGCTCGTCGCAAAACAGAATAGCAAACATTCTTAACGCTCTACTGAGAAATCCGAAAACCAAGCGACTTAAGAATCAAAAGCAATACAATAAGAAAACTCGATTTCGTAAATACTCCGTTCACGCTAGGTACTAGAAATAAATTAGAACATTTTCTCCGAATCTAACGCAGTCCAATTATCAAACAAAATTTTATTTACGACGAAGCGTCCCATTCTTTGGGAACCGCAATTTTTCGATTACCTAAAGCAGGAGTCGGCAACCCGCGGGTCACCAAGTGACCCATCTGTTAATTTCAAAATGACGACGAAAATGGAATCGCGAAACGCAGGTGGAACCGTGTACATGCGATGGTAATGGATGAACGAATAATCCGAAAACACGGATAATTCAAACTTTCTGTTCAATTTCTTATGACGTTCATAATTACTTCGCAAACAGATGTAAATAACGAATTGCAACTCCTAAGCATCTACCTTGCCGCCAAGGCATGGCCTTTTGAGAATCAACAACATCGTTCGTATGGAATGTAAATAAACAATTCATTATCATTTGCGCACATATTCCGTTATTGTAAATCGTTTTATTGATTCGTAAACAAATTATTTTTAGCAGCGATAACCTTGTTGCAGTTCTACAAGAAAAGGTATTATGAAAGTCCTGATTTCTATAGAAGGCGAAAATACTAATTTCGGTGAATTATACAAAATCACGCACGTATAATCCGCCCACGGATAAGCAAGAGTTCGTTGTATATAGCAATGACCCGAAACGTCTTCCTAAAAGTCACTTTCTGGGTGCTTTTTACCCCTGAAAAAGGTTGCCGACGCTTGATCTAAAGCTAGTTCAGAAAATGAGCAAATCGGACAAAATACTTGGTTTCCCTCGGTTTAGATCAAAGGAATCACAGTTTTAATATATACTACATCATAAGAGTTAAACATTTGCATCATATAAGCAAAATAACTGTCATTTAGCAGTTTCTCGAGTTAATTGTGGCATAATACTGCACAAGAATAGATTGAAAGTAAATGGGAAACTCCATAAACTACTTCCAGACAAAACTTCGATTTCAAATGGAAAAACGTGAAGATAAACGTACGATACACAAAAGAAATCAGAATTAGTGAATAACTTATTCATATTAGACTCACCAAATTCCTATTATGCGGATCCGATCGAAGGATTTGAGAGCTGAAGACCTCTACGAGAACCTGGCAAAAGTTGACCCTCAAAAGGCTGAGCTCAGGAAGGTTGAACTAGAGGTGGTTGAAGGTCAATTCGAATAGGGATCGCTGTCACCCCGTAATCGAAAATAATGCTCCGTGAAAACCTGTAAAGTAGTAATGCATTAGAAACTTTGCAGATAATTCACTAGGTTAATGGTTAACGAT
Source organism: Ladona fulva (assembly GCA_000376725.2). Classification (NCBI taxonomy): domain Eukaryota; kingdom Metazoa; phylum Arthropoda; class Insecta; order Odonata; family Libellulidae; genus Ladona; species Ladona fulva. The sequence goes on along the minus strand of KZ308126.1, from coordinate 489,134 downwards.
GAAGGAATAGCAAATCGAGCTTTACATTCCAAAATTCACAGAAACGTGGAATCAGCAATCCGAAGGAACTCAACCCTTACTTAACGCACGACGATTTAAACCTAATTTTTCCTTCCGTGATATTTCTCCCTATTCGTATGTAAAACGGGCTTAAATATAAAGATAATACGCGGTCATAAAAAGTATAAGTAAATGAGAATGACTTACTCTGCTGCAACAAGGCTCCGGAACACTTGCACACACTTCCGAGTTGAACGCAAAAATCAAAGTGAATAATTCCGAAATATTCCTCCAATCAGAGGTCTTGTATTTTAGAGCCAATCACAGACTCTGAAAGAAACCAGGGTAGACGGAATTTAGATAAGAGACATACTTTTGGGTTATCTATTTCGTTCGACGGTGCTGTAATGGTCAAGGTACTGGAATGATAATGAATGATAATGAATGATAATGAATGATAATGAATGATAATGAATGATAATGAATGATAATGAATGATAATGAATGATAATGAATGAAAATTGGGGTACGAAACCCACTGATGCCTAAAAATATTTTTTTACCTATTTCTGCCATAAATTATTTCTATTTTTTGCGATATTCTGCTGTAATTCATATTCTTTGAAATTTGATCGTACTTGGAAATATTTAGCTTGAAAATCACTCCATGTATCTTGAATTCGACCGTTGCTCCATGTAACGCAAAACTTCGACTTGCTTCGCATAATTGTCGCAGAAGTTTTTCACATAAAATGGAGGTAAAAATAAGCAAATTTCAAACCTGATAAGAATAAAATGTATATTTACTAGTGACCTACGCATGTTTAGTAAAGAAAGTGTGGTTTGCCTTATTTTTCTGGAGTTTTGTAGGATTATTTTTTTGAGTAAATTGCGCTTGATTTTCTGGGGTGAAAATGGATATTATAATAAAGTTTTAGTCTCATTATTCGTTAGACTGGAGTATACCTTTTATCATTCTCTTAAAAGTTATATAAGATGCATCCTCGAGCAAATCATTTTCCGATACCGGACGCACGGTGGAGTCTGAAGATTCTGAGTTAGGTCTATAATATCAGTAAACCAGTAATTTAACGCTGACTTTTGTCTCGGCAAATACTTCGGCCATCTAAAAGGGGACCAGATGCCTCCTATGGGCCCCTTCTCTGCTTCCACAACCTATGCGATAATTAACAGTATAACTAATACAGCTGTGAACATGTGTGTGACGGATGGATGACATGGAAAGAAAACATTTAACAGCAGCCCCTCAAGTTGTAGTAAAAGAAGTTGAAAGCAACAGCTGAAGTTTCCTTTCTCTAGAATCTAGTGCAATTAAATCAAAGTGCTGAGATCATCAAAACACTTAAGTTTTCGAAAAGATTGTGGCAACTTCGCGTGATCCAGTTCAAGACGGCAATAAATTTGACAAATAATTCTTTACTTGTTGCTTTTATTTAAAATTATTATTATTTTATTTTAAATTTTTTATAAAAATGATCATCTTTCGATTACTTTCATTATCATATGTGTATGACTATATTTTTATTATCATATGTTTATGACTAAAATATGATAAATTCGGAGCCCAGCTATATTTCTCCCCTTTTCACTCGCAAAAGACAGCTATCTTCTAACAATAATAGATTGACTCGAAGTGGACCCGAGTAACTAACATATCCTACCCCTCGATCAAACATTTTCTCAAATTCCTTACAGATAGAAGGCTCTAAATTCTGGAACTCTTTACCTGACTTTATCAAATATTCCAGCTCGGTACGAATCTTTAAGGCTGATATTTAAAATGAGTATTTCGAGTAGTGTGACTATAATCTGTCTTGGTTTCTAAATTCTCTGTTTACTTATATTGTTGTTTTGTTTTGTTGCTTAGCTATTTTTGTGTTTTCCACATATTTTTGTATTTCTGCAACGCATTCTTTTGCTCTTTTGATTTTCTGTATTCTTTTAATTTCTGTCGAGATTGTTTTCTGTATTTCCATACATTTCTGTTATTTTACATTACTTGTTTTTTGTGTTGCTCTATGGGAACTTCCCAGAGCATAAAAAATTTCAAATAAATAAATATTTACAGGTCTTATAATGTACCATATTATGCATCAACAATTTCTATATGATTGTACATATCTGCGTTTTGTATAGGTGTTTGTATATAACCGGAGTTGAGAAAGTGTGCACTGTCCGTGGGAGGGTTTTTAGGGGTTTCCCTCCCGTTTTGGGAGAACGCCGGATAGTTTTGTTATTATTTTTCTTACGCCCCCTCGACCGTCGCCACCTGGTCCAGTAACAAAATTGCAACAAATTATTAAATTAATAAAAACCCACACCAAACCTGAAGGTGAACCGCGTGACTGATACGAAAGTATTTGTTGAAAATTCGTTTAATCTACGTTTTCGAAATCTTCTCTCGTTTTGCGGACCATTAGAAGATTCGATTCTAAAGAGATTTCCATTTCCAAACCATCACGGACAATCGGCAATATCACCATCTCCCTTTCCCTAACCCCTCAAAAAGGAAGGAAAACGACTTATTTCGCGAACTGGTCCAAATGAGCAATTGGTCTGGAAGATTCGACCCGTGTTCATCGGTTGCGGAACCTTGGAACATCTTCCTCTAAAGATGCGATGTTCGGATGGAGTTGCTCACCTTGGAAGACGTCTCCTCTTGCAGGCGGGGGTGGAGAATCTTCTGCGTCTCCAGTGAAAGGGTTGTTTGAAAAGAGCAAGGACGAGCGAGGCCATAATTATATTATCTCACTCCCAATGGCGTTCCTGCGACACATACCTGACTACCCGGATGCTGGAGGTCTTTCCTCTTTCAACGCTAAGGTCAAATTCGATTCCATTGAGCAGGTGTTTCGGTGAAAGTGGGATGGGAACATTTCCCTGTTTTGGTGAGTTGGGAGATGTACGAGATGGGTTGTGAACTTGAACTTTATCTAGAACAGGGGAGCCTTTTCGTATGAGGAGACTGCACGTTGAACCATCAGGTCGTGCTTACGTTTGCCATTTCTTAAACATAAGTAATCCAGACTCGTAATTGTGCGTAGGGAAAGGCATCCAATCGTTAATTCATTCCATCGTTTATAGTTAAGCAAGTACTGCCTATTTCAAGTAACCATGCGAAAAAGTTGTCGTCAAACAAATTTCATTTGCGTAACTTTTTAGTTTTTTCCTTTTTTCTTATTTATCCATATTCAATCTTCTAATAATAATAAATTTTGAATATTAAACTAATAAAAACTTAATTAAAAGAATGATAATGAATGATAATGAATGATAATGAATGATAATGAATGATAATGAATGATAATGAATGATAATGAATGATAATGAATGATAATGAATGAAAATTGGGGTACGAAACCCACTGATGCCTAAAAATATTTTTTTACCTATTTCTGCCATNAGAGAGAGAACAATATGTACAAGCTATAAAATATATACATACATTAAAAAAGAAAAAATTTTGATCACAGAAAAAATTTTTATCACAGAAGAGAAAGATAACATAACGGCTTCAAACGTAGCACATAACTTTTCCAAGGGACGTTTCGGGTTTTTTTCGGGAATCGGAGTCGTGGTCGCGGAATCGAATCAGAAAATTGTAAAATTTGTAGATAATAATTTTTTGGAAGATAAGAAAAACACAAATTTGTATTGCTACGTTAAGTAATGAAATTAAAATTTACCGTTTCTATTTCTAAGAGAAAATTATAAACTGAGACGAATTTCAAAACGGGTAAATTGAATTTCACAAAGAGCAACTTAGCCGCTTAGTTCCAATCCAATTTATTCCTTAGTTGGTTATAAATTTTATCTGTAGCTGTTGCTTGCTCTGTAGCTGTTCACTGGATACGTACCCTAGAGGGCGTCTAGAACTCCAAGGGATGCCTTGAAATTAGATTCGAATGCATTATTAAATGCATTAATTAATAAGAAACGTGAATTTATTAGTATGGCCGTATTGTGCTTTTATGTATATTACTTTAATTCATCAACTTATCTGCTTATTAGTTCGAATCTACTGTTTGTACCAATTTTCTTGTACCTATGTTTTTCGGATTGTTGATATATGTATGTATATACCTACGATTATGTTTCCGGATGTATTGATTTATTTGTCCAGATTTGAGGGGTTACATCCACCTACAGGCCCGAAAAATAAGCCTAAAATTCGGAATTTCTTTCTCAGAAATGATCAGTGATAATTAGAAGAAATCTATAACTCTGATAGATACATGGCCTTAATAAAATTTATTTTTCAAAAAATATCAAGGAACAAAACGAAATGGCCGCTGATAGATGATAATGTTTTTGACAGCGTTTGGCGGTGGACATTCTCCTGCTTAAACTATTAATCTGAAGTAAAAAATTGAAATGGATTTTTATTTTTAACTACAAATATAAATCGTTGACTATCGCGGATTTTTTAAATCGATATTTTTTACGAGATGGCGACAAACTAAATTTTGAATATGAAAAATGCGTGAAAATTTTCGAAATTCTTACGCTTTTACTAAAAAATGAAGATAAACTTTTAAAATGTAAGATCGTCAACGACCTTTAATCTTTATTCCATTAATTTTGTGAAAATTTCATTAATATTCATCGAACCGTTTTTGAGATATGATGTCCACCGGTTTGGAAAACAGTGTTTCGAGAAAAACGCATTTAAAGTTTCAAGTATGGTTATACTATTGATAAGAAAACAAATTTTAACTTTACCTCTAGTCGTCTATTCCAGCTCAATATAAATTACTCTCTGCGGCAACTGTAGCTTCAAAAGAAGTTGACTGCCTTGCCCTGCGAGCGATTCTCTCTTCTCGTGTCGCTGCGCCCGAACTTCGGCCAAGTCTATGCGCGCTTGATCTTGGTTCTCGCAATATGCAGCGCAATTTCCGCCGGCATCGATATTTAACTGCTGCATAATCATCATCAATGTTTTATCACCTTCATTGAATGTGCATGCGCCAATATTTGCTGCTATTTTAACAATAGCTGCACCACTGAGATGGACTTCCGGAGCAATCCGCCAAATAACATTGTTCAAACCTTTGTTCGAATTCTGTGTGAATCCTCCGACGCATCTCTGCAATATTTTTTTATATCAAACTCATAAATTGGACGAATTGTATCCATTACGTCGCTATGAAGCGGTGGTCTATGCTTATAATTATTTAGACTTTCCGTGGCCTTCGCTTGCTGTCACGAGCACCACGATTCTTGTCCTGGAGGGCACTTGTCATGATTGGGCTCTTCATCCGTAGAAGATTTGTGAAAAATGGTGACGAAGCTTGGTGCCCATACGTTTTTGAACGTGCTCCACTCAATCTTTCTTGTTGGTTTCAACGGAAGGACCATACGGAGAAGCATCCGCTAATCCCTTGTATGTTTTGGAATCACCGTCGCCAATATAATTTAAATATTTTACTCCGTAAATTGGTACAGAGCGTTCAAAAATTTCTCGGACAGCGTCTACTTCCATCTTTCCCTCTGATCCTTGGTGATTTGCTGAACAGTTGTCCTTCTGCGTATCAAACCATTCTATTCTTCTGAATCTTTTTTATCCGTCCAAGGTCCGCACGCTTTACAATAGCTGCACTTAGCCTATATGTCCAATACTTTATAATACCGCTAAAGTTACCAATGACGGTCGACACACTGAAAAGAATTGAATCCTCGTTTCCTCCATGTCCCGTCTCCTGAAAGAGTCAGTCCTTTCGATGAATTGGCCTCCATCGTCTTTTCTTTTTCTTCCTCCACACTTCGGCGAAGAATCAGTTTGCAAACAGCATCAGAAGCACTTTCTAGGTTATTCATAATCAGATCATAGTTGGTCTGGAAAATGGGTCCGTGTAAATCCATTATTCCACAGAATCTAGTTTTTCCCACTAATCCAATCCCCAGAAGACGCATTGCAAAGATAAATCTTTGATTTACTTCGTAAGTGCTCCCCACGTATGGACAAGATGAGATGATGATGGCAGGCATGCATTACAATTCATTAAAGCCCAAACCTCGCTCACTTGCTCTATTGTTATGAAAAATTTGTGTATGATATTCATCAATTTTTATTGGCAAATATCTGAAAGCAAAGAAAATTATTCTGGATTTTTTTCTCCCCATGTCTAACTATTGTTTACTATTTGAAGTTTATATTTAGGATGACTTTTATTTCTAGAAACCACCGTTTTCCGAGCTCTTGCCTTTCATTAACTTTCAAAAATCTTGGAAATCATTATCTAAATTTAGAACAACTCACAACCTTGACTGTGTAATGTTTCAAAGTTATTGATGATGCTTTCCTTTCGGTAGACTTTGTCACGTCATTCCCACACTGCTTACATTTTACGCAGGCACTAAGGAGCGGAAAACACAGTCAGGAAATTCAGAATCACGTATCCGATAAAATCATTTATCGGCACATCGTGATCCTTCTAACTTTTTTGAAGATGCACTTTTTTCGCTGCTTCTTTCTTTTCGCTTTCGAAAGGATTCGATGATCGTCTCCTTTTCTTGGATCTATCCCGTCGAAGAGAAGTAGACGCTCTAGTATCTGAAAGAATTTTTCCTTTCGATGCCATTGCCACTTTACGTACGCTTCAAAGTAAGCAAAAGGAGAAGGAAATACTCAAACTCTAGTAGAACGTCCACTGGCAACCAAAACCACTCGCAGAATGAAGTTTTACAATTCTAAGCAGTATAGTACAGTACAAACAAAGTTTTCGCGACTTTGGGGTTCTCAGTGGTCGCGCTTTGCAAGTATTGTTCTCAATACGTATTTCGACAACTATGTTTCTATCTTCAGGAGAGAATAACTGTTATTCTTCTCTCCCGAAGATAGAAACATAGTTGTCGAAATACGTATCGAGGACAATACTTGCAAAGCGCTGAGAACCCCAACCCCTGCTGGTGGGAATTCTTCAACGGTTAGTTTGCTAACGGCTATTTGGAGCTTTTATCGAACTCTAATGTCTTCTCATAACGTTTAATCATTGATATCGATGAGATTTTTTAAATGTAATTCAATATATATTGATATATATTTGTTCTTTGCTATGAAATTGCATGTTTTTTAATGCAAATTGAACAACTTCCGACGCTAATTCAGAAAGGCAGCTTCGAATTTTTGAGACTGTCTTTTTTATCCTTTATTATTTCTCTTCCAGCAATTTAAGTCTACTCAGTCTTACAGAAAATCTTTCTGAATTGCCAGAAAGAGTTTGCAGGATGAGTTCAAAGAGTTTAGTTTACTAGTAGAGGATACTGTTATTTACAGAGAGGACGTATCAAAGGATGACACCGTTTGTTTACATACCGATCTAAACGTTATTTCAGGTTGGTGCAGTGATTGGCAGTTCGACTTGAATGTAAAAAACAACGTACCTATGTCTTTTACGCGTTCTTCCAATACTACCCGCGCACCGTTTCAGGACATCCTATGGAGTTCGTAAGACGTCACAAATACTTAGGAATTACGCTCAGTACTAGTTTTTCCTTCAAAGAGCATATTCGAAGCGTAGTAGGAAAGGCAAACGGGATGCAAAGGTTAACCAGTAGGATTCTGAGGGGATGTTTATCATGAGTAAAGTAAATAGCGTACTTTTCCTTAATTAGACCTCTCCTTGAGCATTGCTGTGCAATTTGGGAGCCTCACGAAGTAGGGCTAGTCTCCAATCTTGAGGTGGTTCAACGTAGAGCGCCAAGGATGATTTTAGATTCGACAGTAGGCTATGATAGAATCCCTCGGGTGGACTTCGCTTAGGGATAGAAGATTACCGACGTAAGCTTTTCGAAAATGTAGTCACTACAGATCTCATCAACGAGATAGCTGATATTGTTATTCCGGTTAGCAACGTGCATGAGCTCCGAGAGAAAGCTACGAAGCGATTCAGGGAAGTGATTGCCAGGACGGATGGTAACTTCTGGTCTTTGTTACCACGTAGTACTAGAAAAGCTAATAGCAGTTAGGGTGTGAGAAGATTGTCGTTTTTTTTACACCCCCTGCCACGCGCCATTGGCGGCTTGCAGGGTTTGAATGTAAATGTAAAGAGTTTCTAATCGTTGAGTTCATTACTTTTGCGCGGAGGTTTTTATTCTTTTTCCCCCGCAGCAAACAATCTCGTATATCAGCTGTGGCGCTGGTGAAAAAGAATTTTCGCGCAACGCTTTTTCACGGCTTTAAAAAGTTAAACGAATAAAAGAACCACAAAGCCTTAATCGTTCGCAAAGGACTTATCTTGTCCATTCTCGAAGGACAACTTTCTTCTGGTTTCGCGAGTTTAAATGGGGTGAAACCGCACCGAAAGACAAGGCGAGGAGTGGACTTCCATTAACAGCGATCGTTCCGAAAGTACCGCGAGACAAATGGCTAGTGGTTACCATACCACTACTCAAAAGAGCATAGTGAAAAACTATAATATAATAATAATATAATTATATATAATTCTTCCCTTTTTAATTTATAATCTTAATTTTTCCCAATCGTTGTTCGACAACTATTTTGCGAGATTTGTGACATGACTCTGAAATTCAATCATTATTTAAATGTAATTCAATCCCATCTTTGTCGTAGAAATATCAAGATAATTACTGGCTGAAAATATCCGAATTTGTTCCCTGGATATGAGACATTATTAATTTGGGTCAAGTTGAGATGTCTCGATCTCCGCTAATAAAACGTACGGCAGGTTGATTTGGCCGTGGACCGATTAAAGCAAGGATGAATTTAAACAGGAATTCGATCACAAGGGGGTCAGCAGTAAATCAGTACCAGAATTCCGAATAGCGGAATTTTGGGCTGCTTTAAAGTATTTCTTACTGAATGTTGTCAATCCTCTCTTCCGTTTTTCGTCTTCTTTATTTTCTTGGTTAAATTATTTCCACTTGACGTAGGAATCACGGATCCGAATGTCTCAAGATGAGGCAAGAGTCAGTTGCCTCTTTTTTTTTCAAATATTTTTTCATATATGGGAACTACTGTCGGATTTTCTATTATGGATACTCGAGTTTGGACTCAAATAAAATCTAAACCAGGAATCCCACAGAAAAACGGGTTACACAAAATTTTAGCTTGTTTTATTCTACGTTTCACAGTGCAATGCAAAAATTTTTGTTTACATCCCGCTGGTATGTTATTACGGGTAGAAAGAAAAAAGTGCCCGTTTTTTCGCGCTGTTCACCGGAGCGCTCACTTTGAAATTTCATATCTTAAAAAGTATTAATGCAATTGATACGAAATTTTGACGTAATGACGCCGAGAAAAGGTTGTAGTAAAAGGCATACCCCACTGATTGTTTTTGTAATTATTATAATTAATTATTTTTAATTGTGAGAAGTATGAGAAGCTGGTGTTAGACAGTTTAGAAAATTAGATATGTTGAGGTAATTAATCCATTTGCTGGAGATCGGATGGGTTGTAGAGTAGCAAAAACCAATCCGCAGATTGTGAAAACTTCCTTATGATGACAATAGTGATATCCAGAAAAATAAAAACATTTTATTTTCTCTTTCCAGTTTTTACCTTATTGTAGTACCTAATGAGAATTCTAGCGTCAAATAAGTTACTTTCGCTGTTTTAGTAATAAATTTCCCTCCTTGAAACACGAGTGCATCCACTTTTATCAGCTAGCTAAACATCTACTACCCAACACTGAAGTTCACATTGTTCTTAATGACCCAGGTGTATTAGTGTATCGTAAAACAGTCATTGGGGAAATGGTTTCCAAGTATTCCAAAGACAACTGTTTCCGTTTTTCTACGGCTTCTTCCCGGATATATGGAGATAATTTGTAACAAAATTGATTATATCAATTTTTACCCAGGGATTAAGAACTCACGATTTTTACGATAAAATCCGCATCGTGATTTCACAACACTGTTCGATAGAAGGCCTCTTACTTCAAATATGTTTCCGTAAACAAACAATGAATTTCCTGAGAGTCCCGAAGTCTTTTCTATGCTTGCGCGGTCCCTTGGAGATAAAGGCATAACAACAATTGGTTTATGCTATTACCAGAGGTGGATATAGAAATTAGGAAAATCGAAATAAAACAGTTCTTTCATTCTCACCATCTCAAGTAACAACTAGTAAATCGTACATTCTCATCATAAACTAACAATTAGTAAACCGTACCTTCGTGCTTTCATCCCCTATTCATCTTCAAAGTGAAATATCATTTTAGCAATATAAAGAGAATAAATACAGCGTGTGCCGTTCCCTTAAGGACTGCGGCTATAAAAATAAAAGACGCGAATTATTTTCAGAATTTCACTCCTTTTATTCAAGACAGTTTCTCTCCGACTCAATACACGACTGGAATCGATTGAAAAGTTTTCTGAAACAGTCCTTGAGTGGAATCGCATTTAAAACATTCCCTTTCGATGTCCTCAAGTATCGTAAATGTCTCCTTTCATCGAGAATTTCAGTTTGCGTAATAACCAGAAGCCTGCCGAAGCCGAATACGGCGGATTATCTAGGGCTGTGATCCCTTTTCTGGCCAAAGACTATGATCTTACAAGGGGAGTACCACCTCTGTGGGAAACGGATTCGCGCGAGACTTTCAGGGTATGTTTCTTGCTACACGTGTAGACACGTGTCCGACCGTTGACAAAACTAGAGATTATTCAACTGAAAATCGGAGTTAGGCACACGCGCACGTATTCTCGTGAAGAATTCACCGGAATAATTTCATACTGGTCTGGCATCGAATCCAAGACTATTTTGAGTAATATCTTTGCTGTTTACATTACAGAAGCCCGTCTCCTAATAATAACTTGATTTTTAATTCCGTACCATCTCGCGAAGTACTCAAAATAAATTTCCAAAAATCCGCAGTGCATTCTTACGGGAAAAACCAGGAATTTGGGAACTTCTCGGATCGAACTTATGATAGCTGGGATGGATATCTCGTTGTTCCTGGGGGTTTCCCGTTAGGACTTGTACGGCATAAAGGGACCAAGTCAGTGACACTTGTGGTTTATGCAGAAAATTCGTATCCTATCTGTAGCAATATAATACATGCTGGAGTTCTGACCTGACATTATTGAATAAATGTTGAGGAAAAGGATAAAGAATATTTAGATGGTAGGGAGATAGTACTAAATGGCGAAAAAATAATTTACTTTTTTTAAATGGGAGAAAACATTTCCCAACTTGGAAAGTTTCGCGAGTTGTATCAAAGGTCAGACATTTCTATTAAACGATCTTTTATTTTAATATTTCTATTATTTTTGAGCAAAGAACATACCCTGGAAGTCTCGCAGGAATCCGTTTACCACAGAGGTGGTACTCCCCTTGTTAGATTTGTAGGCTGTGGCATTGTCGTGGAGGTGCGGCCAGGAATCTGCCATTGAAGTCTAAATCGACAAATTCCTCTCTCAAGAGAAAGGAACTCTTTTACAGGCAGTAATGCTTCAAGTAATAGTGAAGCAAATGCTGGAAGCCTAATTATTGTGCCTCTTCTGGGAAAGATTAGTGAATGGAATTTTGAAACTTAAAATTAAAGAAGCAGAATGCTATGTGCCTTTCTTAGACCCTTATTTGTTTATTATCAAGAAATGCATCATTAGACATTAAAATATCATTGTTCTTTTAGACCAGTGTTTCTCTACCTTTTTCAAATCAGGGTAATCTTGTAGAATCATAAAAACTATGACACACTTTGAATATTCGCAGTATAAAATTAACCATAAAATGACATAATTCTAATCAAGTCTCTTGAGTTGCAGTTTCAAAGTAATAAACCGTCAATGTTAAGATCCTGCCCTACGTGCGTTTTATCCACAGTAGCTTCTTCAGAGACCAGAGCTGAAAGGATTCTGGTATGCTTCCGGTCCCTGAAGAAGCTATCATGGATAGTGAAATGAGCATAGGGCAGGATCTTAACATTGTTGGTTTATGGAGTACTTTGAAACTGAAATTAACTTAACCATCTGTGGGAATGTCGATTCTATTCTAAAGTTTCTTAAAATTTTAGTATTACAATGCATTTTACCAAGAATGCTACTAAAAATACATACTTGGTACTAGTAGCATGAAACCAGTGTTTGACATGCTTGGGGTATTTTCCAATACTAGGTATGATTTGTGATGAGCATACTATCTCTTCCACATCAAGAAATAAAAATGCTGAATGATCCACCATTATAGGTATTAAATCAACATATCCTGTTCTAACCAAAGGAAAGATTCTTATCAGTCCGTACATGCTTTCCTTTTCCAAATCATTGATATTTTCTAGAGAGTTTTTATTTTGTTACATACGCCCTGACTATTCAAGTGTTTAAAAACATTGGTCAAGATTTTGAATTTAGAACTATAAAAGATTATTTAATAAATACTTATATTTATTTATTAAAGATAATAAAGATACTGCCATAAGTTATTTTTATTTTCTTTCTTAAAAAATAAAAGAAAAAGGAATTTAATAGGAAATTTTAAAAAAATCAAATAGGAAATTGGTGGGTCAAATACTGAGAGGAGAGGGATTGCTGAAGAATGTCATTGAGGGTAGAATGCAAGGGAAAAAACAGAGGGGAAGGCAAAGGCAAAACAACATCCTAGCAGGATTTCTCAAATTTAAAGGATCAAAGACGAAAGACAGGCTATATCACCTCATCACACAGATATATAGGCAGGGAAAATTCCCTGCAGATTTTAAAGCTAATATTGAGGTCCCCATACCTAAGAAATTAGGCGCAATAAATTGTGAGCAATACAGGATGATACATGCAGCAAAAATAACGACTGATACGTATAATCCTTCGACACTGGAAATGAAATCTGAAACAGTGCTCTCTGAGGATCAATTTGGGATTAGGAGGAATTGATGTACAAAAGAAGCAATCCTAGCACTAAGACTGATCAAAGGAAAAAGGCTCAAGTGGAACAGAAAAATGTAACATTTATAGATGTGGAAAAGGTATTCAACGATGTAAAATGAGGCAATGTTGGAGGTTTTGAAGGAAGCTAGAATTAGCTACAAGGAGCAAAGATTATTATGGAACTTATATAACAATGAAAGTTCATTCTAGAGGGAGAAAAACAAAACTTAGAGGCAAAAATCCAAAAGGGGTGAGACAAGATTGTGCAATATCGCCCATGTTATCTAAAATGTGCATTGGAGAGGCTTTGAAATACATTAGGAGTACAACAAAGCAGGAGTGAGAATCCATGGTAAAAAAATAAACATGCTTAGATTTGGATAAAGTCCTCTAAGGATTTCTGTCAGGTCAGGTGAATTGTTGCCGGCATTTCAATGGCTGGCTCTGCCATTGTCTTCAGGGCGCTGAAAGGCATCGGCAGTAATTCACCTGACCTGGTAGAAATCCTTAGAGGACTTTATCCACAGCATACACCAGAAAAGTACGAAATCATTCATTCTTAGAATTACTGACAATATTGCTATTGTAGCAGAAAATGAGGAACACCTAAAAAATATGATGGAAAGGATGAATGAAATTATAGGAGTAAGATATAATATGAAAATTAATCCAACCAAAAAATGGTGATGATAGGTGATAAGGAGGTTAAAATTATGGCAAATGTGGTGATAGATAATTAAAGCCAGGAACAAATGGATTCCTTTGTCTACCTAGGAAGTAGAATCACAAGAGATGGACAATCAGAGGAAAGATGTAGTGGAAAGAGTTAATTAAGCAAATTTCTCCTTTCAGTACAAAAACTAAGCTGTTTACAATCCAAGGCATCAGCTTTAAAACCAGAAAGAGGCTCCTTATGCCTATGTCTGGAGCATTGCTTCACATGGATGCAAAACATGGAATTTAAAAGAGGAATATAAACAGAAACTGAGTTCTTTTGAACTATGGTGCTATTGGCAGATGCTGAGAATTGGGAAGAGTTAGTTACAAATGAAGAAGTTCTTCAGAGAGTAGAGCTAAGATGAAGCTTGATCAAGATCCTTACTCAGAGACAAATATATCTGGTTGGGCTCTATTTAAGGCACCAAGACCTACCAAAAGTAATGACCAAGGGAAAGGTGGTGGGAAAAAGAATAAAGAAAGACCACACCTATGTTATTTGGACCAGGTAATGAAGGACATGGAGTGTAAGAGCTACTACAAAATGAAGGGGTTGGCAGAAAGACAAGAGGAGTGGAGAGTTGTTACAGATCAATCTACAGATCACAGACTAAAGAAGAAGAAGAAAATCCTACATAATCAAAAATTCTCATTTTCATCTATAGTCCTAGTGAAACTATAGGTTAAATTACTCCTATAATGTCTACAACGATGCCCAGTCTTGCTTTTCTAGGCTGTACTCTTTGTTGTGCTAGAGTTAGTTTCATCATTAGAAGAGGGTTTATTGTTGATGCATTTTATTAGTAGTCAAATTTTTAATTGATAATTCACTGAGATTACTGAATAAAAGCTTTTTAGAGCAGAGTAACAACATCTGACTATCTAATGACTGACAGACTGGCCATAATCAAAGATCTTTATCAGGGTTATCCTAGTAGATATCATAAACACCCCACATCTAAGCAAAAATATTCCAGAAAATTACATCTGAATTTCAAAAAAATTAAATGAAAGGTTTAACCATTTTTTTAATTGTTTAACCTTTTTAAACGAAAAAGCGATACAGGGAAATAGTCGCCAGGACGGATAGATATTTTTGGTCATTTTTCCCGCGAAGTATTAGAGAAGCTAATAGCTATCCAGGGTAGTTAGGGATATAGGTGTTTTACACCCCCTGCCATGCACCATTGGCAGTTTGCAGGGCTTAAATGTAAAATGTAAATGTAAATAATGAAAAAAGTGAGTGCCCACCTCAAAATATCAAACAACAAAGACTACTCACAACCAGACAAGGAAGGCGTATGCACATCCATTGCTTTTTAAAACAATAGATTTTTTTTTTAATCATGAATTATTCCTTCATTTACTAGGAGTGCTACTTGTTATCTTTCAGGGTGAACCAATATGCCCAAGCACATTGGTGGAAATACATGGGTTTTAAGATATTAATGATTGTTATCCAGTTTTTGTACAGCATGAGTCTGCATTTTACATTTACTTTGAATGATTGAAAAATAATGGTTCAACTTTACCTTTTATAATTATTACCAGTCTTCTTGGCTTCTTGCTACTACACTCCATGCTTGGCATTGGATGGAGAAGTTTTTATAAAGCCAAAACAGAAGTAAATCCAAACAGCTGGCATATTCACTGATCCTCAGAGGCTTGCCACCTTGACTGTACATTTCTCTCATAATACCTCCTCTACTTTCCTTAAACTCCTTCAATCATAATACACAATTTCTCAGAATTACTTTGGGGACATAAACAATTCTACAAAAGCTACTTGTCAGAGGCTACCTTTAGCATTAGAAATTTCTTTCTCCCATCCTTCCATCAAATGAATAGATATTCAGCATAATAACATCCTCAGGGTGCAATGTCATTAATATTATACTTTGACATGAATTATTTTAAATATAAATTAACAGGAGACAAATCAATTATATAATAGTGTGTAAATTTGACAGAATTGAAGCAAGGGAGCAGATAAATCTCACAGACACAGAAAAAAATACCTTGGGAAGATTCAATTTGAAATTATTAATAAAAATAAATGTGACAATAAAATACCAATAAGACTTGATCTATATGGGAAAGGAATATAATTTTTGGTTTTCTTTCTTTAACCAATTCTAGAAAAAAATTTTGGTTATTTTGGTTTCAGTTTTCTGTTCTAGCTCCATGTCCAGCAAGAACTTTATCTATTCTTTTGGAATCAAGGGATGCAGTATTGAAATAGGTTGTAAATCATGAAGGTTCAATATGAAGGTTCTCAAAGTCAGTAGGCAAAGTAGATGTATAAGAGACACTTCAAAAGTAGGGACTAATGCATAAAAAAGGAAAATAAAAGCCTTATTGATGTCTTCAAGCAATTTCATCATGATCTTAGTTTTATATGTATTCATTGTTTCATGCTGTGGACTTTTAGTAACCTGAAAATTTCAAACTGCTGCATCAAAGTCAGGGCTTCAGTCAGTAAGAAAGTGAAGCAACTGTCCCAGGATGCAGCATTGATGGTGCACTTATGTTTATAGATAAAAATTATGAAATATTTAAAAGTGAGGTTCAAGAATTTGAACTGCTCTTTGTAAAAAAAATCAAATTGCTTAAAAAAGTTGAATTTAGTGAAATATTTGAGATAATTACTTGCTCCATCACAACTGAAGAAAATATAACTAAGAATAAAAATGACAGATGCAAAAGTATAACTTTATACTCCAATAATTGAGGCTGAAATAGTCATATCTGACATGGATTAGTGAAAATTGTAAGTGTGAACAGAGAAGTATTGAACAATAATCAAGGCAGCCCTTATAAAAGTTAATCTTGCCTTAGGGGCCAACCACCTGGAGCTGTTACCGATGAAAGTTTGTTACCTCACAACTTACTGCTTCAAATGTAATTCAAGTCTTCCATCTCTTAAAATTTTTGAAAAGCTTAAGAGTTCTTAATGTTTAGAAAGAATGGATGAAATGTTAGGACTATAACTTAGATAACTGAATATTTTGTAAGAATATAAATGGAAAATCATGGTACCTGAGTTATGGAACCATATTAGTGTTCTTCTGTTTGATTTAATGGGATGACCATCATACTGGTAGTATGTGTTAACTAAGTGTTTACAGATGTGTAAATGTAACTAAGAGTTTATAGATCTGCTGAAATTCATGGCCTAGTATTATTTGTAATATTAGTAATCTTCTCCATCAGTAGATAACATTTTCAGTTCTGTACTGAGTCATGTATCATTACTAAATTCTTATGGAAAAATGTGATCTTAGGTTCACCAGAAACAATTTTTTCAGAATATTAAAACTCAAAAATGCGCTAGTAATTACTGTTAGAAGATTTTTAGGAGCTTAATATGGCCATTAATATGAAGGCTTAGTGCTGAATACATGAAGGGTTACACCCTTGACTATGAAGAAGCCATTTGAAATAGTTTAAACTGTTGTGGAGGTCCTAGTACATTCTTTTCTAACCCATTCCAACAATTTCCAGTGGTTGATGCAGACCCAAAGTTTAAAAGGGAGAATTTTTGCTGTGTTCAAGCATTCCAATGTTGTAAGAATTTTAAGGTGAAGAACATGTCTAAATACTTTTCATTGCCTTTTAGTTTTCTCCATAAGGCATTCATACAACCTCATTTTTATCATCATATTCAAGATATGTTCCAAGGATAAATCTATCTCAAACAAATTTTTGCTAAGGTCTTCTCAAAGATGATGATTTTTGTGATTTTGCAGATATAAATCTTCTTTTCAAACACAGCCATCACCTTCGCGCTTTCTTCTTGGGTTGCTTTTAACAATTATTTCTTGTTTTACTGTTTTTCTCACTCATTCATAAGACTCGACGAGATTGTAAAATTTATGAATTACTCTGAATTATGTAAAACTACTAAATTTTCAAGTTTCTCTCTTAACATGCCATCCTAAGTGGCATTGTTAGTGTGCTACACTTGAACCACTGAGATTCCAGGTTCGAATCCCTCTTAGGTCATGGTATGGTTGTTTTTGTTTGAGTGTGTTATTAAAGGGTTCACTGTAAGAATGGTCAATTTTGACTCAAATGCACCCCATAAATAAAAACTAAATCAGAGTGTCCATTACCCAGCCATTGAGAAATTCCCTAAGTTTTCCAGGTTTTCCTGGGAAATATTTCCAGCTTTCCTGGGTGTTCTACATTCACAAATAAGTATAATGTTGTCCATATATAAGGTGGTGATTATTAGCCACTTCAGGTACCAGAAATAGCAATGAACAGTTCATAGATTCATTATCATATTGTTTAGGTATCAGAGCCGGCTCTAGACATGGAGAAGTCAGAAGACATCCGGGGTGCGAAGGTTTGAGATCAAATAACGTTAGGTTTGTCAAACTGAATCATTTAATCAGAAAAATTGATTTTTTTCTTTTTCATAATTAAGATGTCTTTTTCAAAAATAAACATATTATATAAAACTTTTGTTAAACTGTTTCCTATCTGAAAGGGGCACCAAAGAGCCTCCTTGCTCAGGGCACCAATATACCTCAGGCTGGTCCTGATAAGTATCCAGCAATAGGTTGGTTGCTTTATGGAGTCACACATCAAGTCACCGCTGTAAGCCACAAGTATATATGAATATGTGAAGACTGCCGATTATGTGCACCATCCCAATTAGATTCTCATGTATTCCCAACTTGTTGATGTGGATCCTCTCTTAAAGGAGTATAACTACACTAGAAAATGAAACCAAATTCTGAAAAAAATACTGAAGTGTATTGTTTCATAAAAATAATACACCTGAACAAGAGTTCCAGCAGTGGCATGAATAGCATCACTTCAGTTTCACTGAGAAAGTCAAGTAACAAACTGTGACATCAACTAATGACCAAAACGCTTCCAGTTGAAAACAAATTCTTCTCATTCTCTATTCACTGTTTCTCTCACCCAGACAGAAATTAGATATCCCTGGTAACTGCAACTCTGTATGATCCCATGTTGCATATTCGCAATATTGCCAAAATGTTATATGTAGAAAGAAGGAGCATATCTATGTCTTATAAGCTTTAAATTGGTCACAAAAATACTGTCATCAAAACATTTCTTCCTCTCAGGGAACTTTTGCTGAACTAACACAATTGCCATGGAGCAATTGTCCGTAAAGATTGTAAGCATAGATTTTTCCAGGTTACCTACCAAATTTCCTGAATTTTCCAAAAGAACAAAATTCCCTGGTTTTCCAGGATTTCCAGGTTAGTGGACACCCTGTTAAATTAATATTATTATTATATCTTCCTATAAATCTGAATAATTCACTTTCAAACACTCTACCACTGTTTTCTTTTTTAGCCTAGAATGCAGTTGGTTAATTTATTCCATACTTTGAAGATAAAGCTTCAGCATTTCTCCTCCTTAAATTTTTTTCTAGATGAAATCACTATCATCCCCTTTTCACCTTCTAAATTGCTTAATTTATTTCCAACCTAGCCCTATCAGGCTCTATGGAGGTATCGACATTAAAAGGATGCAGGAAATTATGGTTATAAATATTGTTATATGGCACCCAGTTAGTATTCTTGTGACCCCCATCCACAACTGCTTTGATAACTAAATGCAAAATCTGTGGTTCCTTTACTGCAGAGTGCTTTGGAAATTCAAGAAATATTTTAATTAAGTTTTCTGATCGAAATTTCTTATATCATAAAATTACTAAATTTTTGACTGATGCATATTTTAGATTTCTCCCTTACATGTACCCAGGTACCATGACTGTTAAAAGTAAAGTCAAGTCTATGATATGTCATTCCTATGAAGGATATGACCCAGATAGGCATCATTTATTCATGGCCAGCATATCCAATCCCATGCCATCGTATTGACTTTCCTAGATTGCTGGACCCACTACCTATTAATTCAGGTAGCTTCCCAATTTTTTCATGAAGCTAGGTCAATAATGTGGCCACCATCAGGAGTGAAACCTGGGACGGCTTTCATTGAAGGTGCTATCTTCTTGTCTATCCAGGGGTCAACATGTAGCAGATCAGGGTTATTTAAGAGGATGTAATCCTTGACCTTGAGAGGATCAGATTATGGGTATTTTTCTTTATTAAATTCTACTACCTCATACTTACATGGGGGCTGATCATTAGTAAATAAGCTTCTACTTGAATTCAGGCTGTATACTAACTATTGATTGTCCACAAAAACTAAAACATTGAAACTTGTATTGGTATATTTCTACTTCATTGATAAATAAGGAACTTGTTTTAAAGGAAGTATGCTTAAGGTTTTCAGAAAAATTTTGTAGAATGTTACAGTACAAAAACACAGAAGCAAGAGCGGTTTTATTGAGAGAGAGCCTTGTATCCTATTGGTTCTTACATTGATGTTTCTGTTTCAAATCTTTTTAGCCATTCTATTTCCCAATTAGCCATAACAATGGCTCCCAGCATGAGCATAATATGAAACATCAGCTATTCCCATTTTTACAATTCAGAAGCACCATTGGCTGTGGAAGAATATCTCTCTCCTTAAGGCTAATGTAAATCTATAATACAACCACATTAATAGATCTATCCTTCAGGCCATGACCATTGATCATTTCAAACCTAGGGATAACTTAAATTACCAGGGGTAACCATACCAAGGCTGAGCTCCTTAAAAGGCCATTTTACTCTCATGGGTTATGCATTTGCTTGGCTTAAAAATTACAGCTGAAAAAGGTTGGCATGGAACTGAACAGATTGGAGAGTTGCAATCAACCGATCTTCTGATAGTTAACCAATGTAGCAATTATGGTAAATAGAAAACTCATTATACAAAACAAGAGTTCAGAGTTTAAGTCTAAAGAAACCTAAAGCCAATATTTGACTTAGGATGCAATAAGAACGAGGTATCAGATTCAATGAAATGAATACAGTCCAGGGAGATCTGGTGGAACTTCATAATGATGAGTGTATTTAATTTACACTCATCGTATCAGATTCAATTCCACTTTAACATAAAAATGTTGCAGTTATGGCTGGTGCAACCATATTTCCTATAGGAAAACACTGTGGCTAATATTTGCTTTTTTCTAGAGGGTATCCTGTAAACTAGTGGCATAATTTTTGCAAGGCAAAAATACCCTAAAGTTATGGCATTGTAAGATTAAATCCATGGCCAACTTGCACTTAATCAAGGAATGAAAAATTTGTTCCCTTCCTCACTTTTTACACAAAAGAGGTAGAGCTGCGCCGTCCTATGACTGTGAGAGGTGCACTGCACTCAGGCAGCAGCAAACGTAGCGTAGCATAGCCAACCATTATTATTATTACAACATTATTTGGTGCTTTCTGTGTGACTCAGGCTACTTATATAGGAAAGATTATGACATGAAATTAAAGATTGGCAAACATTTAGAGGAAAGAATTACATCCTCAAGATAAGGAAGGAATATTTGTGCAGTGGATTTAATCAAAATACATATTGGAATCAATAAAAGATATTCTGGTTCCAAGAACAAATACTCTTTGGGGTTTTGGGATATATATTTTCTAGAGATTTGATCAGAGTCCTTTTTGCAAATAGCTTTGTGTGTTTTCTTGACATTCCTAGAGACTGTTGCTTCTAAGGTTATGATAATCAAAAGTAATGTGAACTATTAACTCATAATGACAATTCACTGTGTCAGCATACGGAAGATACATAATTACGTGTTACTCATGTTTTGTGACCAATGGGACAGGTGTGAGGAAGTTGGGCAAGGCAATGATGGAGAAAAATTGAGAGGATTCGTAATAGGAAACAGAACTGACAGGGGACTGAAATTGATAGACTTTTGCAAGACCAATAACCTCCATATCACAAACACTTTTTCAGCACCATAAGAGACAGAATAAAAAATGGAGAAAGCCCAGAAACAAGATAGGTACCAAATTGATTACATTTTGGTATGAAAGAGGTTCATAAGTAGTGTTAAAAACGCACAAAGTTATCCTGGTGCCAATGTGGACTCAAATCATAACCTAGTAATGATGATAACTGAGCTTAACTTTAAAAATATCCTTCGGAAAAAATGGCACCCAAATCAGAAAAATCCCTGAGGAATGGAAAAGCAAGAGTCTGTTAGTAAGGCTCAAGAGGGTCAAGAAAGGGAAATTTCAATAGACAAGGAATGGGAAAAGATGAAAAACAGAGTCTGGGATCGTGCCAGAAGAACTATTGAGAAGGTCAAGTGAAAGAAAATTAGGAGACCATGAGTGAAAGTAGAAATGATACATAAAATGGAGGAAAGAAGAAAATGGAAAAGAGTCAACACTGAAGGAGGGAACAGTAGTGGAAGGGTCAATGCAATGAAATTGAAAAGCTGGATGAAAGAGGGAGGGTCAAAAATTGATAGGGAATAAAAGAAGTAATGGAATGTCCAATAAAAAAGACAGCAGTGGAAACATCTAACAGAACCCAGTTAGCATAAATGGAAGGTGGAAAGAATATCAAGAAATTATGTGGGAAAGATATGTAGCCTACCTACAAAATGACAGAAAGACTTAACATTTAGTGTGAATATAAAATTTTTAATCCTCTTAGTGTATTTATAAATAAGAGTATTTTCTTATGATAAGATTAATGTCAACCTCACAATAACAACCAACAATAGTAACCATTCTACCTTTAAAACAATGTTTGAGGGTACCATGGTAGATATGTCACATGAACACACATGGTCAGGCAATTTTGCATTTGCTTCATGGCTCTGAATACTGACAAAATCCTGCCTATGCACCTAAACAAGATGGCCAACATACAGACTCAAAACTGTCTTCGGAGAGAGGAACATAAAGTGGACCCTTTTTGTAAATAAATGTTTCAGTACTATCAAATAGAAAAATGTTCAAAACAAATAATTTTATAATTAACTTAGTGTATATTTCAGCTTTAAATTTCGTCTTTTTATGGCAACATTTCCTTTGAGTTGCAACATTTTCCCAGCAAAATTAAACTGGGAAATAGTGCCACTGCAGGTACTAAAATCTGCTTGTTACAATGAGAATTCAATTTCAAAGTTTCAACCACGAAAAATTCCATTTTTATTTCCTTTTAAAGTTTCCTAAATTAATTTTAGAATTATAATAATTAATAAAATGTACTTAAGTGTGTTGTCACATATCCTGCAGAGATAAGTTGATAAAGAACTGGTAAACAAAAGCTTTGATTGCAACCCTTAGCAATTTCTCTCAAGAGAAACTAATGTGTAGACCTTTAAGGCAAGGAAAATCTTACAAAAAGGAAGTTAGTAAACGTAAAGTGAGAAATTAAGAAGGATGACATAATTATTTAGAGCCATGTGAAGTGCATTGGAGGCCTTCGAGATGTGGGTATGGCATGGAATGGAAAAAGTAAGTTGGGTTGGTAGAAAAACAAGTATTACAAGTACTAGAGGTGGTAGGGGAGGAGAGAGTTTTAATTGAAGTAATCAAACATCGACAGAAGAAATGGGTGGGTCAATTTTTGAAAAGTGAGGGATTGCTAAAGAATGTAATTGAGGGTAGAAAGCAGGAGAAAAAGCAGAGGAAAACAAAGACAAAAGGTGTTAGAAGACATAAAGGGTGGGTAAGTTACCAGAAAATGAAAGAAATGGCATTGAGTAGGGAATATTAAGGCACATGAACCTACAGAAAAGTAGAACACTTATGTATGTGAACCACATTGGAAAGATGGTATGGGTTCTAGGAGTGATGATATTAGAGCAATTAACCTTAGGAAAATAATAAACCAAGGGAGTTTTCAACAAGAAAGTTGGTCAAGCCATATTTACCATAGAGCTATTCATAGCCGAAATGAGAGTAGACAAGAAGGCTGAGCCAGAAAACATTGTAATTGTCTAGGTGACAAGTGATAGGTTAAAACTGGCATATGAATACACTGATGAAGTTAATAATGGAGTAGTGCAAGGGAAAACCTTATAGTAGAAGGGAATTGAAAAGTAATTATCAGGTAAGTTGAACACAGGAAAATAGAGAGAATACAGATTAGAAAATAGATGTGACAGAAAACTAATAAAGATAGACTTCTAATGACATACACATCATAGACAAACTGCTGCAACCCCAAAATATATGGAGGTACACAAGAAAACCAGATGACAAAGGGTGATATCAAATCCAGATCAAGAGACTGGCCAACCATGCAGCTGTCCATCATACTGAGGTTTGAGAGATACATGATATAGGCCTTTGGTCGAAGTTTTGATGAGGCCTGAAAACCTTCATGGATAATTATTTTTTGAATAAACCAACAATGCTGCACACTCCACAATTTTAGGGGGTCATTTTCTTTTTTTTTCATTTTTTGTCAGAAGAATCAAAGGTTAAGATTTTTTAAAGCGTTTATATTTGACTGATAACAGAAGTCAGATAACAGAAGACTGATCTGTGAAGACACTGATACAGATGCAAAAATAACTATGCATGTTAGAAAGTTATTAGGTAGACGTTTTCTTGAGTAAAATTGTTGAATTAATTTTGGGTAAAAAGTAAAATTAACCAATATATAGCTACAGACAATAACTGCCAATTGTTGCTGTGCATTCAGTGTATATAAAAAAATCCATTTTCTTAAATTTTAACATTAATTGGGCAGTAATTTAAGCTAAAAAATGACATTACCTTAATAAATATTATTTTCAGAATAATTATAAAGAACAAGAACAATTTTCTGTCATAAAATTGAGTCTGATATATAAGAGCAAATATCCAACAATGGATAATTCACTAGTGTCCATTTGGGAGAGGGGCTGCAATGACTCCTGTCCCAGAGCACAAATACACCTTGGGTCAGCCCTGATCAAATCTGGTACATTTTGGTTCAAATGATTTTAGGAAATTATGCCAAGTTATCCAGGTTCTAACCCAGATTCTGAGATGAGCTTACACAATAAACTTATTTACATTTTCTGGCTAAAAAGGATACCTGGATAGAGTTTAGAAGCACTATAGAGTCAATATAGTATCCAGAGTGAAAATGGGAAAATATACAAAATGTTCTAAGATATAAAACACTTACCATTCTCAAATTTCATATTTGATAGTGGGAGGGTGGAAAAAAAATGCAAAGGCAAAATTGGAAAAAGCATTGATGACATGAAAATGGATATTATAAAATTTTTACATAATTTATATAATTCACATTCAAAGATATTCTTCCATATGATAATGAAGAAAGTTACTGGTCTGACATGATTTTCATTACCAAACATCCATTAGTTTAACATGGCATGAGCATGGGATTGAAGGCATCAATCACTAATGTGTTAGTTCCCATAGGCAAATCCAGTGATTTCATGTAAGAATAGGGCTATCTGAAAGAATAATAAAAAAGAAAACTTTCAGCCCAGGATATACAAGTGCTTTTTAAACAAAGCTTTCGGTTCTATCAAAACGTAAATATGCTGGTAGTCTGTTTTAATTACTGCTGAGTGAGTTATCATAAGATACAGTGAATGAAAATATTCGAAAATCAATTCAGACCAAATAGCTAAAGTAAGCAAAGTTAAAGTGAAAGATTTAAGTTTAAGTTGTTTAAATGCAAACGATATTTAGTTATAACGATAGTGAAATTTCTTTCTATAATCTTCTACTGCTCTGAAAGATAATGGTAACACTGCACTCAATCCATAAGAAGCATAAAAGGATTTAATGAAAAGCAAGTGTTGAATTTCATATGAAGTTTATTCACAAAATACTTCCTTCAAAGCGAATAACAACCCATCCCATGCATCATCTGCATGCTTACTTCTCCAAATAAATTCCCATAGATGTTCTTCAATCCTTTCAGTTGTCCTGTTTCTTCGAGCCACGTTCTGTTTAAGCCCCTCCCAAGTCCCTCTAAGCGTATTAATGTCAAAATGTTTCGCAGGACTGTTTGAGCATACCGAATAACTAATCTCTGGCTCTTCCTTCTTCATACTAGATTCAGAAAGTCCACTGTAATAATTCCACAGATTCGTTTGGATGATTGAGCCCGGTAAAACATGTCGTTCGAGAATAGTAGCAAGTGATGCTGGATCTCTCGATTCGATAGGAACAAGGAACACTTTACGATCTGCACTTTTTTCCACACCACCAACGACCCATATATCATCCACGCTCTGACTTCGTTCATATTTTCTTCTAGCTAATTTTGTTTCATCTACCTCCACTATCACACCCTCTCCTCCTATTTGGACGTCTTGAAAGTCCAAATGATTAGAAACCAATTTCCTATAATACTGATATATGTCACAAACAGTATGATTACTGCAACCCGTCATACTAGCTGCTGATGACACAGGAATTTGAGTGAGCCACAAATATCCCAACAGCATAATTTTAGATATTGGGAGTTTGGACAATGCAAAAAATGTTCCAGTGCGAACGGTCACTTCGTTTCTACAGCTCTTTTTGTTGCATCTATAAGTTTGCCTAGAAACCTTCACGTAGGTAGTGAGACCACATTTGTTGCAAGTCCGAGTAGGATGAATGATGTCACAGCTTATTAGAGACTGTATTGTCTTCTCATCGTCACCAAACAACAGCATAAATTCCTCTAAACTCGGAATCATTTTTAGCTATGTAACTAAATGACATAAACGATGAGAAAATTATCTTTTTCAACTCACTTCCTTCCATGCTCCAAATAACAAAATGTGAACGATATTTGTAGCTACGTAGCAGAAAAATACAGAAAAAGCACTAACGCGGTGCCGTCCGAAATTTGTACGGAGATAGTAATCATAGTAATCGTTGTTCCTCTCGTTCATCTTATTCGAAGGTTGAATTGCTCGTCTTCTCGTCAAAAATTTCTCTCCGTTTAGTAAATGAACTAATTATAATCTATAGAAGCCTCTTGCACCCGAGTACCCTGTAAACCACTTAAATGAAAATTATGCTTCGTTGATCTTGCCGTATTTACAGAAATGATCGTGGGAATGTTATAATAGTCATGAAGCAAATTACTCGCACCCTGATTTGCTCACTCATAATATGCAGAAATTCCACCTCATTTTATTCAATACTTACGTGAGTAATCTCAATGATCTTTAAATTCCTTCATGTTCTTACGTTACTCAGTTTATAGAATATTATTATTTACCACATAAAATATTTAATTTGAAACTGCTGTCATTTTGAAGGCATCTCTCAAAAATGTAGATGGTTAAGGATCATAGGATTTTCAATCAGAAGAGTCCTCATAATCTTTACTACATAATCAATAATCTCCAGTGCATCCTCAAATTTATTCCCCTTGTTTCCTGAACTTTCGTCTAATAGAATGATCGATAGTCTGCTGTATTTTCAGAAGTAGATGATCTTACCATTATCGTGATGACCAAAAGGGGTCAAAGATAGATTTAACCTCTATCGACGAGGCTGAAGGAGAACTCGGGAAAACGAATTAGCAGAGCAGAGTGGTAGGATGAAGTAGTTAGATGTAGAATGGAGGCATGCAGTTAATATCGCGTATGCTAGAGGATACAATTGGGATTAGTCAGCTGAAAGGAGTACAAGGAGACAATCTCCTTGATTTGAAGGTAAACACAGAGGTGACAGAAAGTCAAGAAAATGATGTGAAAAGACAGATTGCTTTGAACTTGATGTGCAGACGTTAATTTTTCTCCTCAGGTGGTAGGATCCACTTGTGTAATTACTCAAGACTAGCATCTAACCAAAATAGCCTGCCATATCCTTCAGCGAAGATTCACATTCTTTCCCTAGGATTTAAATCTGACTAGAGTATTATAACACCGCTGATGATGGAAGAATTAATATAAATTTGTTGAGTAAATGCCGAGTAAAAGTTGGTACTTTTCCTATAAAGATACCGGCATGCTGCGCTAAGAACTAGCGGAATGTCTCAGCTTATTTATCAATGTCCATAACGTTGTACAAGCTTTTTGTGTATACACTGGGCTGATACGGCTACCATAAGTTGGCAGTGTTTAAAGTAACCAGAAGTTTTTCTGTTATTACCAAGCAGTAAACTGAGGAATTTTCTCTACATTGTATTATATCACGAGATTAATTTTCCTCATTTCCTGCAAACCTTGATGTTTACTTCATAAATACAGGCGGTTCTTGACTAGCAATTAATTCAATTTTGTTTTCTGTGCACGTATGTCTATAGGTCAGGCACCAATAGCCACACAACTTTCAAATTTGTGTTTTTATATAAAGACTGTTTAACGTTATTTTGTCAGCTTCTTTTATAACATCTATAAAATGGACGAATGAACCAAGAATTAACATACGTTGTAGTTTAATGTCATATTTGACCAACTTACAATCAGTCCCTACCGTAAGTCAAGAACCACGTGTATTCATTAAATATAACACGTTCAATGAGAAAACACTTCGCAACCATATAATGCTCCACAATTGAAGCTGAGTCAGCTGCTTCGTAGACAAGGATATCTCTTCCTAGAATTCTCTTCTCTAACCAAAGACTGTTAATTCCAGACAGCCCAGAGCAGAAATAATTTCAAAGCTCATCGTTTGATGCATTATGATGAAATTTAAGATATCACACGTGATGAAATGTCCACATCGTTGATAAACTTTGAGAAACCTGATTAATTTACATGAAATTATAGTTACACAATATCTTTCAAACTAAAGATAATCATGCTCGTCTTAAAAGATCAAATTTTCTCTTACATGTACATCTTTGGATTCTAAATATCACGTAGAATCATAATCACCAATACATCAATTGTAGTTATGACTACCTGGGGTTATTTTTGCTAAGTTTCAATTGGCACAGAGAAAATAAAATGCATACAACTGTACTCCTTATGCTCTCACCCAACCCTAGAAAATCGCACTTTCTATAAATGCAACTCCAAGTTAACCTCATATAAGATTTTACTTTTGGCAATTTATCATTAATAATTTCAAATTTTAATAAGCAATTGCTTAACCTCTTATCTTGCAATTTATCATTTAATACAACCAAATGAGCACAATAACATAATGAGTATGATATTAAACATCAAAGTTCATATATTCCAAAGTTAAGCATTCATAATTCTGGCCCACAATAGCCATTAAAATCAATTCTAAAGATATACTAGAGTTGAAAAGCTTCATTTGCAGAAGTTTATATTTTTACATTGAAACCTAAATTAAACATTACAAGAGTATTCAAATAAATCTGAAAGTGGACCGTTCATTGAAACTGGGTTGACTACAGAAGTAGCTGTGTAGTAGAAGTGACAATTGTCAGAATTTTAATGATTAATCTTCTTAAAAATGCTTGCATCATAGAACTCTTGCAGTTTTTCTGCATTTGAGGTAACTAAATTGAGCAGCTTTTCTGAGTACAAGAATTAACTTTTGCAATTAAATAGAGGACTTCAGTACCCAAACATAAAATCGTAGTCCAAAGGTTTTACTGAGGTGAATAAATCTGACAAGACTGGGATTCAAACAGGAGCTTTCCACTTTCCCAACTGATGCTCAAAACAATTAAAGAAAGTATCTTGCTCTACTTTTCTTATGAGCTAAAGAAAGAAAGCTTTCAAGTCCCAGTCTAATCAGACTTTTTCACCTACTCTTACCCTACAAGTGTTCTTCAGGGTGCACTCTTCAATGTTTTTCCCTATTCTATTTGTAGAAGCTTTGTTCAATTAGAATATTACATGAAGATTAACTGTCAGAAATAAGAAAATATCTATCCTATTCAGATATACTTTACATTTACTTTAATATTATTCTTGTTAGGAATGACATTCTCAGATGAATGAATTTGTTTTATGGTAAGAGCTGAAAGTGGTTATTAATAATTTATGACAATCTTTTGTAATAATTTCAAAAGAAAGGACCAAGAGTGTGCAAGAATAGAGGTACTCAAGTAAACAAGTAAAAATAGTTTAGATCCACCTATACAGTCAAATCATGCCTCTCAACACTAACATAGATAAAAAATAACTTTTTCATATTAATTTTACTCGATAAAAATTTAAAATAAGTTTCCAAATTAAGGAAAATTGCTGAACTTGACAGTATAGTGTTTTATCCTGCTATCCCAGGCCATTCTAAAATCCCAGGTTCCAATCCTGGTTAAGGCAAAGATATCCATATTTGTACACAAAAATTATTGAAGTGGGTGTAATAGGAGAAACCATTATCAATTACAAAATTAATAGCAAATTTACTGCAAAGCTTTAGATCTTCTCCTTAATATTAAAATTTTTGGTTTTGGCAGATTCAATTAAGTCAATTATGAAAATGTAGGATTGCAAGAGGCACAAAATTTGAATTCACAATTCTTTATCTTCAGCTCCTTGAAATGAATGCCAAATACGCTACGCAATACATACTCTTAAACACAAATAACATTAATACTAAATGGGGATCATGGCTTTTCTCTAATACCTTTGTTATGGCACTATATTGCATTGCCTCACTCTGATAAAAAGAAAATATTGAATAAAATATTAAAGATTTCATACACAGAAAAAGTAGTAAATCCTGATTCTATACACTTTAGTTAATAATCAAAGCCCATTCCAATTTCACAATGCATTGGATGTAATAAAGTATAGGAATGTGATAAATTGAATATAAATTACAATTTAAAAACAGGTAAAGGATGTTTTCAACATAACTAGATAAAGATTTTCAGCCCCTAAGTTTCGAACACCAACAGAGGAATTTGAAGTACAGAAAAATAATTTACATTTTCTTGACAAAAGTCCCAATTTCTAACATTAACCATCAAACTAAGGAAAAAACCGATAAACTGACTGATAATAGGTAAACTGTGTTTTAACTAAAGAATTTCATTTAAATTCTTTTCTAGAGAAATTTCTGTAGTTAAAGTACAGTTTACTGCTGCAGTAAAACTTGCTTTAAATATAACACCATTCTTTGTTGTAGATGCTAAACCAACTGACAACTGTTTTACAAAAATTTTGATAAAAATGCTATTTAAACAGTATCAAGGGATTTATCTTTCAATTATGACCTCAGTATTAATTCTTATCATATTAATCAAACTGTACTTTCTTAAATAAAATATTGAATTCCAGCCAATGTGATGAAAAATTTGAATGGTAACTGTCATAGAGAAAGTTTTGAATATTTTAAGTTACAATATACTATTGAGCGAGAAATTGTTAAATTCAAATAGTTCATATAACCTCCCTGGAACCAACAAAACCAGATAATATATACTTCCCAGGAGCAACAAAGGCTCTTACAAGAAATATATTTACTTGTAATTCCAAAACCTTTTCTAGTAACCCTATAGTTAACTTTTACAATGAAACTATTTATCAAATACTTCAGCACCACAGGCAGAAATATCAATGAAACAAAATCTTAAATCATGGAGATCCATTTAATTCACAGGAAATTTGATAAATTTTCCTTTGAAAAACTTGAATGTTCATATAGTTGTTTGTACTGTTATCATGTTCTGTACTCTCCATTATTTTGGGCTGCGACTAAAATTTGAATTTGCCATGGTCCCCTGATTATCACACAACAATGAATAGTTACTGGGTATTTAGTCAGGATATTGGTCCATTTCGCTATAACTCAAATCAGCAGGGTTTATTAGGCCAAGGGACATTATTGAAATTCTGAACTTTGTTTAACCTTTTCCATTTATAAATATTCCAGAAATTCAACAAATTGTGAAATTTTTTTGTCGAGAAATCAACCTCACAGGTAAGTTTTCCAGTGAAATTAGAACAAATCTCACAGGCTATGTCATATTTTGAGACGTTGCAAGTACCTTTCGAGAACTGCAGTCACAATTATATGGATGTCTGGACATTTCTCATAGCCAATCAATGATTATCAAACAAGGTCATAATGCAAAGATCCAATCCTATTCTGAATTCTAGATGACACTACAAAAAGGAAGACAATCAGAAAATAAAAAAAACTGTCATCTCTCTACCAGGTAAAGAATCAGCAGGAATGAAGTTTTTTAAAATTTATTCAATGTATTCCAATAATGAGCTACCCTTTTCCATACCCCTTTCAAAAGAAACCTGCACAAAGATAAACTTAATATGAACATAACTGATCGAGCAGTACCAGAAACAACACTTGCTCATAATTACTTCAACATCCCAAAACAGCACTTATTAACCTGGCTTTCTACTAAAACCAAATATGAAAATATGACTAGACATAAAGCTGAGAACAGGACTCTCTTCAGAACTGGTAAAAATCTTGAAAATGTAACAAAGCTCTCAAGTTGGCTAAGTCACTTATAAATTAATGTACTCAAGTACTTGAAACATTTGCAAAATTTCTCCTCTGGCTTTATTATATATGTATATTGAGACATATACATATATCATAATGTATATTTTAAGTGGCAGTTCATCTTGGCAGTAATGGACATCCCTTCACTCCCCTGGAAGTGAATTTCAGATAATTAAGAACTTAGTTTTCACAGTGGCCCAGATTTTTTCACAATATTGTGACGCAACAATACTTTCATTCAAATCCTGGTGAAGGAAAGGTCAATAAATTCTTTTCATCACTCTAAATCAACATTACATTACTGATCCCTCCCCAAATTTTAACCAATTGCATTTTTCTCTGATATGTGTTACCTTACAACCAAAGGTGATATCAAATCAATTATAGGATCAATTCCTTTAAAACAGGAATTCATTTTATTTACTATATATTAGGAAAAATAAAGCTTTTTTAAGATATCTATTCCAAACTTTTAGGGTGGATCAATTATGTGTACAAAAATAACAACACAGTTCAATTAAAAATGAGCTACTTTCACATTAAAATTAATTTTGTTGAAGAATTATCTACAAAATATAAATCAGCATGTACAATATAATTATGGAAATAAGAATAACACAAACTAGAAACAAATAAAAATAATTATTAATTATTATTAATAATTATATTAATATTCCAGTGACACCAACACCAGGTGACAAAGCTGTCTTGCAGATATGCTGAGTCAGCTTGTATAGAAATACAAACATTTACCTTGCAATTCATACAACTGATGGCCACTTTTCTTTTTCACAAAAAGTATTTGAAAAGAAATTCTTTATTAGGTTCATCACTTTCCATACAACAAACTCTTATGACTGAAAAGGGGAGGAAGGTTTCACGTTCCAATTTGTTCATTGACAACAAGAGTCGAGTATTTACATCAACCCTTATTGTTCTCACAGGCCTTTACTTGATTTTGGCGTCAATTCATTAACTGATCAAAACTTTGGTTAGTTATTCCAAACGTATTTAGAATATAAATAAAAACAACACTTAAATTCTCAAAATTTTCACTTCTTAAATAGAAATATTCTGACCATAATTTCATCCATTTATATGACATAAAACCATTTGTTTTGTCTCAAAACATATTAAAAAACAAAACTGATATTAATATAATGATAACACAACATTTAACTATCTTTACAGTTAATTTTTCTTTCAGTTCTCTCATATTGATTACACTCTCTCTAACTATTTCCAAGGGATTCCCACTATTTTTTAACCCAAAATACATTATCATTCAATTATGAAACAAGGAATGAATGTGCAATTCAAGAGATACAATCTCTGTATTCCTTTCCTGGTTTCATTTCCAAAGACATTTTTTGAATTAGCTCTGGTCCATGTCCACCACTCTACAGAAAGAAATACATAAAACTGGAAAACCTTTCTTTTTTTCAATGGCAATAACAAGAAGATAACAAGTTAACATCACCATACACTCAACTGCATTTGCTCTGTAGTGCCACACATTCAATGAATTCAAAATTCCTCTTTTTATTTTGCTGCTTGTTTGCGACCTATGTGAAAAGTCAGGTATGCCGTTTAATGAGACAGATTTCAAGAACAAATGGTATGCATTTTAGAGCTTAAACCATAGAATTTGTGGTGAAGAAAAAAAATCAAACGGCATATCTGAAACTTCACATTTTTGCATAATTCTCAAAAAGAGAAATAAACCTAAGTGCTTGGGCTTTCCTGCCTGCACAAATGTGGAAATGGCAGTGTATTTGCTAAAGAAAGAGTGTTGTCACCCACATTCACCCTTTTCACCAGTCACTCGCACTCAATCTTAAATTTACACCTCTTTTAAAAGTTTTTTCTGTAGTCATCCTACCAAAAGGAAAATCCATATAACTTGAAGGGGGATTCCATGGGAAACTGCTCGATATGTTCTAATAACCAACAAAAACTGAAGCAATTAACAACTGACTGCTTAGTGAAAGCCAAGGTCCACTTAGTTAAATTTCACTATAAGCAGACCACCTAACCCTACCCCATCTCCCCCTAACTTAGCACTCCATAAATGGTAAGATGTAAGGCAGTTGCAGCAACAACTCACCACACCCCACGAAATAGTAACCATATTCCACTTAAGCAAATAAACAAAAAAAGAATCAGCTCGCCCACCATATAATTTAGATGGCAAAATTTCTTGTTGAAACGTCTTAGTTACAAACCATAACACATTATTAATTGCTAAATACAAATACATATTCAATGATGAAAAAAATACTCATCCAGAAACTCGTGTTTAAATTTGTATAATTATAAAACTGATTCAACAATTTTTAGTTTTACATACATAAATAAAGCTTTAACAATATTTATTACTAAGCCTCCAAAGAAAAAATGAAAATTTTTTTTCACTTCCTCTGAGTGACAGAAGATGAACCAGAGGATGAAATGACCTACAATTTTTGGATATCAAATGGCAGGGAGTGAGAAAATACTGACAAACAACCTCAGCAAAATATCTCTACTAACAATATAGTAAAAACCATCAACGACAGGATAGTACCATAACAGAAAATTAAATATTTTCTCTAACAGAATGCCCTCAAAAAGAAATCGCAACTTTTTTGAGCACAACTATGGAAGAACAAAACATATCTTTGAAACTGGCATTGCACTAATGAAGAGCCAAACAGGACTTTCAACAATTTTTCTCATTTTTCTTTTTACAACCTTTGACCCACCCTCTGTCACACCTAATCATTCATGCACATACACCTCCATTACTTTTTTAATTATATATATGTATATGTATTTCTTCCCAATGAATTTCAAACTCCAAAACCTACTACCCTTCACTCTAGCCCTATTTCAATAAAAGGAGCATTTACTTGGGAACTGGTTCTCTTTCCCAAAGAGACACCCACTTTTTATATAAAAGCTTTTTTTTTAATAGGACAAGTGAATTCTTTCAAACAAGATCCCCTCCAACAAACTCCTCTCTCGAGTCCTGGTCAACATTTAACATGCTTCCATTCGACAATGAAAACATTCTTTTTATTCACCCACTTCTGCAAAGACTATTATCATTACATTTTTTCACTTAAGTTTCACATGGACTGTCAATCCTGACGAGATATTTTTCATCCAGCTCTGCATAAACAACCAGCTGGCATAGAATTATTGAACACGCTCAATGTGCATCAAGCCAGTGAGCAGGTTAAAAATTAGGAGTAGAGCATCAAGTAAACATCAAAGAACGATGAACAAATATGATAAGATTTCTGTGGGTTAAAATGAGCCAGGATAAAATGATGGAGGACCAAATTTTGTTTGCAAACACTGTCCACACGATTAGTCCATTTCCTACACCATCTTCTTTTCACATTTTCCTATCTAGTTTATTATTATTTATTATTTTTGCACATGCTAGAGCATCAAGCTGAAGATCCCCTCAGTCCAATTCTTGTCTGTGGCATCTTCATGTGCAAAAGGTACTACTTTCACATCATTTCTTCTCTTCTTAGTTTCATTAGTTTGCAGTAGGTCAACACTGTTAAACTCTGTTTGCTTTTTACACAACATAGAATCATCAATCAAATACCATAAGGATTTTTTTCTTCTACCATACTTTTTTATATGTTTTAAGCATTCTAACACAACATGAGATGATGAGGAAGAGGAGAACTTTAGATGGATGGATGGTGGTAAGATGCATTAAGGATCTGTTAATGATATCAGGTGAAAGGATGAGGGAGAAGAAAAGATGAGAGGAAGGAAGCGGACAGCTACCGAGGGATATTTGTATCAAACCAATTAAAAAAGACAAAAATCGAAGGAAATTACACAGGTGTAATTTGAGGTAGCAACAGGGCAAAGTGAAGATTTTATATCTCTTTAATTATGCTCCTCAAGCTTATACTCTCATAATAAATCTCTTATCCACACCATTTATGGCTTAGCAATTTAAACAAATTTTAGCCAACTTTTGATTTCA
Organism: Ladona fulva; assembly: GCA_000376725.2. Taxonomy (NCBI): domain Eukaryota; kingdom Metazoa; phylum Arthropoda; class Insecta; order Odonata; family Libellulidae; genus Ladona; species Ladona fulva. The sequence continues at coordinate 453,350 of KZ308126.1, read as the reverse complement.
AAGCAACAAGAATACACTTCAAATTAATATATAAAAATAACATCAAATATTTCAAACATTTTCATCAATTAAATAAGTGCAATATTTAAGGTAAATATTTCAAAGAACCCTCGGTAACAACTAGCAATTAATAGGCCATTTCAGCTGGTAGGCTTCTTATCTTGTACCAATCAAAGGAATGCATGCTAAGTGGCAAAAAAATCATAATCAGCAAGAACAGAATGGCTAATCTCTCTTCAACTTAAATGAAAACTTGCTTATTTCAAAGTCACTCAAACAGCCCGGCAAATCTTTTAAGGTTCCTAACAGCACACATTTGACATTTCTACGCAATTTTCTTGCCTTAGATGAAACTTCCAAAATTGAAATCAACTTTTCCCTTTGTGACAAATGCAAATTAATAACGATCAGAATATTATAAATGGATTTGATGACAGATTTGTTTCGCACACACACACAAATTTTCCCCTCCTCCATAGCCTCCTCTTCCTCCACCAAGAATGTCCCACACAACATTAAAGCAGTTCCTCTATTTTCATTTTACTGGAGCTATGCAATTCGTTACTTTTTGAAGAGGTTTCATGAGGCACACGGGTCAAACAGGAGGCTGGACAAATCCATACTTCTTCAGAGACAACTTACCATCACAAACTCACTAACACTGCTTTCTTAACCAACCTCCTGAATCCCTAAGGCCAAAAAATAGCGTCTTGCTCGAGGGAAATACATCAGCATCACAATTCCTTTGAGGATTGCCTGCTGTCCAATTGTTTTTCTGAGAATGATAATGTCCCAGCATTAAAGCTGTCATTCATACTAAACGGGTTTCAAACTCCCTAGAATGTTTATCCTTTTAATTGTAATAAACAGGGCTTGTCAGGAGCTACCAGAGGAGAAAGAGGTATCTCAGTGCCAGTGGGATTGTGGATAAAAAATGGATCTTTAAAAATTTTTACTTAATGTCAAAATGCAGGAAGCTCTGAGGAAGATGGTAATGAGAAATTGGGATGTAAGAAAAAGAGTTCTAGACTGAAAAAAAGATGGCAACAGAATGGAGATTGTCTTCATGGAGGGAGAATGATAATCAAGGACATGTTCAAACACTGTCCCAGATAAAAATACTTTCCGAAAATTTTAAAGAAAAGAAAAATCGTTAACTTAACATAAACAGAGAATAACAAGCAGCTTTATTCTCATGGATATAGACTCATAAATAGAAGACAGCTTTACCAACAAAAAGATGCAAGAAATGAAATAAAAAGAACTCTGTCAACACAATGTTAATTTTCTTTCTTTTTTAAATTACTGCTGAAACATAAAATTAACAGAAAAAATAACAATGTCAACGACATTCTCTTTCAAACAGCCAGTTTCAGAGCTGCTCAGTGGAACACAAAGATACCATAGGGAAGTTTTGTTTTGGCATGGGTTGGACACTGGAAATGAAAAAAATTCTGGAGCATGTATTGTGTTATGCCCCTAAAGCCCTCATCTTTAGATCTAATGGCCTGGCCTATTGCAGATGGGGCAACATATTTTTTCAGAGAGACATTAGGAGAGAGAGAGACTCACAACACACAGACCAACATACACACTCGCACACACATTCACACGTGGATCACAGATCAGTACCACCACACCCAAATTCCACTGCCAAGTGAACCGCAACGCTGGACATCTGACACTCCTTCCCCACCAACATCTCCCGCTATGGAGGAGAGCAGCTCTGGCCATTCCTCCAGATTCAGCTGACGTTGACACTTAACTATTTTCCTCTCAAAAGCACCCTCTTCCACATCCTAGTTGGCATTTTCCGGGCCACCACATCTCCACCGTCTCCCAACTGATCCCAAGGTTTCACTTCCCCGGGCCTCCCATAACACTTCCACCACCCATAACTCCACCCCCACCACCTCCATCTCCAGTCGACGAGGACACGGTGGGCTTACTGCTGTGGTCTGGACCTACCCCACCTCCACCTCCTGCCCCACTACCCCCACCTACACTACCCCCTCCAACACCTAAACCACTGCTGCCACCAACTCCTCCGACCATACCGCCACCACCTTCCTTCATCTTGTCCACGTAATCCGCAAATATGTCCCTGAACCGAGACCAGGACTTCTCTGGAATTGTGATGGCTGTTCGAAAGTTTGTCTTCACCTGGAGGGAGGCAAAATTTCAGTGTGAGAACCAAAACTTTGCACTCGAGTCAAACTTAGATCATGGTTGCACAAAGAGCTACTTGCAATGGAAACACAACTGAAGTTGCCTTTAAGAGCAAATGGTTAAGCTTAAGGCTATTAGAGGCAAAGCAATGCCATCCTATAAGCACCATCACCAGATAAAATTAGTTTAGATACTTGTCACCATTATCTGTGGCAGCTGCTGAGAAACTATTTGTAAAGCAGCAAGAGTGTTAACCAACAAATCCCAAATTAGATATCCTTATTCAATAAGGTGGCTTGAAAGACATTCAGAAAATGAATTTCCCTTTCCATGGATACCACCCATCTAATACTATTGCCTTCATTATCTGAAAACAATTGCTGCAAACTGTTTGCAAACAATGCATCCGGATTTTGCACTAGCAAAGATAAAATGATATTAATTCTAAAACGGCCATGAATAAGAAAGATACAGTAAAAGATTTAGAAAGCTGAAAAAGGAAACTGACTTGAAGATGAAGTGTCACAATTTAATTAAATGGCTGATTTTAGGACAGAATTTTCTACCGACATATTAATCCATAAATATAACATTCTCTCAGAAAGAGTTACGTATTACCTGAATAATTTTCAACAAATTTGCCATATTTTAACTACTGTTAATGATATGTCATTCCAAATTTCACAAAATTACAAGTAGTTAAGCTGATATAATAGTTAGTAAATAAGACATCTCAAACTACAACCTATGGAAATAATGTAACGAGTTTACAAGAGACATTAAGTAACGATAGCTTCTGCAGCTGCCACATGAATCAGTAACCCAGCTGCACAGAGACATTTTACTTCAACCAATTTTTTAAACTAGCCAAGAAATCCTAATTATAGATGTGATTCTATTGCCAGTTGCTCTCTGTAACAAAGTCTAAGTCTTCTAAAAGGTAAATATACTTTAGAGATTTCCATCAATATTTTTCATGGGCTGCTTGAAAGGAAATCAAATTAATGGCATATGTAACTCATTACCACTCCCAAATAAACATGATGGTTGATGCTACCCATAAAAAAAAATTATATCTGTAAAAGAAAACAGTCCTGTTCAAAATGTAAGAAACAAAAGTTTTCATTTTTTCCAAAATAATAACTCTTTCAAATTTAAAACAGAACATAATCAGTTACTTCGCAATATTGCAAAACTCTGATTAAGTAACCCATAGGTAAAAAATGACAAAGTACTAATTTTCACTATGAATGTATACATTTTTCAAGTGTTATATGGAAAAGGAGAGAAGAATTTGCAAAAAATAACTCACTTGATACATAAAATTTCTTGGGTATTAAAATCTAAAGATGAAGGATAAAGAAAATGATATTATCTAGAGTATAGATCAGTGAAATAGCAATGCAAATGGTGAAAGAGTACTCCACAGATTTTTTCGGCAGAATCAAAATGTTGAATTGATATTACATTTTCATACTAGTGTTATAGGTTAGATTAAAAGTCTACGTGTAAGTTTTCTTCCATGTTCTGGGTATTTCCATTTTGGCAAAATTCACATGTCCACACTTTGGCCAATATTGTAAAGTATACTTAAAATGGGCTTTAACTAATGTTTACTTTAGAGCCTAGCATTATAATGGTTATAGGTAAAGTGAAGATTAGCTCCTATATATAAAGAAAAAGAAACTTCGTAGTTTCCACTAGATATAATTCAAACAACCAGTTTCAGCCGAAGCCATCATCAGGTCAAAATGTGATGATGGCAAAGTGTTCTTTTCTTTTTCATCATGTCTTTCCACAAAATACAGCCAGAAATTATTGATTATACCAATGTATAAAGGATGGATTAGCTTGGATATAAAGTATAATGTTCATTTTAGCTCTAACAAACCATTATATTACCAAGCCCTACATGGGTTAACATCCATTTTAAGTATACATTATAATACTGGACTTGAGTCCAGTGAGAGACAAAGTCTTAAAATGATTAAACATCCTCAATAATACCATTAATACATAAACATACATTACGTATTTTAGGGGTAAAATGACCTAATCTTCTAGAGTAAGAATTTCTATCCAAACATTATCATCATAATTAGCCACAATTGGAATTATACATAATTATTTTTCTTTGATAAGACAGAAATATACTTGGCACAAGCCATCGGAAATGCTAAAATACAGAAACCCTTGGAGGATTTGGATCTTACAATTTACAGAGTTAATTGTAAATTCAATAAAGGATTTTCCACAATAGCTTAAAATTAAAATGTAACTGTATGAATACAGATCAATTAAATATAAGAATGAGTAACCAGATCTCTATTACTAATAAAGTTTCACATGTTAACAGTTTTACTTTGAGTTCTCATAAACCATACTTCATTAACCAAACTGAACATTATCGAGAGGCCTGTTTTCAATTTCAGATCCAAAATAAACCTCTAAAATTTTGCAGCATGAAGATAGCTTCATAAAATGTTTCTATGGGAGCTTGACCTACAAACATTTATACAGCAGCCAAGTAATATTTGATGGAAATCTTGTCAAGATCTGTGATATGCAAAAATTAGAGAAGAGCTAGCAACCAGAGAGAAATTTTCCTTCAGATAATCATTGAAAAGATGTTAGATTCTAATACTGTATATACTTGATTATTTTTAATAAATAAAATTCAGTATTTTGAATATTGAATTTTTACCCTGCCAAGAAATTCATGTGATGTTCAGGATTACGTAAATCCTTTCCATTCTATTTAAACATTCAGTAACCCACAATTGATACATAAAATATTGCAACTCAGAATGTAACCTAAGAGTGATATGTTCTTATAGCCTTCAAAGGAGAGAACAAAACCAGTAAGTAAAACACACAAAAAATATGAAAACCACCCAAGGTAGACTAAATAGGGAAATCAAAGCAAAAAACTGCAGTGTTAACCACAATGTCCAATTTCATCAAAAAAAGAATTGGATAGAATGGAATGCATTTGATAAAGCAGTGGTTCTCAACATTTGGTATTCTTCAGAGTCCTAAAAAGTTAGAGAAGTTTTCCTTCTCACAACCATCAAACAAAATGTTAGTGTAGAAAAATGTATTTTATCTCAGCAGAACAATTGACTTTCCTAATACTGATCCTGCAGTAGTATTAACTCATTTTAAAGATAAAATGAAAAGCCCTCAACAAAGGCTGACTGGCTAAAAGTTAACTATTTGAGAATCACTGCTAAATAACAGTATTGTCAACTTGTAATTAAAAATTAGTTTGAAATATCTTGTAAATATGAAAATCTAAACTTTTATGATAACAGAACATAAAAATTTACATCAATATACAACTGATTATGAGTAATAGAAAGGATTTTGAGGCTTATTAGGAAGAAATCAAACAAGAACTTCATATCACGACTAAACAATTTGAAAATAATTTTTTCAAAATTGTGATGAAAAGTGTGAGACAGAAAGAAGATGAAATTAAATGAATTTTGTGGTTCAGCACTGATAACAAATATCTACGAATTGTTTTACGTAAAAAATTTTATGGAAGATTTTTGTGCACATTTTTATTAAATAAATACATTCAATTCCACCCTTCAGCCTACCAATCTGTGGCTCTCATCACTTTGGTGTAACCTCAAATGTCCCCAGGGCTCCTGTCAGTTTGATATGGCAGGTTTAAAGAAATGAATTTATTTAGATTAGTACTCATATGGAAAATTATTTAGAAATAGATGAAAATCAAAAACCATCAAATTCCTTAAATATTTTAAACAACAAATCAATGCACTCGTTTACCAAACTATTGGATTAGAGACATTCACACAGAAAATTTCAATACCCCAATCAGCTCCAACACCAATTATCTTCATATTGAATTTCCTCTGCTGATGAAAGCAGCAATATGAAAATTTTTCCAACATTAAATATAACCCTATAGTTACAGAAAATGGAAGGTTTAAGAAGACCAGTTTAATGGCAGTCTTATGACACACTCTTGGCACACATTCAAAAGAGTTGATTGGGATAAACAGAATAAAAAATGCATTCATTCATTATAAACTGTTTCATTATGAAGGTAACTGTTTTGACTTTACAATGCATGCTATCTTTAAAAGAATTTTACAAGTTCTGCAGCTTCAAAATAACAAATGTGAGTAGCATCATGAAATTATGACTTCAGATTTGAAGTAGCAATCATTACTTAGCGATTTCATAGCTCATAAATAGACCAAATTACTCTTAAATATTCTTTGGTGACCAACTTCATTTTTAACATCGAGATTCTTTATTCTTCTTGATATGAATTATATCTCTTCCAATACTAGTAACATCTGGCTAATGTAAAACATCAATGTAAATAGTTACAATTTGGAAATACCAATTGATATTCCTGAAGAGTAATTTCAACAATTTAATATATATGCCACAGAACATTACATTTCATACAATTTTCACAAAATTTTGAAACCTAAAACACAATGAAATTTGAAAAGCTAAACTGGTAAGAATCCACACATTCAAGATGCTTGTTGTTTGAGATATGTAAACTGACTTTAAGTATCAGTATGATACAATTACATAAAAAATTTGTGACATGGCTATGCCCATGAGGTTAAAAAAGATTTTTAAAAAGCTTGAGTCAAAAATTGGACCTTTCTTCCCTTGGACACTATTTTCTCAATAAGTTTAGATCAAGAAGCAATAATTAGTTGATGATTCTGATTATATACAGAAAGATAAAATGTTTTATATTATAATGTCTAAATTAATAACTGAAGAAATGCATAGAGCTGTGTCTGAGATTGGTGCAGTCAATACTTTATTGCTTAGCTTCTTTTGAACTAAAATCACCTGGAAATTGTGAATTGTGACAACTAAACCTTCTGATTACATAAGAGGTCTCAAAGTGACACAATTTTTGTCATACTATACAGTTCAATCATCCAATAAAATTTTTCACTGCACTAAACAATTCTTTCCAATTAGATTAGTTGAAAATTCAAGCCAACAAAAGCAGATTTAATTTTCTGCAAATATTGTATCAATTAAACAGCCACTAAAATGATAGGTTTAGATCATACTTAGCCATGTATAACACACACAATGAAGAATATTACTTATGTGATGACAAATCAGTAGAAAATTTTTTTTTAATGAGAACAAACTCACCTCTGAAATACGCATGTAGATTCCGCGATTATTCTGTCCTATGTCAAAATAGAAATTCTTGTTTTCCACACGCATATGCCTCCCTTCTGGAAGGTCACCTTTGAAGCCACCATCATCAGTTCCAAATTCCTCCAAAAGGTCCGTGAGGGCATCTCTGAATTCTATCATCCCCTGAGCTGGGATGGCTATCTGGGAGCGGGGGCCCCCCCGCGTTATCGTCTGTGAAACCTGTCCCACCCACAGTCCCAAGAGGTAATGCAGCAGGAAGAGGAGAGAGGTAGAGGAAAGGAGTTCAAAGATTTCACAGGGAGAGAATAGGGAAAGGTGAAGGAAAGGATTACAAATTGCACCAACAGAGAAAAGAGGGAGAAAGAGTTGGTGAAGTGAATGTTGACAAAATTGAGGGTTTAATGGTGGTGATAGTTGAAGAATGGACAATGTCAGGATGGGTGATGAAAGTAGAGAGGTATCAACAATGGGACATGATTAGTGGGTGGGGTGGAGGGAGAGAAGACAAAAAAACGGAGCACAGGAAACACAACCAGTAAGGCAGACACCACAGAATATATTTTGGAGGTTTTTGAATTGCTCTAGCTCTCTTAGAACTCTCTATTCTTCTGTGGCCCTAATTATTAATTTTCAGCCATAGGCTGATGTTATAAAATCTTAAAAACAAAATTAAAAGCTAGCTCTATTAATGTTATATTGATTTAATTCAGAGTAATTTTCAAATGAATTATCAATTTGCTAGAAATAAAACTTTGAGAAAATTAACCATAAAGAGAATAATGAAAGACAATATAACTTATAAGAATAAAAAATGTTTCACAATACAAAGAAAAAAAGTTTATTAAAACATTAAAGAAAGATTAGAAACTAAAAAATATATATAACTACATAACTACTAGACGTATCAAACGTCCTTTTGAGAAGATGAAATAACTAAAATAGAAAAATACAAAATTAAGCTTTAAAACCATGTCTGTCACTGATTTTTTCAGAATAAATCATTGAATATGAACAAAATAATTCAAACGAAAATCATTACAACTGTCTCAATGCTTCAGTAATGTATGAGAAATTACAACTAAAGAGGGTTCTCATGCAAGTAGGATGCAATACTGGTGAATGTCTGCCTTGAAATGGTAAATGTGATGGTAATGAGAAGAAGGTAATGGCATTCACACTAAGTTCAAGCAGGGAATTCTTAAAATACAACACATCAGGTAGAAGGTAATTTTTGTCGTTACGAATACCAAAAACATTTAAGAATGTCATAAACTTTAATGGGAGTTTCAAATATTTTAATTCAATAAGCTTTTTAATTGATTCATCATTAACACAAATATACTGACAGAGAAATCCCACTTTAATTTGTCTAGGACTCTTTGTTGCATGTGCTGCATGAATATGCTAATTTGAAGAAGTATAAGTACAAAAGGTGCATATTAACATCTATAATAAGATAAAAGCAGAATTATTTTTTTCTATGCCTTCTAAATTTCAAATATCACCGAACTACATGCTGCAAATAATTATAAGTCAACATGTACATTAGTACTACTCAAAAGAATTGAAATTCAACTCGAGAAAACTTAGCATAGTCTGCAAGAGCATATAAGTTGGTCTTATATAAAGGTTGAAAGAGGAAAAGAGAAAATTTCAATGAGTACATTTACAACGAGTAAAAGGAACTTTCAAATGCAAGTAGTAAAAAATCCTGCAGGGAATATAAATTAGTAAGCCTAATAAAATACCTACGAGTGAATGTGAAAAAGAATTTTAAAACTTTACTTTAAAACGTAGATATTGTCTCTAAAAACTACATGATTGTGAACTCCTTAATAGGAGTCATAATCATTATATTCAAAGCAAGACATTTATCTGCAAGGGCGTCAAATATACATACACTAAATAAATGCAGAAATGGACAGTATTAACTACTGCAACTATAAAATATAAATTCCTATTACTTTACCCTACAATTTGAGTTCCCTGAAATTTAATCCACAAAATATTAAAACTAATTTATCATATCATCACATTTCAAATGAGAAAAACTAACAAGATTCTGTAAGTTAGAAGTCAAAGTTCGAAAAGAGAGTCAAATAAATGAAAAAATGTTCCCTAAGATAAGATTAAATTATTGTGCATCTCTAAGAAGATGTCAAAGAGCAACAAAATTGTGAATAATAAATCAATGTCCTCACTACCATCAAAGAAGAAAATCATTTTAAAAGCTCATGCCCATGTGTCCCTATCTTTTCTGCTTAACATTTCTACATGCAGACCTAAGGTTAAATTTTTTATTTCTCTAAAAAGAAAAGTACTCCAGGCAATTTGTGAGATCACGATAAGCTGTAGTAAAATCATAATGATCTCGTACTTCCTCACCACACAGCTCACAATTTTCAAGATAACAGAAAGGTCAATTACTGGTAGTTGGGCTGTTTTAATCACTATGTAAGCAGCCACATTGAGGACTAAAATCAGCCCTGAAGTTTACTATTAAATTAATGACTAAAATAGCAAACGTCTGCAATGGTAAATGACCCAAATGTTATCCTGAGAAAGTTTCAAGTAAGTTGGATATACATTTCATTACTTTTCATGTAAATACTTGGCTATTGCAAGGAAAAAATCATTGGAATACTAAGCATGCAGACTAAGTATTTCTTTATACATGAACGAAAATTATGGTGTATTAAAGTGTTCATTAAGACACAGAAACCATGTTGAACAGTCCCAGTATTACATAAGTAACGCTTATGTAATTCTCACCAACCACGCCTTCCACTAAATAGAAAGTGCTCAGAAAAATACTTAGTTTTCTGAAGCGTAACCACATCAGACTACCAATTATATTTTTAAAATTATGCGATAAACTATACCTAGAAAATGAAGTATCTCAATAATTCAAAAATGCATTTAAGTGAGAATCAAATGGGATTTCTCTGTAAAAAGCTATCTTTGTCACCTCTTTTTTGAATACTTTCACACGCATCCACCTTAAGATATTAAATCAGTAACAGATATGGATTTAAAAATAACTGGCCTGATAGGCTTATTCTGAGAGACAGAAACTGAGTTATACTTCAAGTGTTAAATACTCACCCTCAAGAATCTTCCACGGGAATTCTCTTTCAGATCGAGGTAATACCGCCTATTATCTTTGATCATCATTTCTGATTTTAATTTTCCATCTTCAGGAACATTTTCAGGATTGGGCGGACCTGTTACAAAAACATGGAATCCTTTGATGAAAAACAGGAAACCAATATTTTCAAGATTGTTTCTTTTTGTTAAATTCCTCCTCTTAACCTGATTAACTATTAAGAATAATATCTACCCTCAGTTTTACTTCCGTTTTCAATGTCGGAATTGGGTTATTATACTTCAACTTTTAATTACAGCCTTATTGTAATCAAAATTATTTTTCAATTATATTAATTTTCCCAGAGCGCAACATAAATTTTGTAATTTGAACAAAAATATACTTAATTTATCATAATTATTAATAGGAAATATTTACTGCTCAGGAACATGCATCCTTCTTAAATTATTTTATATATTAATACCATCAATACAAGAAATAATCCAGATTTTGTCCAACGTCTTGTTTTAAAATGATAGCAAAATACTAGGGCAAAGAAACTATACAATTTTTTCTCAGATAAGTCTTTATTATTATAGAACAGACCATTTATTTAATAACAACACTCAATAATTAAAAATAATCAATAGAATTATTTACTCAGTAAAAACCTGAAATACGAGTTAATAATATTCTAAGATAGTTACGATATTGTTACATATTCTTAAGCATAGCATAACATGCTTTTAGTGTTTTAGAATCATGACATTTTATGCTCTCTAAATCAAGAAATGTTATACTCAAATGCCTCATTATTCAGCAAGTTAAAAACAATGAATTTTTCATTACAAATAATAATATATGTTCTATGGGTTGCATAACAAAACATTACATTCAAAGGCCATCTCACACCTGCAAATAACTTCTTCTGCAAGGATATATATCCATAAAGTATCCATATCTTTGGTAGATGTAAAAAATGTCAATTAAGAGGCATGATAATATAATTTACGAGATATTTATACTGGTCCTTCAGCAAGGCTTAAGCCCTACAGTTGCTGCACACCTGCAATAACTAACCAAATATCTATTTCCACATGATGTGAAACAAAGTATGTATTTAGACATGATTGGAACATGGCTTACTAGGGAACTGGAAACCTTGCGTGTGGCATCTGATGTTGAGAACATGACATCAAGACTAGTATTCAGGGTAAAAGAAAGAAGTTAAATGTTTCTGCAATGAGTTGTATCAGAAACATGAACATTTAAGCAAAAACTAAAAGGATTAACAAGAAAGCTTTTCCAGGTGATTTAAAAGGTGAAACCTAGATAAAGTTCAGCATTAGCTGATACTAATGGACCATGGATCACTAAGAGTAAATAAGCAAGCAAAGATGTTCTGGAAGACCTCTGAAAGCCAGTAAATTTATGTCAAATAAATGAAGACAGCAATCTACAAACTTGAAAATAGACATTGAGGAAATTGAAATCTACATATTACTAAAATAATCATTTCCACATCCTGATGCAGGACGTAAGCATTAAACACGAAGTGTCAACATTGGTCAGACAAGTCAGATTGAGGGACCTACTACGTTGTACTCTCCCTTCCACATGCCAAAAGGTGGCTTGCAGGGTATTTATGAAGATTTAGAAAAAATGCAGCAACAGCAGCTATAGACAACAAACTTTGATGGCATCACTGTCAATCCCACGGCCCATATAATGCCTTGATTAAGACAAAACTATCAAATTACCCAGATTTCCTGGTCCTCAAACAATTCTAAACTGAAGCTAAAGATATGCAATCATCAATTTTATATCAATTCCAAATGGAACATCTGCTTCTATCAGCTGTTTAGTAGAAGATTTATAGGAATGTGTAAGCAGTCTCTACATAAGTATATTGTAGGGGGATGAGATAAAGGTCAGAAAAGTCAGAGGTGTGGAACATACAGCCTTTTTGGACATTCAATGAGACTTTTTTGATATTTTGAAATAATATGCATCTTTACATAATTTTGTTTACCTATCTTGGATAATAAGTCAAATGAATGTACTATGGAAAACACTACCGAGGATTGTTAGCAGTTGAATTAGTTTTTCTTAACATAATTTTGATTTTAAACGACTTCAATGGGGGAAATGGCCATTTGAGGGTAGCCCAATGCTTTCACATGCCACACTATAATGTGACATGTGGTGTGATAAAAAAAACAGTAGACTTTTTAAATTTCCAAGGCTGAATAATTCTAATTGTCAATTTTTTTCTGTATATTGGTAGCACTTTGTCATTTCCAACACAGAATTTAATGCAAATTCTTTGTTCCATTTTTGCCGCAAGTCAAAAACTGAAATCACAGCTAAACACGTGTAACCTTTTTGACTGCCAACAATAGACTAAGCTCTCAAAATGGCTGCCCTTAACAATGTACCTTAGGGACAAGAGTACCAATACCCAGAAAGATTTTTTGACAATTTACATTATATAGCCTGGGAAATTAAAAAAATTTCACTTTTGATCACACCACGTATGATAAAAAATGTTTTCCTACCTTAGTCTACCTGAAACAGCAACTCTATTTTCTACTGATTGGCTAGATATTTTCCAGATAAACCTCATTAGGTTTAGGGCAATAAGTTTGTAAAATCAGTACCATCATTATTTAGGTAAAACTAGTTAAAAAAACAGAAATATCCAAGAGGCACCATAAGAAAATATTACATCAAATAACAATTTAAAAGTAAGGCATCTGATGGCTTGAGAGCCTATCAAGAAATATGACATAGGAATAAATGAAACTATTCAAAGGAAATCTAAAAGGAAAGAGGTTCCTTTCATACCTAATGATGCATAGAAATCACTGAACGTTGATAAATGGTCCCGGAATTCTGCTGCCGTCGACAGAGCCAGGAATATTTGACTGCGCCGGCCATCTGCACCTATCTGTTAATTATAAATAACATAAGAGAGCCATAAATAACAAAAATATTGAAAGAGGTGGTCATATCCCCCCCTGGTGACTTTGTTGTACTAGCAATTTGCAGAGCTTAAATTAAAAACAGATTGTTAAGTTTTTCCACAATTAATACACACCTACTACAATAACTGCAACAAAATAGCATTTTAAAAGTTAATTGGAGATGAGTTAACATAGAAATTGTCTTAAATCACACCCGCCTTCAAGAATTTCTATATCTACCCCTGAAGTAAGGTGAGTGCACCATTTTACCCTGTTGTAATGGTGGTGAAAGTTGGGTGTGTCAGAGGAAACATGAATAAACAAACCACAGTGGGAAAGGATTATACCTTTGTATAATACTTTATACTCTTAAACGTGGCAAAATACAAGGGCAAAATCAATTACAACTAGATAAAAGAGGATGTGGACGGAAATAAAAGGGTGTTTTACATTGTTTTACAGTAATACAAAGAATGGATGTATTCAGAATGACTAAGAGAGAGTAGCTGTTTCAATATGGTGAATGAGTAGCCTCAAGAATGAAAGTTTAAAAAATGTATGGAAATGTCAAAAGGGTAAGATTTACACAAGGATTGTATCACCTCACTCAAATACTATTAAAATTAAACACAGAATTACAACTAAATTAACCCTAGAACAACTGATATTATATTTATTCCTGATAGGATTAAAGGAGGGTTTGAGGAACCCACAAATATATTCCCTGGCATATTTTGATACATAAAACTTCCATTAGAATTTATGCTCAATTACTTTACACCTTAAAACAATTTAACATCCAATATATTTAAAAGAGCAAGTAAACCCAATATATATTGATTTATATATAAGATATAAATTATCATATCTTCTGTGACTACCATTTTCAAACACGCGTATGAGGTAATTTTCATTGTTATATTACTCATCCCTCATTCTGAAACTTATCATTATCCCTGGTCCTGTGGTGCCCTTAGTGTAAAAAGTTTGTTTAGAAATCTTCAAACCCTATTCTCAAGTAAGGTTAATGGGTGGGTTTGGTGAGCACTTACAATATTTTCTTTCTAATAGGTAAAAGAATAGTCCACAATTGAGAAAAAAATACCCCAAATAATTTATAAAATGGAAATGTCAGTTACAATATTTCAATATTTTTGGAATTTTTACTTTCTCACATTTTCGTGACGAAATAATAAGTATCAGTTTAAGGCCCCACCAGTTCTTCTTCCTTGGGTTGAAGGTCACACAAAACAATTAACTATGTCAACCACAAAGTCAATTCAATTTAACATCCATCAAATTCAAAGGTATGATAACTTTAGTTACATAATTAATTTGGTTGCATAGCAAATCAAGACAATATGTATAATGTTTATGTACAGATAGAAATCAAGACAATATTCTTAGCTGCAATTAACAGTATGCAAAAAAAACATCAGATATTTTGACAAAATAATTGCATTTCTGCCATTTTTAATACAAATGAGAGAAAATGAGCTCATGCATATATAATAGCATTAAGTTTATAAAATACTGCATCATTAAGGAAAATATAAGTGAAAAATGCAGAATTTAAACAATTGTTAAATGTTAAAGCAGCAAAAGTAATCTTGGAACCTCCACAGCAAATGCTATGCTTTTCATCAAAGTTCCACCTATTAAGTTTTAACTTCAAATCATAGTAATGAGCCTGGTCTGAATTATTTAAAATTTGGACCAGGCTCATTAAAATCTGTATACAATCCATTGCAGTAAGTCATAAAATTTTTCATCAATTGCTTACAGTCATTTTGATAAAATGCATAAAACATTCACAATTACTGTAAGTAACAAAGCAGCAATGGCTAAGAAAATCTGCTGAAACTGAGTAAAAGGGAAACTTTAAAAGACGGTCAAATCAACTTCCCACCCAAATCCTAGAGTTTAACTTATATGAGATACCACAATGACAAATCATCAGGCAAATACTTGTGCAGTCTTTTCAAGTTATAATAATAAATTCAAAATAAATTATTAAAGGATTGGGAAACCAAAAAGCATAAAGAGATAAGCATTTGAGATTCTTCTACCGTTCGCTTGCAAGTGCCATGGAAGGCACCAGAGTGCATATAGCTTATGGAAATCAAAATTTAAAAATAAGTGCAAATAATGCTGTAAGAAACTTAAGAAAATTGAGTTAAATGCTTGATAACTTGATCTTGAAAAGAAGTCAAAACCACAAAATTAACTGTTTATCTGTATTACCTGATTCAAGTGAGAACTAGTGAAAATCAAGATGTAAATGAATTTAACTGAATAAAAGGAAGACCCAAATAGAACTTTCAGCATTTATCAGAGTGAACCATACATCAGCATGACATGCACTACAATTTTAAGAGGTAACTTTTGTTAAAAGAAATAAAAATTAATATATAAGGGTTGAAGCTCTGACCTTATTTGATACCTCAGAAAATCATTAATACTAACAACATTTATACAGCTTTTACAATATATTTTATTTCAAATACTGAAACAAAGGATGAAAAGATGGGAAAAATAAATAAGCTTGTATTTATTCAATTAAGCTAAAATAAAGGAATACACACAACACAGGTACAATTTTATCCCTAAATTTTAGGAAAAAGAAGCGAGCAATACGCCAATAAATACAGTGCATTAAAGGAGAGATTTGGAGAAGCATTTGCTTGGGTTGAAACACGTAATATTATCAAGAGATGCTTGAACTAATTAAAGAAAAATAAGTATAGGAGAATTGAGATAGAGCTGAAGTTGTAGATAAAAAAATTCCGACTCACACTTGTATTAAAAAAGGACTTCACAAACTTATTGAAAAATGTATTTACCTCTGCAACTTTTATAAACCTTCCTCTCCTATTCTGCTTCACATCTAAATAAAACCTCTTGGACTGAATTTGGAGCATTTTTGTGGCCAATTCTTGTTCCCCTTGTTGCTGCTGCTGACCTGTGGTAAAGAAGAAATATATGAGAGAGGTCTTCTTAAAATAGGAAAACTCTAAATACTATATACTACGTAATTATCTAACAAATGAAAGTATTTTTCTATTGAATGAACATATACGTTATCTCCTGATCATTTCAACTACGATCAACTCATACAACAGTTAATATATAAAATAAAAACTAAGTCAATCCCTAATTGTCTAGATATAAGGATAACATCTATAAATATCGTACAATCAATTTGGATAATCAAATCACAAGTATAGTCCAATTTCTTTATTTAACTGTACAATTCAGGAATCATTAAACTTGTGTCCCACATACTAAACATTTGTCATTTTTCATGTACTAGCAATTAAGAATGCTGCTGAATTAGACTTGTAAACAGCGAAGCAAAATCTAAGGCTTAAAAAGAGTGCTGAAAGGGAATGCTATATCAAAAATTGGAGATACTATGATACCCTCATATAAAAATTAGACTAATCTAAAGATTAAATAAAGGTCTACACTATCAGGAAATTATACTAGTACTAAAACTCTGAAACATATTACTGAGAAGATTCCCCAAGTAAGACTAGCAATTCAGTGTTTCCTTTTCCATTTTTCAGAAAGGTTCATTTATTATTTCTTGTTTCAACATTACTTTATCATTGAAAATGCTCAACTCTGAATAATTAACTGAAAAAAAAATCCAAGATTCTGGCTATATGATCTCATTGTCATGATCATACACAGCAGATACTGTGAATAACAGAACAAGTATACAATGATAACTTGGGCATTACCGAAAAATTTCTTGGTCCTGACCTGTGGTATCAGTATTTGCATGATCCAAACCTGGATGGAAACCTGCCTACTAGGGAAAATTTTTATGGTTCCATACGATTCTGCTAAAGACAGGTTTCATGGCATTATGAATAATCTTTTAGTTTTAGCAATAATAAAACACCATGCATTAATAGAAATTTTATTTTCCCCCTTTCCAGTTGTATAGAGGTAAGGTGATGCTGAGACCTGAGTCATTCCAAAAGTGAGGTAGTCACAAGGGTGCCAAAATAAATACTTAAGCATTCATCTTTTTACGAAAGGTGCCACATTTTAAAATTTGATGACTGTACCTGGTCATTCATCTCTAGACTTTTCAAGTTATTTTAGTTAAATTCAAGAAAAATTACTTGGAATGATACTAGCTGTGAGCCAAAGCATAGTATTCAACTATAGAAAAGATCGTTAACACGTTCACTGTGGATCACTTCTCCGTTGGAGTGTTGAATGAAATGGAAATGGAAGTATCCGCTGTGAACATGTTAATGTACGTATAAGTAACAATAAATGGCCTTTTTAATATTTTCCACTAATCAATGCCAACCTATCTAGGTAGCTAACCAACTTTTCGTGAAGTTTGAATGACATCTTGTGATCTACCAGGAGGTGAACTCAACTTCTTTCAAAGCAGGAGAAAATAATACCTACTAGGCAATTAGGCCTACCAGGAGCTAATGAAATAATACTACACACAAAATATTACAATTAAAAAAATTACAAAAATTCTACCACAACACTTAAGACAAATGAGGGAAAAATATTTTAGACCAGGGGTGGGCAAATTATTTTAGTGCATGCCAAGAATTGCCCAAATCTGACAAAAAGTTTTCCACAAGCCACCACGTTTCCTTGAGAACACATTATTTGGTATTTGATTTGTATATGATCACGGAAAAGTGACGATGAAACAAATGAAAGGTATTTAAAAAGTTAAATTTTTCTCCCTGAAAAATTCAAAATAAATTTGGCAAGGAAATGATTCCCTTGCTAGAAACAAGTCATTGGAGTGCCACATTTGGCACGCGTGCCAAGGGTTGGCCACCTGTCTTCAACTAATCTTAACTTGATGTCAGCAACAAATTAATACTATTCTATTTGGGCAACCCAAAAAAATTACCTCCATTGTTTGGAATACTAAAATGCACCTCTTTAAAAGAATAATGGAAAAATTTAATCATCTCTTCCAGCTAACTCATAGCTGTTCATCCAATCCATCGGCATACAAAATGCAAATTCCATAAATACGAATAAACAATCTTTGTATAAATTGGTCCATAAATGCAAATTCACGCCTCAGAGAAGTTTTTGTAACGAATTTACGAAAATAAGACTAAATTACAGATGAAGCCAAATGGTTGGCCGAATATGAAAAATGACATCCGAACATTTACAAAGCTATAATTTACAAATAAATAACCACTGGTAACTAACTACCAATATCTAGTATATTTTGGCAAGGCAAACAATATCCATCGAGTTGCATATACAAAGCCTGCGGAATATGCGAGCATCGAGGACCTACAGGATGCAGAGCCATCTTCAGGATGCGGGGAGTAACCATCACCGCCTCCGGCGCCGGACAGATATTTTGGCATTACACTTCCACGGATTGTTACTAGTAATCGTTCCTCATTGGTCTCTCTTTTAAGGATACTACCGCTTCGAGTTGGTTTTATGTAGGAATTCCATTGAGGCTGTGCCGGGGAGGAAACCTCCGCGGGAAAAATGGTGAGGGGTGCTGCTACCTGGTGTCGCCCTTGCTAAACCGGATCCAACATCTCGCCCCATGTCTCACCCGCTTCAAGGACACACCACGTCTACCGGAACGTCTAGCCGGCGCCCTACAGACGCCACTATCAGCTCCGGGAAGGGTGATGCACTCCCTTTCCTATTTTCCGTTCTCTTCCATTGCAAACAAACATGGCCAACCGAAAGGAGTGATTACTGTAAAAGGGACCGAGATGCGAAAGAGTTTACCGGAAAGGAAACCATAACTCAGACCGACCGACCGCAGTTTCAGCAACTGCCATTTTAGCGTCACTATCAGGGTAGAAAACCTTCGTAAGCTTGACTCATTGCTAGGAATATCTACGCTCCAAAGCCTTTATAATTACTTCCTTTAAAGAATTCTTTACAAAAAATTGTATAAAACTATATATTTTTCGGAGAGTAAGAAATGCCTAAACCCCGGAAGAAAGATAATTAAAACGGAATGGGAGAAGTACTTCTGGGACTTAGCACAATCTCTCTTGAACACGATGCTAAAGTTTGCATAGGCCAAGCATCTACGACCACTTATCTGTTGAATTTCCAGAAGGAAATAGAGTAATAAGTGAATTTGTAGGCGAAGCCTTAGAAGTGAATGTTCTCAATTCCGAATCTCCGCCAACACAACCTTTAAATCCTGTTATCTCCCCTCTGGAATTAGTAGAGTAAAATTAGAAAAGTAAGAGTTAAAAACTGCTCTATGAATGAACATTTCCAAAATGTTCACCGAGTGTAAAATCTGTCGCGAGGAGAAGTAATGGAGAGATATTTGACAGAGTGTTATTTTCGCGACTACAAACGCCGGAAACTCCTAAATATAGCCATTCAAAGACTAAAAAAGGAATGAAAAGTATTACAATAGAGAAGTTTGTTTTTTTGTGCTTAACTACATTTTCTATTAAGTTAATCACCATACGCTACAAAGGGATACAGATAAAAGGCAGTAAGGTAAGTCTTTATTCATCCCCTACACACAACATCAAATTTATTTACGTTCATTTTTAAGTAAACTTTATTCGCAGATATAAATACAATCCTTGCGCAAGGAGCGAGGAAAATAAACATACCCAGCCAACGAAACGTTAGAGCAAGAAACCGGACATTGTATGTTAGAGCAATGTCCTCGAAATACTACGATACCGTACTCCGAATATTACCCCTTCTGACTTCACTTGTTCGAAAAATCGAAAATCACTTTCCCATTCTCGATCTAACACACACGCAACAACACCCTCGGACGACGCATCCAGCACCTTCCACCGCGTTAACCCTGCGGCGAGCGGCCAAAAAAATACCCGCGACAGCAATCTAATCGGTAAAGCTTATGACAATTCATTCATCCCAGTAGCTGCGGTTACTCAAGGAGATGAGTAGCGTAAAGTAAAGTAGGGGTCACCCCTCACACGGAAAAAACCGACTATAGAAAACGAGAGCATGGGAAAAAATAAACAAAAAGGCAGGGAAAAGAGAGAACGTAACGTATGAAGAAATGGAGGTGAGCAAGACATTAAGAGACGTAGTGTTGGGGAAGAGGAGGGTACAGGCTGCGAGGATTGAGGTGAGGTAGAGACGAGTGGAGGGGGAGAAATAGCAGTGTGGTGAGGGAATCAGGAGGGAGGTAGTGTGAGTGGGCCAGACGGTGAATGACCCCAACAGAGCGAGGAGAAGCAATCAATACCGTGTATGCAGCCCTGGGACCAACACTTCTATCCCCTCCACAACCTTATCCCCTTTCCCTTTAGCTAAGGCTCTCTCTCGTAACCTCTACGCATACTTTCTCGAACGCATACCTTCCGTCTGAGCATAGCTCGTGCTTCATGCACGATCCAGCGGATACATGGAGCGCCCCGCCTAAAAAATTCCCCGGCGGATTCCTAGGCGGACCGAAATGAAAAGGCCTGAAAAACTTCCGTTCGGGGCGAAACAAGCGAGCGACGATATTCGGAGTTGCGAACGAGATGTTGCGAAGTGCGGTAAGGTTTATCGGGGAAACGAGCGAGATAAGGCTGGCGTACGGAAGGAAAATCTCGCATTATCGAACGTGGATATCGAACGATAAGGAAACGTGCGCGATCAAACAAATGTGGTAGTTCACCTTGGAAAATAAATGAAAAAGGCCCAATGACGACCATAACCTTAATTGCATTCCACCATCTCAAGAAATTTACATTTCTTTCGCATTAAGTAATTGCATGTATTGTTATAAAAGCTAAATTTGGCTTAAAGAATCAAAGTCCAACATAATAACTCCGGAAGCCGCCTATCCTATACTTAAGATGATAATAATCTGTATCTTATAAGTCAAAAAACTCCTTGCAATGATGTAAAAATTGTTAAAAACGTTAAGCACATAATGGTCCCATGGAAGCATAAACTGATTGACGTTAAACCTCGAATGATTAAATTAAATATCTCGCAAAAAATCTTATCAATAATCCACGAACCAGAGTCATCCACAAATAAATAGGAATCGAGAGCACAATCTCATTAGGGGCAACAACACCCAAGACTTAAAGCTGAGGTCAGTCACATCTCCGATGTCATTACTAATAGTCAAACGAAACTTATCATCCCAGCAGACCGGAGCAAAAAAGAAAAACATCCTCGATTGTAATTAACGATATTGATCGGGAGCTCCTTTCAATTCGCGATACAACGATCGAGATAGGGGCAAACTCAAGACGGGTATCTAAGCAGGACAAAGCCACCCCTTCATGAAAGGCAGGTGCAAAAATAGCCCTTTCGCTAGACATAAAATTGCTTCGACCGGCGAACTGCACATATCTTGAGACCTAATTCTGGCAAAATAACAACACGAAAGTTGTAAGGCCACTCTGGGGATGCATCGCCAAAAAAATCATTCTCTTGCTTAACAAAGACGATAACACCAACCGACCTGAGCATCACTTGAGCATAAATCAGCCGTCAAATCCCCGACCCGGGGCATTTCTGCAGAAACACCCCCTATGGACCCAAAAGCACTTGTTAACCGACGACCTACCCACCAACACCATTGATATACTCCACCAACCATCGAGCTACGTAGGGCAGGCACCCGGCTGGGAGAGGGGTGGCTGAACAAGCTATCCGGCAGGGAAACATGGGGGTAGGTTGCACGCAGCCGGGGTGACTTGATCGATAGGGGAAAAAGAGACACCTACCGGGAGGGGACATAGGCGGGGGCATCGAGGGCGGCGGGGGCGAGTCTGTCGGCTGGTGAGGCATCATCATCGCCTCCTCCGCCCGGAAAACGCGACTCCGGTACATCGTCCGTCCCCGGAGCAATCCTCCAACGCTACGACACCTCACGGCACTGCCCCCGGCACCTCCCCCACGACCGCCCCACCATCAGACGACGCACCCCGCCCCTCACGAAGCACCACGACACGACCGGCACCCACCGCCACCACCACCCTCGCCACACCGACCGATGGCCACACCGCCTCCAACGACCGGAGGGCACATCTGGGCACCTATCCTTCCCGCCGCTTAGCACCCGACTGACGACTCGGCCCGCCCACACCTCCACCCCCTCCGCCCCTTCACGCCCCACCGACAGAGACGGGGCAAGACGCAGGCTCAGTCAGACGCTCGCGGTCGCCATGGACACCGAAAGACGGCTTGGTCCCGAGGCTGGGACCGGGGCAGAGGGTGGCAGACGTGCCGCCCCGGCGTCCGTCACCCCCCTACCCACACTCCGCCGACACCCACGCCCCGACGGAAAAGGGAGCCGACGCACGCACGCGTGCCGCCCAAAACACAGCCGCGACACTCACCGCTCGCGACGACTGTCCGATCCGGCAGCAGACGATGGGGAGGGGTACCGAGACTGCTCCCGCCCCTCCCCGACCATTTGATGCGATTGAGCTTAGAGACTCCAGGAAAAGGCGGAGTAAGCAACCACTCCTATTAGCGACTAGGTATCCCGTAAATGCGCTCCGTGAACGTCGGATCGGCTAAATAAATCAGGAGGCAGAAGTTGAGCGACTGCGAGCTGCAGAAAAGAATTCGCGAGATTTTGGAGGCCATACTTCCCTGGGAATCTCTACACATTTCCAGGGAAGCTCTGATTTAAAACCTGGGAGAGGTTCATTACATACAGGTATCCCGTAAGCCCCGTTTAGGTCTACCTTCCTTCATTCCCCGTTTGGAAGAATAAACTTGTTACGGGTGATTATAATTAATTAATTTTGTAAAAGACATATGATTTTAAGTCTAAAGTTTGACGTTAAACTGTGCTAATACAGACGGTATTAGCAGCTAAAAAAATTAAAATTCGCTAAAGCTATGTTTTAAACGAAGTCCCGGTGTATCCTGACTAGAATACCTTTAAAATGTTAACTGTATATCCAAAACGTAGTAGCATATCAGACGCATAACATTAAAAAGTAAACTAGAACTACAGCCATCGACTTACGGTCGCGTTCGATTCCAAGTAGTTTATCCTTTTGTCGATTTGGACGTTGGAAGGTTATTGTTATTTTTAGGTAGAAGTGGATAGAAATAAAAATTTTCTATTCTTAGGTGGAAGCAGGTAGAAATACCTCCAAGAGTTTAGAAGTTAAAGATAACGCTTACGAAAGTTGGAGTTTGCACGCCAAACTCCCACTTTTAAGGAATAAATACATATAGATTACGCGTATTATTTACATACGTCTACGCTCCTTAACTTTTTCCAGGCCCTTCTTTACAACCATCACACAAAAAAGGTTCTTAATAACAGTAGGATACTCAAGTCAAGATTCTATCGTAAAAAAGGGAAGTGACAAAATGTATAATGCTAAGAGCAAGGGGAAAAGTAGTAAGCTGGAGGGGATCCTCTGAAGTCTAATACTAAAATAATTATGTATCACTATGGAAATTTTTCAAGAAATAATTATTCTAAGGTGAAATTAAATTCTAAGTAGTTTAGGATTTTTACAGGGACTGTAATCTTAAACTTGCTTCAGAAAAATTACTAATACTCGAGCGTTGTCCTATTTTAGTCCTACTTTGGCTCTTAAAATCTATCCTTCTAGTATCCATCGTATTCTATCGTATCTTCTAGTATCTAGTATTTATATAGTTAGCTACCTATTTTGAACATTTGGATCTAATAATATGTGTTAACACATAAGGTGATCAAATCTTTTGCCGTACTTTACATCCGTTGGATTTCATAGACTTTCCATGAATGAGAAACACCAAGATGTTTCTCATAGCACTTATTTCAATAAAATAAGAGCTGTGAGATTACTAATAACTTTCAATGAGATATGTGGTTTACCTAGTTTGCAAATACTTCCATTGGCACTTATTTCAATGAAATGCGTGCTGTATATCTTAACGAAAGTTATTATGCTTCCGATTATTAAATGACTAAATTATGAAAATTATACATCAATCACGTCAGAACTAATGTTGGGACAAGTTTTAGAAAATTAGAGTTAAATCTTAGGCTGATTTCGACTTCGCCACTCGCCACTATCCTCAATGAAATTTAAGATTATATTATGATCCCCAATTTCAAAACTCATTTCCAAAAACAGACTTGATATGTTAAAAGAGTTCTAGTATTATCACAGCTTACGAAGATAGCAAGGCAACGAAAGGAAAGTGAAATGGGCACGGGGCGGTTACTCACCCGGGAATCGACAAAGCATATGACCCACTTAATACCAAATTAGGAAACATTTTCTCCGCTTGAGTCCTGACCTCGGAACATTCACTCCGCTTTGTATTTAACCGGTATGAAAATCTGATCTCATACAATAAATCCCATACTAGCTAAAAAAGGTTTTAATTGCATAAATCTATCACTCCATGTGAAGATCATACAAATTTGATTCTATAAACTGGCTACATTTTCGGTAACAGGCATTTCTATAGGCAAAATGTCAAAAGAAAGAAATTCACTGACAATGTTACAACGAAAATCTTGGGAGACATTCTTTTAGCTGTTAAAGTTAAGTTTCGCTCAACTCTCAAGAAAAATCTTAAGTTCTCCTTACGTGTAAATTTCAAGGTCAAATAAAACTTGTCATACGTGGAAAAATACAGTTATATCCCTACCATCAATTACCGTATGACAAACCAACATACACACCTCGCAAATTTTTAAATCCACCAACATGAATTTTCAAGCTCATTACTTTCACGTGAAGAAATCAGTATCGTAAATCACAATACGAATGCAATTGACGAATAGGCGGTGTGATGCCGAGCCGTACACAACATTTCCTTAGAAGACCGTAAAGGCGTTTGGCTACCTTAGAGAAAGGATCACGAGCTACTCAGTGACACCATAAATACATTAATTTCTACACTTGGAAAAACACTTGCTATGAAGAGTAAAGATATCTAGATCGTATAATAGTTACAAATAAACAATGGTACATTTCCTTCATCATTCACGAACACTGTGAGCCTGGTGACTGACTCGTCGCTGCCTAACAAGTACCCTAAGGCTCATTTGACCACAAATTTCCCATAT
Organism: Ladona fulva; assembly: GCA_000376725.2. Lineage (NCBI taxonomy): Eukaryota > Metazoa > Arthropoda > Insecta > Odonata > Libellulidae > Ladona > Ladona fulva. The sequence goes on along the minus strand of KZ308126.1, from coordinate 427,924 downwards.
ATGAGTAAAATCGATCTAAAACTAAAGGGATTAGTAATAGAGTTAAATGCTTCCATTGGCACTTATTTCAATGAAAAACGTGCTGTATATCTTAACGAAAGTTATTATGCTTCCTATTATTAAATGACTAAGCTTGCTCGGATCTGCGACTCTCTCCTTAACCGTAAGTTCACTCTTGCGGATAAGAAGACCCTAAGCCTCCCGCAGAAGTTAGCAAACGTTAGGAACTGACTCCCGAATCAATTCCATTCCTGAAGACTATCTACAATACTACTACAAAGCTAATAAAACACCGAGATTGCCCACATTGAAATGTTAGAAACGACAACTACGAAGATCATAATTAGTTACATCAAACCCTCCAAAAAATACCTTCAATTATACTTGTTATAACTTTTCTAAATTATACGACTTCCATCCTAAATGAAGCCTACCTACAACCTTACCTTGGGATATGATATTTTTCGATAACCCGACAATCCTTTTCTCTGACGAGCTTGACGGCATTTCGGTAGAAGATACGCAGTTCTCTTCTGAATTAGCATCTCTCGAAGTATCTCTCTCAATGGAACCCATTTCTAGGAAAGTTGTCGTATTAGCAGCGTCTAGAATGGCAAAAAGGATCTCGGGATGAATTGCTACGAAATGCAAAACCTTCCAAGAACTTCATTATAACGGACAGAGAGAAGTTGTCTGATGAGAAAAGTGAATAGAGGAGGAATGCAAAATTCTTATCGGATTATCAAGATACGGAACAAGGACAAAGATGAGAAACATGAGGCTTGAGTCACACGAAACGGTACATCAGTCACTTGTCAGAAGCAATCCAATTAAATCAGAAGTCATCGATATTCTTCACTTAAAAAGGAATGAGTGAAGGTCTCACGAAAGCTTATGTCACATGCGCAGTGGAGGAATTCTGGTTTAGAAGTCTACTTTCGAAGAGTTTTAGCAGAGGGTTAACGTTGCTATTGCAAATCCTTTCCCCATCAAGTTTCGATACAGTCAACTCCTACCAAAATAGATTATCCACTTAACTACGCTTTGGAGTGCCATAAGCTTTCGTAAGACCAAGGTATTTATACAAGATCGCGGTAAAATAAAAAATACGAAAAGTTCTAGTTAAATTTCACTCCAAACTTTTAATAAATCATTTACCTTAAGTTGTTCCGAATCGTCCCTTTTAACTATGAATATTCAATTCATTCAGAATTCATACAGAAAACACTGCATTCTCACCATTACTATAAATAATTTAGCGAGTGCGTGTGGGAAATGTTTATAAAACATTCATTATAAAAATTTTATCCCTTGTAATTCACCGAAAAATTTTAAATCGAACAAGATGAGAAAAATTTTGATACTGATAAAATATACTGTTCAAGATGATAACCGCGTATTATTTACCCGTTCGTACATAAGGAAACTGATGTTTCTCCTTTTCTAGAGGACACATTACAGTTGGTATAATTTCATAAAAAACTACAATCTAATGGCTATGTTAGAAAAATCGCCAAAATGTCAGTTTCGCACGCTAACAAGGAAATCCTAAAATATTAACACATTTTTCAAAGTTAAAATTAGGCCTAAATGGCGAAAAACAACCTTAGAGTAACAGAAAACCGTCATTTACCTCGATTTTCGCTTAAGTGAAAAATTGAATACTAACAACCCTCGGAGAAGTGGCATCTGGGGCCCGAATAAATATTTATTCAGAGAATAAAAACATATTTGATACAATGTTCGTAGATTAAAACAGCGGGAATAGTTCTTAGGGCGGCTACATGTCTGAGACAAGAAAATCTTTCAGTTTTTGATAGCGGTATTCGATACTAACAGTCTGATCTTACTGATTTCTCTTTTAGTTGAATGTATGCTTTCATATAAGAAATTCCGTGTTCGGCGTTATTCTCATTATCCGCTAAATCGGATTTCGAATGTATCTTCTCAGAAATAACGGTTGCCAGAGACTTGTTTGTTTTCGCATTAATTGAGACGAAAAAGAAATCTCGATAGAATGAATCTCATTATTTGTACACGCATATTTATACGTCTCATCAATGAAACACAACAAAACAATACAATTTCATAGAAATCCTTTAAAATCCAATTATACTAAAAAACGAGCCACCTAATTTAACACTTCGCCAAGAGTAGGTAGTCTTATGTTTACAGTCTGCAATCTGCCCTACCATTAGGAAAATCAGCTTTTCAGGAGCGTACGGTAGAAAACGATTTTCCAAAGACACGAGAAGCATTTTTGTTGTAACTTCTCTTCGCAGAAAAATATAAAATCAACCTTCATTGTCTTTAGGGCATCATTTGTAAACAATATTCGTGAAGAAAATGTCGAATTCGAAACCCAATTAAAATGCAAAGATACGAAAACCGAAGCCACGCAGGCAACGGGACAAAACTGCAAACAAATTGTCATTAAAACGTAACTTTTTCGTAACCCTAGAAGACACTCCGTTCCAATTTATCGAGAGGCAATGCATTATCAAAAGTGAAGCTATTAAGTCGTTAGGCAGTTAAGTTTTTGGCGTTAAGAAACTGGCAAATCCTTCATTTATAATGAGCTCTAACATTTCGTCGATCTTGGGGGCACACTTCTGAAAATCAACAACCATTTCTTCCGAGAAAGAAGGCGAAGAAAATGAAATGGAGATCAAAGACGAGGCCCGGGACGCTGTGTGAGCATTGAAATACGTCTGGCGGAGATATGAGAAGGGAAGATGAGCGTGAAGTGATGCATGGAAGTCGGCAGACGGATCTTCGTCCCTCTGCAAATGGACGAGCCGGAATGGAGGACTGTGGCAGCTGAAACTGTTGCTTGGAAGTCAGCTGTGGCAAAGATACGGGCTCCTTTTCCGGGCGAGTCCATACGGTCCAGGGGCGGCGCGGAGAATGAGAGAGACTTCGGGAGGATTAAGGAAGACGATTTGAGAGCAAATCCAAAACGAACGTCGGCCAATCGAGAAAATGCTTTCCTTAAAGGTTGACTTGAACCTCTCGACAATAAAGGAACCACCGATGACGAAAGGAAACGAGGAATTAGAGCAGGGATCTCACTACGGCCCGCGAATAATTCCATCTGAAAGCATATTCGAGAACCGTGTAATTATTTGACCGCTCGAACTATGCCGGGTGATGCTACGAAATGATAAATTGTTACCGATTCTACATACAAATAAAAGAAAAAATGAAAATGATGGTATAAGAGCAGATGATATTGTTTCACGGAGCACTATGTACTAAATTTAATCGAAATGGAGCAAGTTGACGGCCAAAATTAATAATTTAATCAGCCTCTAACGATTAGAAAAATTCATATGGTTACGATTAAGTTCTACAGTGCTTCCAGAATTTTCCGCGAGGAAAAAGATAGGGAAAGAAAAACCTAGAAGAAATTACTAAAAAGTCACGCACTGCTTTGTAAAAAGCACCAAATATTTCTACGAAGCCCTTGAAAAGCGACTAACGTAACGTTGCTAGGACTTAGGAAAGAACAAGTTTCTCATCCCAAATAACGTTAATCAAGAACTGATGTTATCCTTATTTGTCATTACAAGCTGAGCACTGCGTTACTGCAACAAAATTGAGTTCAATTCATAGTCATTTACTAAGTTTTTGAAATTTCAACCGCTGATTCAATAAAATAATTTTAAGGGAAAAAACGTCCACTTTTCAACTTATTAGTTCTGGGGCTATCTAGTGGAGCTAGTTCATATTTGGTTCAATAAAAAATGTCAAATATAATTTCTGTGGACGTAATCAAATTTTGTTTGTATTGCACCAAACATACCACTTTTATTTTGTTTAGCTATAGCTACGGATTACTTTTACAAACTACTGACAGAAGTCTTTGTATGAATTTTATTCGGAAAATTTCGAAAGTGACTGCGTTAGAATGGAAATGCAGTAAATACTTCCGTTTACAATTTTTCTTATCCTTTTCCAGACACCTTTCTAATTCAGAAGCGTAAAAAATATACCTATGAGATATACTTTACTATATCCGTCAATTTATAAATTAATTACAGATACGTAAACTTGCCGACAAAATTAATTTTAAAATTCTCGAATTTTCGACCAGTCTAAAGTGGATTCAACAAATAAAATGTAGCTTCGAATACCACTAAAACTACATTAATCAAAGAAAACAAGTTTTTCCCTGTTACTGAAGATTCTCATAAGTTCATTATTCCTCCGTAAAAGAAAGACTTTTTTTAAATCATAATTATTCCTCTTGAAAATATTAACTTTTTCCAAGTAAAAAATCGTCGCAGGTCAATTTCCGCAATAAATCGTGGTTATCTTTAACATAACTGTGATACGTAAGAAAATTATAAAGCACGTTCACAATCCACGAGAAAGACATCAAAAAAACAGATTGCTGCTTTGATTTGTCGTCGCCGGAAGGCAATGGAATTCAACCGAACAGGATCGCAAGCTCACAATTTCCGCCTATATAACCCGCACAATATCACATATACGAACGGCGCGCGTCGCCAACTCCCATTAAACTTCCTCGTGTCGTCGATCTAAATAACCGGACCAAGTGGGTCACTCACACAACAACTCCCTCAACGCCGCATTTAGCGCCGTATGCCCGTAAACAACACCCAAACACAACTTCGAGCACGGAATTAAAATGCAGAGAGCTTTCCGGAATGTAAAAAACTCCTTCCGCGGGAGTTTCCGCTTCATTAAGACTTCAACGAGGGGGTCAAGTTTGAGAGAAGAATTTTCGCCTCTCAAGGTCAGGGTTGAGAGTAAAGCGACCCTGTTTGACCCCGACGTAACCTCGCCCGTGGAAATAAAGCGATACCCGATGAACGTCGCGGCCCTAAGTCACTCCGGGCCACCCGCAGATGCGTCGCTCTCGCGTGGGCACGGATTTCGGGCCAATTTATTCCCTTTGGCGGGGATCCCGGCGGTGTTATGGATTCGCCAAGGGGTAGTGCGAGGCGTTCGGGGGCGTGTAAAGAGATGAGGCGACAAGTGGCAGTAAGTCGGAGAGAGTTTTGAGGTCGAGGAAACTGGTCTTCTCAACAATTTCGGGCTACAGAAATTCGGCAACGTTGCTTCACGGAGGAAAGAGAAGGGAGAGAGTTTAGATCAATACGTACGAAGAGAGGAAAAGGAACCGAGGAATAGGAAGTGGAGGGACGTGATGGTAAATACGGAGGGCCGATAATCATTTCCGATATTTTTTACGAGACATCGGCTATTTGTTGCTTTGGCATCCAATAATGCTTTCCTCGCACGAGAAAACCTAAGGCAGGTGAACTGCGAACTCCAAAGGCGAGAGAGGGTTTCTCGCACGAGCTCCACTAATGCCTTTAAACTTTCCCATTCTGGGAGCCATCTCGAGGAAAGTCAGGGAACCACCCGCACAATACAACAACCCTTAAAAGGCATATCAACAAGTAAGCTCCTCCCCATTTATCAGGACGGCATAGATATTTCCAATTCAAAGCTCCGTTAGGGAACTTACCGCTGATAAAAAAATATCTAAGAAAATACCCTCTTAACTGCGGATCACTCCACCGTTGGAGTGATAAATGCATTGGAAATGGTGGGATCAGCAGTTAACGTGTTAACAGAAGCCATTTACCATCTACCCCAGGTCTTCAATCGGAATAATATAATATACGCCTGTTAAACCCGCACAATTTACTAACGAGTAATTGCTGAAGAATAGACTTTTTGTACGAGGTAACTATTACCGTTCATAATTTTTTCCTATTATATTCTCTAACTACAGTAATTTGGAAAATATTTCTCGGACACGGTTTTGCAAAATAAACCAGCTTTATCACTTTAACTACCAGTTTACTCGTTTAAAAAGAAGCTACTTCGTGCCAATCAGTTATCAGCTCCGTAAGGTTAAATTTGAAACAAGTTTCTTAAGCATCTCATCGCCACTATCTCAGAAGGAACTTGTTTTTCTCAAACGTATTTAATTATTCCAATTATTAACAACAGCCCTTTAAGTTTGGCAGCTAACATACGACCTCACACCAGTCTTCCCTGGAATGGAACAAGTTCTAGCAAAACAAAACATTAGCTTGGGAGAAATTAGCCAATTTTCCCGTTTATTTTTACTTCTCAAACCAAACTAGCCTAACTCGGCTGTTATAATACCATTTCCAGTAAAGATATACAATTATCCTCCCGAATATTCTTTCCTTCAAGTTACTCAGCGAATTCGAAGGCTTATTTCTATACCTCCGCTGCGATCAACCGTTGTCTCATCACATCTAAAAACATTAATTAATACTTACGTATGAAAATCACTCTAAAAACCTCATAATGACTCTAGTATGTTTTCCTTCGGAAATCCTTTGACCTACCACTTCCGAAAAATCGCCACAACTACTAAGCTAGTATAGCTTTCACGCACCTTTCCCTACCATGGGTGTTTCCCAACAGAGAAAATATCTATTCCTGAAATTTATCCCTATCTTCTTCATGCCAACAAATTATCCTACTTATTAATTCATTAGTATACATCATTCAACATCTGAAGAAGCACGTTAATTGGAACACAATTCACTAATAATCAGAACAACTAAATGGTTAACGCTCGTACCTACTACATCAATCCATCATTACCTTCGTCTTTGTAAAAATCGCTTAAAGGAATAATTACAGCGAGATCCTAGTTCCTATAGGAGCCTCCATTATGTTTTATGTAGGAAGAACTTAATTAGGAGACTTGCAATTGCTGATTAGTTGAGAAACCAAATGCAAAAACATGCCTCGTGGCTATGACGGGATAAATATTTGCGTCTCGACGGTGTCATTACTAACGATCGTTTCTGAAGACGCAGGTATTAATCCTAAGTTGAATGCACATCCGCTAACTACTTCTGCTAACTTCTGAACTTTCTGTGACACGTTACAAAGCTGTAACTAACCTGTTGAAGTTGGCAAAGAATCAAAACAATCGAGATCACTCCACTACTTTCTGCTACGAGGTGAAAATCGCACAGCGACATTTAAATGCCACTGAGACGCATTTCCTCAACTGCTCAAAGGTTCCAGTAACTTCGTTCTGCAAGTACTCACCTTTCCCTCGAAATAACGACCAACGTTGGGTATGAAGATACGGAGAATACATAGATTAAGTTAAATTTGCGACAGAAAACGGATTACGCGATTATTAAGATCATTTTGATCAGTGTAATTATAATGTTGAAATGATAATTAATAGTAAATCTTTTGAATTAGCTGTCCATTATTGGGCCGAGATCTTAAAAACGATAGGCGGAATTTTACTAAACATTTCCTACGACCGTGTCTTGAAAAATGGAATACTTTCGAAAGGTCGTTTCGCACAAAATGGAGGAACATATATCTTACATTCACTTCTACCTCACTCCCGTTAATGGCTGAAATTACGTGAAAGCTACTCTGGTATGAGTGATGACGAATATAAAATTTTAGTTACTCCACATCGAATACTAAAAGAAAGTGTTATTCGCGGGGGCCAATGCGTTGTATCTACGTGGACCTTTTTAACTTTGGAATTCTGGCACCTAGTGAGGGAAAACTGCCTTACTCCACATTTGCCTAGTAAGCCACATTTCACCTCTACAGAACTTTGGTGGTTAATCAAGGACGGGCTGAGGACCAACCAGCCACGGCTGATGGCTTTAAAAATAGTAACATTATTCAAAAGCAGTCGAAACGCCAAGATTCGGGATCTCTAAATAATCACCAGAATCCGGGAGAGCTAGCAACCCTGAATATTACCTACACCTCAAGTTGTGGAAGACACCGATGATCAAGTTGATTTGCTACTGAGATAAACCAACATGCCACCTGGTGACATGATAAACTCCCTAGCAAAGCACCAGAATACCTGGAATAAATTTCCATTCCATTCCGTTCTTCATGCACATGCAATCATACATTCATGCGAACAACCAGACAAAACCAAGATCGGATTTAAATTAAAACATAAGAGAGCGTATTAATGTTTAAATATATGTATACAATTCAACTATGAAAAAGATATGATGGAAATGTAGAAATAGTTAATATGGCATTTTTAATTAAAACTTCTTTTACATCTCTGGCAGAAAGGCATAGCGGCCAAAACGGAACGTAAGTAGAATGTATATCGTAAAAAATTATTATTTATATTAAAAAATACATTTCAGAAAATATTACATCATGGCAATGCTACGCAAATTACGATTTCGGATAACTTTTCATTTACGAGATAATGACGAGACTAGAACATAAGAAATGGTAGTACTGTTTAAATTCCTTCGTCAGCTAAGGTTATTTCGCAAATGAGCCCTCGCCGGAAATAGAAACTAGAACAGATATTCGTCCGTAAATGATAATACACGAAATATTGACTTTGAAAGAGATTACCGCTAATATCACCATCATGAGTTATAACAATTCCTTGTGCCAAAAATCTGAGTATGGGCAGGAATGGAAAGTAATATAAATGACGAAAAATACTGGCATTGACGAAATATTTCAATTTAACAACGAAAATTCCTGAATACATACCTAGAATACGGTTATCGTTAGGCACTTCTTAAAGATAAAGGCCCGGTATCATAATGTATACTAAAAATGGACTTTAAATTGGAATTATGGAACTAAAGTTTAAGGCCCGGTATTATAATGGTTTGTTAGAGTTGAAGTGAATATTATAGTTAATTTCCTATGTATATGCTTGATCAGCATGGAGATTAACTGTAATTTTTGCTTAAGCTCTAACAATGTAACATAACCGTGCCCTAAAGGGAACATTAGTTTTCCATTTTAAGAATACATTGTAATACCGGGCCTTAATCTAATAGGACAATCCTCTTTTATTACTGTCCGTTCAACTAATGTATTATGAAGCGAAAGAATTCCTTGGTATTATCATACACGAAACTCACTGCTATTAAATATGTACTTAAAATGCGTAGTTATGAAGCATCACAGCAGGTGGCCATTTAACTTTGCAATGGAACGCGTCAAAACCAGTTAAGGGACTAACCTATTAGCGTGGAGTGTATCGCTATTCATTCGCCTACTCCTCTCCTAGTGGAGCAATTAATGAGTCAAGGTTTGATAGACGGCCTATCCGCCAGACATACGTTCTCAAAGGGAGAGTTCCAACATTTTCATTTACATAGCAGAGGATAGCCTTTCCGCCCCCAAATTTATACCACGTGCCTTACTCCGAAGCCACGCGCTTTGCGTCTAACTAATTTCCGGGCGAAATAATAATAATTCATCGTCGTGCCTTAGCCCAATAATTAAAATTTTTGTTTATTCGTATACCAAGTAACAAAGACAAATCAAATCGGTCGCGGAAACTTTCGAAAATGTATATATTAAAAAAGAAATAAAATCTGCTATTCCGTTGGCTCGCAACGAAGTAAACATTAAAGAAATAGACTCATTCGTAACCTTATTTTCTCGGTAATTTAGAAAGGCTGCTGATGAAATATTTGCTATTTCCCCATAACAGAAAAACAACAGAAAAGCAGATCCCAAAAAACATTTCAAAGACATTTCACCAACAAAAAAAGGGCGAAATATAGTATACCTGCATCTAAAATAATGCATATACCTAAGATTACTCTAGTATATCCCAAGAGGGAATAACGTGAAAAGTAGGAATATATTTTTTCCTTAATTCAGAATGTAATATCGAAAAGAACATACACGTAAATTTTGCACACATCATTTCAATAAAATATCTTTTCAATTTTTGAAGCACATTACAGATCAATATGGATTAATAAGGAAAAAAACGGGTAAGAAAATTGGAAATATGAAACGTAAGCCCTGACATACGCCATTCACGAAGTGAACTTTAACAACGAAATTTTATGTACAAAAGTCGACAAACCATACTCAAGCAGCTGTGTTTACTAATATGTCAATAGAGAGAGATATGAGACGAAGAAAAATAAGGAAATTCAAATTAAATGACACTTCCAGCATATATTCACGTCTTTCTTACTAGAATGATCAAATCATGCACTTCCAATCAAAGACTTCGTTGTACTAAATTCTAAAGGATAAGAAGTTAAGAAAACGATTTTCCAATTCAATTGAGACTAGTCTTTCAAGGTGTTTTGCCTTCATCAATAACTTTCACGTAGAATGGCCTTAGAAGGAAAAGGGAAAGTATGGATGATTTAATGACAACGCGTAAAACTTGGCGAAAAAAAATTCAGATCATGGATTGCACACGCCTCTTAATCAGTCGACTAGGAAATGTATCTGCACTTTTATGGAAAAAGGATAAAGTATTTGAAACAAGTTTATCCTAGAATACTTCGAACTACACAGAAAGAACTCCGTAAATTAATTTTATGCAATCAATTCCGAAAACTACCATTAACGAAATACATTAAAATCAAAATACCACGGGAATTACCAAGCGAAAACGGAATTTTACAATTTGCAATCACTAAGCAGTGGATACCAAGGCTCACTCAGACCCAGCATTATAATGTGTACTTAAATTGGTCTTAAACTAATGTTTACTTTAGGAACCGGTATTTTGTTTTTAGAGTTTAAATGAGGAATATAGTTTGTATCCACGCTAATTCATTACATGTATTAGATATTAACCATAGTCTTCAGATTAACTCAAATAAACCATTACAATACAGGGCTCTAAAGCAAAGTTTACTTTAAGTCCATTATAAGTATATATTAATAATATCGGACCTAAGTTTCGTTTATCAAACTAAAGAAAGGAAAAGCATAATAATTTCAACTATTTCAATTACCGTTGCTATTTACAGAAGAAAATTGAACAGGAAAACAAATCGCGCATTAGATTTACTACGGGACACGTCCTTCGGCAAATCTAGCATACCAGGTTCCACGAACTCGAAACAAATAATGTTAACGGTTTAAATTAACGGTTATAGGCCCTTATGAGAGGAAGAAAGAACGTTGAGTTACTGGCTTCGTTCCATTTAAGTTGCGTAACTTAATCGAAACAAGTTCCTGCTACTACTAATTTCATGCTCGGAAGAAAATGAAAGCTCTCGTTATCCTTCTGATAACTAGGGGTCAATTAACAAATTTACTTCTAATTCTTAAGAATAAAATCAAATTGAGAATTCGAATCTTTTCATTATAAGATCTATTCATTAACGAAGAATTACATCACGACTTAGTTCGATTAACAATTGTTTAGCGGTAAAGGCTAAACTGCTTTAACTACTTTTCAGGGATAAAATAATATAATTCTCAACGCCGACATACAAACCGTTACGTATTCAAACAATACAAATGGAAAAGTCCAGTCATTTTATATACCCAGACATTACTAAGGTACTTATCAATCTCAGCACACCGTGCAGTGAAGGGCTGTATTACCGTAATATAGAACAACTTAAATACGTGGTGATATTAGTCGTGTCTAAACAGTATCAGGTTGATAGAACTACAATTACTTTACTTGTAACTAGACAATCGGCATCTTTTCCTGCAAAGAACAAGATATCGAGTCAAATTAAAAAAGTTTTTAACAGAATAATTTCTGCTATTAATTCGAATCAATTTTTCTACTTTCGCAAAGAAATCCAGCAAAATCATTAATTCACTATCCTTACATTCAGTTGCGGGGAAAGCTTGCGAACAAATCTTTACGCGAAATTCTTGGGAGATAAAAGCGAAGCTTCTGCCATCTTCCGGGAAATGAGAGTATTAGCACACTTTCGCGTTGCGAGGTACGGATAAACTCGAATTTTATGCAAAGACCTAGTCATGTTATTGATTCATTCTCTCCAGGCTAAGAGGCAAATTCGGAAACTGAAATCGAAAACTTGCAGCCAATACATTAATTCTGGATCTATTCGGTACTACACCGTGATAGTTTTCCCGGCGTTAACATATCTTTATCGGAAAAGGGTCCTTCGGATAGAGCAGCTGGATTCAGAATAACATGTCAGTCGAAATAAAACGTAAACGGTAATAATTCAAGCTAGAATGATGATTCGAACGGGAACAGCTTTTGAGAATTTATATTTTAACAAGTTTCGTGCAATCCTCAAGCTTAAAATTGCGTACCAAAGCATTATTACATTAAAAATTTTATATCATTATTATTGTTAAAAATTAAGGGCTGAAAAACTGCGAAATTCCCTTTTCTAAATATCAAATCCCATTCATTTCGAGATATTCAATTAGTCTACCCCAGCTCCGAGTCATCGAAACCGTAACATTTTTTTTCTGTTTCTGGCTCAACGAAAAAAGTTTTATATAGTCCTCCAGTTTTACTTATATCAACGTCGAACCGGTTTTTTTTTGCTACTGCCATTTCAATATTATATCTTTCGGGAAAGTTTGTTTAATGATTTCTAGCTTTTCCAATGACATTAATTTTAATAAATTTCTAGAATAAAACAGTAATAGTTTGCTGTAAGGTATAGTTACACAAGATTATAGTAAACTCCATTTAAGTATATATAAAATAGCATTGTTTTTAACTGAAAATAGGGACTGAATAAATAGCTGTTTTCGGTTAAGATTCAAGAATTTCAGTTTCTTTCGCTTGGATTCGGCTTTCACTCAAGAGAAAATAGTTTTATTTTTGTTTCGGTTCCGGTTCGATGCCCTCCTCAGTGCTAAACGCAACAACCCTTATGAAGTAAATAATGACCAATTTACTTAATGTTGTGAATTTCAATCCTTTCGCCGAAATTATTTTTACACTCCATATCCATTCAACGCGACTATACAAGGAAGTGCAGATATTTCACGCTTGCGTCATCTCGTACTTAAAAAGGTGGCCAGACTTCGTGTCGTTACTCGAGGCAGTCGAATTTCACTTACGTCATGACCGTGACGCAGCGACGAAACAGGTTACGATGCTTCTCATTACTGGGAAAGACTAGAATAAACGTGAAATTCATAATCGGAATCTCAATCCTTCGAGAGGCTCAAGGCAAAGTAAATTCGAAATTCCAACATAACGAATTATGAATTTCTTCGTAGTCAATCTTTCCGTAATTGAGTTTGTTAGAATCCCCCTTTTTTCTCCAAACAAGTAACGAAGACAACTAGTCACAAGACCCATTCGTATACAAGCTGATAACAATATCAGTCACATTTAAGTGACTTATGGTTAAGTTATAGTAAGCAGTTACGCTTAACTGAATGTAGACTATGAAGTGATTTTGCGTCAATCATGAGCATTGAAAAGCTGATTGAAAACTGCTGATTTTTCCATTACCTATTATTAAATATGTTTTCGGAGGCGTAATTCACCATTTCAACAGCAAGTTCTCCTTGGATAATTTTACCAAACGACTGCATCACATCATCCCTTGGGCTACCAGCACGTCGGAAAATACTTCCTTAAATTTGATTCGATGCATCCGAAATGCATTTAGTGCCGCCAGAAAAGAAAAATTACGAAGCATATGCTTATTAATAATATAAAATAAAATACCGGGCATTGGGAATGAAATGAGAGAAATCTATCCGGACGACCCTAAACTACATTTTTTTAGCATTCTTTTTACGCAAAATCTCATCAGCATATAAACACGTTGCTGAATTTTAAAACAGCGGAACTATTTGATTTTCAAAATAAACTACTTAAAAAGAGGGTAGTTTTTAGCTAAATCGCTAATCCCATATTTATACATTCGACTTGCGGTAAGTTCAACGAATCCCTGTTTTTACCCTATTTCTTTGCATCCCAATAATTTTTACACACAAAAGGTTTCATCAATGAAACATCTACACAGGAATTCTGCAAGCAGGTGCGCGTGGCAGGGGGTGCATGCACCATGACAACTTCCCTAATCGATTACTTCCGCCTATCGTCCGCGGAAAAAAAATTAATTTTAGAAACGACTATTTCTAGTGTCTGTTTTTGACGAATTTTAATTGTACTAAGTTATTATGAGAATCCACGATTCCCAGCTTTACAACCAGGAAGGGATGAGGAGCGGTAGTACACGATTACTGTTGATTTTATCACAAAAATTTGCTTTCTCAAACGAAACGAAACTCCCAACGCAACCTCACTTCCTCCATAACAATATGTACGCAACGAGTTATGGAACCTTGAACTTGACAGTTGCTTCCGTAGCACTTTCAGACACGCATATCATGTTAGAAACTAAAATGCGCATTATTAACTTCTCACATTTTAACATCTCCGCGGATCGTTATTACGAGAGGAAATCAAAAAGCTCGGATTTCGCTAAATACGCACGCAAACATTCGACAAAAAAAAAAAAAACGTGAGCGTGATCAATTTACTTCGAAGAAGAGTTTCGTGCATTTTTTTCCTGCAACGCACCAAAGAGACAGGTAAGTGAGTGAGGACACGGCGTTAATGTACCCCCTGCCATACCCCGCTGTCAGCTCGTAGGGCATAAATAGAAATCTATACACGCATGTAGTACACACAACTGAGTACATGGAAGGATTAATATTGTTTAATGGACAACGCGATCGACAAAGAAGATTCTGCAATTCTACAAGAAGATGCGAGCAGAGATGCCAATTTATTTTTAAAATGTCGCTAGAACCTGAATAGCAGCTAAAGAGTCAATAAATATCGCTCAATTAGTAGTTACAAAATAATATAGTTTAAACACGCTTTTATAAATGGAGTATCAGTTCAGAAAAAATACAAATTAAATGTTTAATTTGAACATCATGTCTTGTATCAAATGAATGATACTTTAATCTTAAAAAGAGTTTAAACTTTATTTGAAGAGTAGGTAGATAAGAGTAGACGTTATCGAAAATAATCCATTTGGTACAAAAAGAAAAGGAAGAAAAATGGTCGCAGAAGGAAGGAAAAAGTCGCTATATCTAGCGCAAAATTGCCTAATTGACAACTATGGATGAAGGGAATCAAAACCAAATGCTTAAACATCAACAAACTTCCTAATGAAACAACCGTAAATTAGTTAAACTCTCGGATGGAACCGTAACTACGTGGTGGTGTTAATTGTTGTACTGCCGCAAAATTTAGGTGCACAAAAGGGAAATTACTTTCCATTTTATCGAGAAAAAGATAACTTTTTCTTCAGCTTTGAGGAGAGTTATCGCTTCCTATTTCTTTGTTGTTAAGTTTTACAGCTGTTCTTTCTTATTGCTCAACAGTTCTGGATTGTGCATCGTAAAATTCGTGCATAATAACGAACCTAGTTATTATGCACGAATTTGTCCTTGAAATGGATTCTGGCAAAATCGACAAACGGGGCCGAAAGAAACCAGCACTATTAAATTACAATCTATTTAAATTTTATTCACTTCCATGTCATTGCGTATCTGAATTATCACTCTCTCGTATTTCATAAGCGTTTTAATCACAAAATTCAATTCCGAGAAGAGCTAAAACTACGCTAACTGCTTGTCATCCGCGATACGACTTCCACGGCTTCATTTATTTCACACAACAGAACTCCTACAAAAAACAGCCAATCAAAACCATACTTTCATCATATTTACGATGTATTTCGGACCTTTTATAGAAAAATACGTTACCAAACATACTTTTCCGCAGATGACGCACTTCCATTCATAAAACATCACAATCACGCGTTCCATATATTTCGAAACTAAGTCCGTTTACTTGACATTTAAGAATACAATGGGCTAAAATAACCCTAAATGTCATATTTCATCAAACCAGGAGAGAGAAATACCCTACAATTGCGAGCGTGGTCTAAAAACGGCCATCCTTTCCGATCACGTGGTTGACCCATGTCACGCGGCGGCGACCTACAACGTGGCGCCCGCGCGCACTCGCGAAGAAGCACACCTCCCATTCATTCGACCATTAGGGCCAATTTTACCCTGCCCAATGCTCACCACGAGAGGACCAATGCGTCATCTTGCCCTTCCAATCCTCCTCAGCGTCCCCCATCGCGTGCGACACTCGCCTATCTCACTGCTTCACACGACACATACTTCGACCACCGACTACTTCCTCCACCGCACTTGCCCGCACTTCACATTCCGAAGCGTTGGGGCGCAAAACCTGCACAACTCGGGGAATGCCACCCGCCCGCTCCCGCTTTGCGACTGCTCCTCCGACGCGGCCAAGCCTTTTCTATACGCCGCTGGATGCCGATGACGTGTTGAGATTCCACCGACTCGCATTGCTCAACCAAGTAATACTGATCCAGCGCGACACGTCATAAGTGTGACATCAGAGGAAGGTAACACACGAGCCGATGGAACAAGAGGAAGTGCGTGGGTGAGGGGGGCGCAATCAGGGTTGCCACTAACCCGTTTGCGGATATGCTAACTTCCAGTTTCTACTGATATCTTCGGCTAAAATTTTTTTAAAGCACCATGAAAAACGGTGTTGATGCTAACTACCAAACATTCGTAATTAACACACTTTGGCGACGTAAAATTCGGCAACAATTTTCTATAAGTTGAGAAAGATTAGTGATCTGGACGTAACCCAAGGTCCAGTTCATGGACGTGAGTAAGCGTGACTGAAAACATTCTAAGAAACTAAAGTAAACGGAGAAAATCAGAGATAAAAAAACAATCTTTAAGGAAATCAGAGGATGTTAACATATTTAGAACTATTACTATATAGGGATCGCCGAAGCGAAAATGGAGGAATGGAAATTCTTATTCTCGTTACATCAAAACAGATGTGATTAAAAGGGGAAGAAATCAAATTCAGATTCCGTCTTCGGACTATCCATTAACTTCACATTTTAGCACCGTGACTTCGCGAGGACGGTGAAACTGTCTTGATGTATTCATATTTCTCACTTAATTGAATATAAATAAGGCATTATAGCATGGCCCATTTTTTCAGTCAATCAATCACCAAAGCTGACTGCAGAAGGTGAAAACACAAATTGGATTTTTCGTAATCGTACAAATGCAACACGTAAAAATAGCTGAAATCAAAGCTTATTTATATCAACGTTACTCGTAAATTTTAATGATCAAGAATAGATTCGTCCGAACCGATTTTGATCCTTCTTACAGCAGCATGATCTTATTCCGCAAAAACTTACTTCAAACCTACCCACTCTTACAATTCACACTCCAACAGGTAATATCATAATTTCTTACTGCATTTGGAATAATTTTGCATTAAACCGCATCAACAAAAACATTTAAATCACTCAGTACAATAGGCTTAGCGCGATAATAACTCGAGGCCAAACAAACTCCACGAAGCTTATATTTGTTGAACAATTCCGTAGAGATAATTTGAACCGCTCTGTTATGCTTTGTGCGATAGCTTCAGAAGAGAGTATGCCGAAGCAAAAAACTTAGATAACGCAAGACTGTTTACATCAATAGGTAAGGAAAAAAAGGCGAAGTTAAAACTCTAAGCTGACAGAGAAAACTGTAACAGGTGAAACCGTGCAGAGACTTGGGATATGTTCGGCCAGGAAACGAAGATGGGAGTAAATAAGTTTAGAAACTGCAATAAGAAGCTTCCATGAAGTGGAGGGAACTAATTACGTCCTTGAGAAAGACAACGGGAAAATATTGGTTCAAATTTTAAGTCAGCTGTGTAGGTGTGAAACAAGGATTAAAAAATGGGGTTATATTATACAGGAGGCGCGGGTGCGGCATAAACAGCAGAGATACTAGAGGAAAAAAAGGAAATGCTACCATAAAAAGACTAACTAAAAAAAGAAAAGGGAACCAGAAGAAATACTTCATAAAATGAGAGAAATGCTGGATAAATAAAGCATTTGAAGAAAATATGCTGGGGAACAGCAATAGGGATGAAAAACAAACTGTTGAATGATTTAAATGACGAATCAATGGTCACCGAGTGAAGGTAATGAAAGATTCAGAAATCCCAAAAATAGCGTGACATCGCTTAAGGTTGGCCCCTGTAAGTTCTCCTGGGCTCCCCATCTCTGACCCGGGTTTTCTTTACTAGGCAATTGAATTGTGAAAGCTAGATTGAGCAATACAGAACGTGCTAACACTGAGTTTCTAAATCAACATTACTGAGAATTTCCGAGAACATTACCAATAAAAATCAAACCATTCATTTGAAAACCTATAAATAACATAAATCAGTCAAGGAAGCAGAGTGCAGTAAATTTACCGCAATACTGCTTAGCCAGGGAGTAGTGGTTAACGAAGTAATTTTATAATCCACTCAAAAAAACCATAACACCTTTGTCTTATCACTTTTTCTATCTTCTCTTGGCTCACATCATAAATGCATAACAAGATGAAGCAGCCCTGGATCTAAATAACTTAACAATCGCCAATACATAACAGTTTAAATATCTCTCTTGCGCGGAATTTTGGGGAATTCTGACAGCAACTGGTAAAAAAATACCAAATAAGTTTCAATAGAGTCGATTAAATAAACTTTGCAAACACATAAAGAAAGCATTAACCTCTTGACAGATGCGGTTCTTGACAATATAACATAAAATCTTAAACAGGACAATTTGTAACTCTAGGTTCACTGAGCAATTACTCTCCAGACATGACCATGAAGAAGAGCGATCCTCGACGCAATTAAAAGCAACGTGTGAGTTTAATGCATCGTTTTCGACTTCAGAAGCTCAGAAACAATTCAGCGGTAGTAGTTCTAGTAATCAGCAGGCCATAGCTTGCATTCGCCTGTTTTAAGTAGCGCTTTAAATAATTACGAATGGTTTGCCAAGATAATCTGCCAGTCACGTGGATTGGAAAACACTACCTATTTTCGATGGCTATTTTTTGCCGTAATAATCTCGATAAAGAAATTTAAGCATATAACAAGAGAAATATCGCACTTCGTGACGTGCAAATAGAAAGAGCAAAAGGGCGTAAAATGGACGGTAAAACAGAAGCTAAATAAAAGGATTCTTGAAGAAGGCAATCATTTCTATTACTTCGACGAGTTAGAAGTATAGAAGACTATAAAAGGCCACTATACGGCGTCCAATTATCTTGAATTCCGCAGAAGATAAGCCAATCCTAAATTATTACAGCCAATTAAAGACGTCAAGATGGAGGTCGAAAATACACCAACTGGAAGTAACTTTTTACAAGTTCCTAATCCGTTACCAATTATACGATTGAGCGAAAGGTAGAGAGTTGAACACCAGCAGTAAAATATTAAACATCCTTCGTAAAACACTACCGTGGAAAGCTAATATCAAGGAGGAAATGGGTTTTTTAAATCTGCATAGCTACTACACATTCATATTTTTACGTATCTTGACAATGGTGAGCATAAAATTGTAAATCATGAACTTGTTTGTAAAATAAGATATATAACTCCGAGAAGTTGCTGGACTTTATTTGATCCGGCAACTGAAAAAGGACGAACGAGTAGAGCCAGTTGAAAATGCATTAAATCTTTTTTAAATTTACAATTTTCTAACGGAGGCAAATAAACACGAAGGTACTAGAGGTGGTCGGGGAGGAGAGGGAATCAATTGTAATTAAACATCGACAGAAAAAATGCGTGGGTCAAATATTGAGAAGAAAAATTGTTAAAGAAAGTAATTGAAAGTAGAATAAAAGGGAAAAAGCAGGGGGGAGACAAAGACAAAACATGTTAGATGATTTAAAAGGTGGGGTAAGTTACCAGGAAGCGAAAGATAGAGCGTTGGGTAGGAAATATTGGGACACATGAACCTACCGAAAGGTAGAACACTTATGTATTATCTATTGGACTCTCACGTAATTATTACTTATTTAAAACATTGGAAGATGCAAGTAGTTTCACTGACCCAGCCTTAAGGATCTCAGCTAAAGATTCATGGAAATTTACAACCAAAATGTCATTCCAATTATGGCGATGAGAAGTTCAAGCCGTACCTACCTAGTATGAGCATCATAATACACCGTAAAGAGGGCATATTCATTTGCTAATGGAGGCTAAAATATAAATATTAATTACTCCTTCATATTTGACGATGAACAAGCACCTTCAGACAAATAAACCTTTTATCTAAGAAGTTTGTTACTTTTATTTATGATATTCCAATGTACACGGGGTCCATCTTGTTTCCATAGCTAGACACCATGTCGACAAATAACGGCTTTACGTCCTATTTATAAATGACCTTATAAGAGATAACGCAAACACTATCGAGCCTAAGTTAAAATTATAGTTGCTGCAACGAGTAGAACAGCAGATAGCGGAAGTGATTAGAAAAACCGTACAAAGATACTAGCAATGACATCTCAATACCGCGGAGACAATGTCATTAGACAAACATTCGAGGAAGACACAAAACATCTAAGCGCCTGCAAGACGATCTCGATAGCGTGACTGCATAGATACCACCGACTGAATCTGAACCCGCGACCCACATTCCAACCAGGGTCGTCCTTGATATCGCCTCAACAATCACGCGCTATGAGACTCGGAATTACTAAATATTAATAACAAATCGTGTCGTTATGTCATTTTTCACCGAAGCATCTTATATCGACGAACCTCTCAACAGTATGCTTTGCTGGCAAATGAATCACAGACGACTAACGGGCGCTATATTTCCACCACTACGAAACTTCTCATATATTCACGCAAAAAAGATTTGGATTACAATCGATAAAAAAATTTTCGCTTCATAACGATTGTCTTTGAATTATATAAGAGATTTTAGGGTAAATACAAAAAGGCGTTCAACCTTGTTATCTTGATTCATACTTGAACTGTAATCGACTAACACTAAAGAATAAACACAATAATAATAATAAAACGTTCTTATTGAAAGGCGAGATTGAGAATTCTTAGTCCCTTCTTACATCTAACCCTTGGTCATTGAATGTTTAAAAGAAAGAGATAACTTTCGGGAGATAAAGAAAAGAAAAATCAATAAAAGAAATGAAATATTATGTAGGTTAGAAGATAGAAGTCAGAACTTGGGGAAAAAATAAAACCCTGTAGAAAAACGCCCGCGAGAAGAGAGGCGTGAAATACCAGCGGAAACCTACCGACAGTAGCAAATAAAATTTAAGAAGATGACGGGAGTATAATAAAAAGTAAACTGTCAGCAACAATTCTGAAAAAAGCAATAAATGCACATTCATACGGAAAGTACAGAAACAGAAAAAAAATTTTGAATTTACATCAAATAAAACAGAGTAATACTAACAAAAAAATAATAAAGCAACAAGGGAAACGAGAAACATCGAAGAATACAGAAATAGTGCAATGATAACGATATCAAACAGAAAATAAAACTAGTTTTCACATTTTTGCATCCAAATGCATTTAAACGCAGTATATTTATACATTAATATATACCATTAAGAAAATAAGAAATTCCTAGCAGAGTTTTATAACCAATTACAGACGCTGTATAATGACTGCTCTCATATCTAGATAAGAGGATTATGCAACGAAAATATTTACGTAAAAGAAAATAATGAGTAGCTGAAGTTCGAAGTGCCTTTTATGGATGTCACAATAAACTAGATAACAAATCATTATCCCGATGATAAAGTGGGGTTTTCGAAACGACCGCAGGCCTTCGACCATTAAACAATATTATCAAATCATTTGCTAATGCTGACCTTGATACAGAGATCGAGTCCAATTATACCTCTTTTATCGCTACTTCACAGAAATCTGTGCAAAAACACAAGCGCTACACAAGTTTAACAACTTTATCGACAAATTCAGGAAATTTATTTCGAGGAAATTATTTACGAATGAAGCACACTTAATGCGTAAAATAATCCATTTATAGAAGAAGGTATGTCCTAAGCAAACCTTACTGCTTTACTATGCATCTTGTCTATTTTAGTCACTATAACATTTCTAGTAACTATCTAAAATACCCTGGTATTCGAGCGTTGTTTGTACTTTCGTTAAAAAAATCCTTGAAAACATTTCTAAAACTAAATGGAAAGGGTTTTGGAGAGGTTTTCCTTCTGGATTGAGCGAATGCCTAATGAATAAGGGCCCCTATCCATTTATCTTCATTGTTATCGTCAGTCATATTATCGTTACGTCAGACGTTTTATTATCATACAAATTTTATGGCTAATGTGGTTGTTTTCAGGAAGCCTAAATCCAAACTGTAACATACATAAATTCTAGAGATAACCTCTTATTATGCAGAATTCAAATACATACTAGGTTATTACTTTCACTCATATACTTTCCAACAAGAAAATAACAGAAATCGAGGTTAAGTCTCAATACACAAATTATTTCCAATCCTTCAAGTTAGCGCTAATTTGCTACCACTACAACGACTAATGAATTTCACAATCATTACTGTGATAAGATTAAAATTATGACAAACAAATATAGAGAACTGATCACTTTATCAATGCAGTAAGTGGCCATAAAGTTTTTAAATTCCCTAATCGCGCCTAAGTTATGAGAGAAATCTTTCTAAAATATCACCATCTCGGTTGCAGGAAAGAAAGCATTTGAGCGTCATCAAATTCAAATTTATCACCTTTTCTCTTCATAAAACAACGACGCCGCATTGTTTTTTTGACAGGGCAACCATTCCTGAACGCTAATTCAGAAAATTACTGTCCTACTACTATAATCCTTCGAGCCACGCTGGAAAATAACATTACCCCTAGATACAAAGACCGGAAACGAGAAGTTCTTCCTTATGCGAGATAAAGATAGCTACGGGCACAATCAAAGATAAGCGGGCAAATGGGAAGAGCTCGTCTTTTCGGTTCAGAGCCCAGCAGAAAGAGAAACATGTATTGTAGGATTCGACTCATAAAAATATGCGATGCCTTACCGGATAATCTTAAGTCGTAACGATTTTCTTCAAACTGAATAAGAATTTCGGGAAATGGAAAACTCGAGGAGTAAACAGTTTCAAGCAAAGTCAACTGGTAGGAAGCTCAAAAACTAAGGCCCGATATGACAATGTACGCTTAAAATGACCAATTTCACTCAACATTCACTTTAGAGCTGGCTATCATAATAGCTCGAACTTAATTGATATGGATATTAACAGTAATCATCACTTTAACTCTAGCAAACAATTATAATGAGGGCCCTTAATTTCATTTAAGTACACAATATAAAGGGGCCTAAAAATTGAAAACAGGAAATGGATAAGGCAGATACAGACATTTTCTGAAGGCCAAACGTGTCTATTAAAACGCAAAACCAGTTAGTTATCCCCTTTATAATCAAAAACTAGGTAAAGGATGAAACGTTTTGGAGAAGTGATAAACAGCAAAACATTCGGAATAACGCTTTTAGATCAAATATTAGAAATGCTAAAAACAAAGAGAGAAGCATTTTCACTATAAATAATACGGTATCTCACCCACCAGACGCTAAATACTAACTATAAAAACAAACAATGAACAAACTTATTTTTTAAATAAGATTAACTACTCTCAAACTCAGCTGTATCTCCACAGCAATGAAAAACAGCTTGGACAGTAAGCCAACTGTGAAGGTCGCACGCGGAAGTCTTATTGTTGTTTATTTCCACCTCTACACCCACTAGATCGAAAAATCTACAATATAAAAACGAATTAGACATCGTCAATCTCTTAGAGCCCCGATAACCACCACGTATCCACTCAGAATGACAACATGAATCGAAATACCGTTATCGTGAAACATTCGGCTGAGCTGTTTGAACGTCCTTGAATTGAAAATATGGGTTTAAGCAATCTGATTTCACCTCCTGAAACGATTTGTCATCCCTATTTATGGCACCGGTTCCCTGAAAAATTCGGATGGGATGAATCATACCAACAGGAATATTACAGGAATCTCACCAAAATCAGTCAAACGAAAAAAGCCCAATTTTAAGTGTGTCGATACATATAAACGAAATTGAGATAAGATTTGAGGATTAAGTAGATTTATTGTTATTTAAAGCGATATATTTCTAACATATAAACACTAGAGGCTAAAATGTTTAACTTTCTCACTATCACTCGCAGTAAACAACTAATTACATGGCCACTGATTGGCAAAGTCATGGATTGAAGAATTGAATGAATTTAGGACACTTGTACAAAATAAACCATTAGCTTTCTGATATACCCGCAATGTGAAAGACCAAGAGTAGCCCCAAACGTTAATAACAGTGAGCCTCTTATAGTACTAAACGGGTTTCCAGATCTTCTGGTTCGTCATTAACGCTAACCAAAACTAATTGATATTTTAAAAGTCATCGGCTTATAATCTATCAAAAGCAGAAATCCCTCCCCAGAAAAATCTTTCCTAAAAATGATTCAAAGAAGTCAAATGCTTTTCAAGAAAAAAATTGCAACGATGAAGAATGCAATATATTTTGACGGGAATTAACGAGAAGTCGGTCAAAGCGAACGGGGAAAATACAATACAATTTCTATCGTCGGCTTAAGTTTACACGAAATAAATAATAGCAGAAAAAAACAGCATAAGCAAAATGTGTAATAATGGAAGAAACCTTAACAACCCACTTAAAAAAGGATAAAATACGAACATGAAACTGAATAAGCGTTAGCTTTCTGTTATATTACTAGGAAAAACGAATTCGACAGAATCTAGGTTTAGTCTTTCTGAAAAATGAATTTAATTCCTGCTGATTACAAATGTACACGAAGAACGATCACGGAATATAGTAGCTTTTCATA
This sequence comes from Ladona fulva, assembly GCA_000376725.2. Taxonomy (NCBI): domain Eukaryota; kingdom Metazoa; phylum Arthropoda; class Insecta; order Odonata; family Libellulidae; genus Ladona; species Ladona fulva. The sequence goes on along the minus strand of KZ308126.1, from coordinate 403,384 downwards.
CGCTTAGCATGCGAAATCCATAATTTACTACTACAGGAAACAACCAGTAACTTACATCAAGGCCACATACCTATAAAAACGAAAGAATTACTGGTCACGACATGGCTCGGTCTCTTTCTCTACGTTGCGTAATGCTAATAGATTCAACTAAACTGCACTCAGTATGAAGGATTTACAAGAACCTAAGGCCAAGATATATTTCGAACATTTACTTGTAGAAGAAAGGTAATAGTGACATCCATCATAACGGAAACTTACTCAACAAAACGTTTCATTCGAAATTATAGAGGGATTCCATTTACTACTTATCAGAATGAATCAAACAACGGTCGAATTGCCGAAGAATTATTTAATATTAGGTCCATCTAGATTACAGCTGCCGATCCATTCATTCGTCAGCTCTTGAGTACAACTTGCACAGTGTCCAAAGGGTCTCGATTTATCAACACCACACGAAACTCCGAGATAACATCAAAGAGCATAGACTTATCACGCCATTCTCTTTCAGTAAAAAAAACCCAGTCACGAATTTCAGTCATTCACCGGACCTTCTTCGGCATTCCTTTCTTACAACCGACTGCTCATATGTTTACACCTTTAACAAGGGTATAACAATTAAATCGAGAATCCGAGGTCCAATTTCCGCAAACAAAGCAATATTTGAAATTCCAATAAGGTACGAAGACGTCACGCAGTAATTAACGCCAAATACTGCATGAAAAACGACTGGCTAGAGAAGATAAAAGACTAAAGCCGCAACAACGGAATGAATTCTGATTAATGATTCTTTTAAATATAACACGTGTTTTTATAATTGTAAGGAACTGCACATGGCAGAAATCTGTCCTGGATATAAAATCAATCTTAAAGAAAAAATTCAACAACTCTTTGGAAAACACCTTCAATGCCAATGAGATCTTTCAACGTTTACTACTCGACATTTAGCAGCAAAAAGAGCTATTTGAAATAATTGCACTAGAAAATCGCCGAACTGATACTCTACAGCCTAACTAATAACACCACTGATGACTTAGGGTAAAACAAAAATGAACTCGATAAAACACTCACAATATCTTATGAATAAATAATCTGCGCTATCCGTTAGTTAATTGCGCATTTAAGTACTCCAAATTAATGGCAATCTTCCATTAAAATGTGATTAGTTTATGCCTATTGACAACAAGAAATGTTCAAGAGCCCGTTCCTTTCGGAACGGAAATCGACGTGGTCAAAACCGGTCTGAACTTGGATAATTTAAAAATTTAAATACCATATCAAATACTTTAGTATTTACATGAAAAATCATCTGCTATACGCAAGTTCATTTATAATGGTGTTTTAACGCTGATGTAACTATTTTGTATTATATATTTAAAATAAGTACATCTTTTGTATCATTGTCTTTACTTTGTTTTGCAATGCAAACCTACAAAACATTGTGAACTCCTTATTTATTTCTACTTATAATTCTCATTCTTTTTCTCTCTTTACTATAGTCTGTAGAATTTAAGAAGGAATTTGCCCGCAATTAAAGTTTATCGTTATTATAAACAGAGAAAATTTACTAAGTACCTTCAACGGACATTTTTCTAACGGAAAATAACCTCCAATCCAAATTCAGTAGTACTAATTTTTATCAAACAAACAATTACACTCCTTCCTATAAATTAGGAAGGGCGGCTAAAGAACTATTTTTGAGAAAACTATCACCGAAGTGATATGTTACTTTTATCGTCACTTTCTAAAACCGCTGCCACAAGAAAACCCACAGAAACCGATCGACAAGTAAATAGGCACGTGCATTACATAAGTGAAAACGCTTAACAAACGTTCTTGATAGAAGAAAGGACGCAAATTGGCTGAGGCAACGAGTGGAAGTGGCAAGACGGCATGACCGCCCCAATTCTCGACCTGTTCTATATCCGGACACCCAGTGAAGCGAGCCAAAATTATTATTACGCAACCGCAATGATAAACATTGGCCGTGTGAGAGACGACTTGACGACGAAAGTACCTCTGAAAAGGAAACTGAATAAATCAGCCTTCTTTACGACCTTCGTAAAATTAATATCTCATTAGGCGTCCGATATAAAACTTAACAAGCGTCAAGATATCCCGTCGATTTCTCGAGAAATATAAGCAATAACCAACTCATAATAACTCATTTTAGAATGCAAATTTCGGACATTTTATGCATGGAATCGCACCGGAAATGAAACGAAAGGAAAACTGTTTTGGTTCGAGTGGATGGCAGCTTGAAATTATGGTAATAAGCCATGTTTGAAATGGACCGAAGAATCAAAGTGTTTACTACAAAATTTGCTCAGTCTCAAACCACAATACCCTAAAATATACCGTCTCGTTAGTTAACGATGTCCAATTAGTTTTCAAGGTTTTCTGTTTCTCGGAGTTCCCTAGTAATACGACGTGATAAGTTTTAAGATTATAACACTGGAGTTTCGCGTAGGATAATTGCTCGCGGGGAAATTGTTGAGGGGTTAAACTCAAAACTTAGTCCATTAAAACTTATAATTGAACATACTAAAAAAGCAAAGTTTTCCATCTTCATTCGTACTCAGCGAAGTTTCCCATTCATCTAAAAAATGTCCCCGAAATCGGACACAACGTACGCACCGGGTTTTTATTTACCACCAACTACATCTAGGGATTTAATTAGAATAGAGCAGCGAGAGCGTTAACTTTTTCGCCAATATTTCAAGTAAAGTGCCTCTATGTTGTTAAAGATCTACGAGATTTTCATGCCTTGTTTACAAATTATCATTCTAACACAATAAGTAACTTACAGCTCTAAGTTTAAAATATCTTTGTGTTTCTTCCGTCTATGGTTATTCTTAATTACTTGTTCTGGTGCCTAACTACCGTTCATACCGAAATGGTATCGCAGACGCCACGTTAAATAACACCTTCTCGTGTTTTACCCTCACATATTATTCCAACAGAAACTCTTATCAGAGAGCACAGGTGGGGCAACTTCTTCACTTCATTATATTTTTAAAACCCTTCTAACGACGCGATTAAGAACCAGAAGCTATAAACCTAAAGAAAAAGGTGCACGAATATAGGAGACTATTTGAAATACTAACTTCGCGTGTCTTCTAGCGATTTATCGCCGTAGATTTGCGAGCCGCCTAACACATTATGAAACGACTGCTAGCAGAGATATCAGTAGCGATTCCCTCTAAAACTTTCAAGATAACAAAAATATGATCGGAGGATGATGAAGCGCTCTGATCAACCCATCCACGGCTCCTTCGAGGTACTCCCAGTCCCAATGTTTACCAACAATGAAGATTGAAAAAATCGATCGGTGTACGGAACTGACCCACTGCTTATTATAAAAATAGTAAGTCCCATAAAGACCCAGACGCCTCCTCAGATCGGGCGAGCCAAGATATTTATACTTCCCGAGTGCCTTCCAAGTCCATAATTTAGAACCAACTGGGCTATTTGAAGCAATAAGTAAAACTATAATACGAAATTCCTTAAAAAACCTGAAAAACAACAACAAAAAAGTTTTTTAAATATAACGACTTGATTTACGGGTGACTTAACGACAGGCCTAGAGGAATAATTGGGCGACTGCCGAGTAGGAATGATTTATCCATAATAAAATTCACAGGCATAAGTGAGGCCTTGTGGAAATCCATCATGTAGAATGAAGAAGACTGTTGGACGTTTTCCACAAAAATATTTTCATTTAACGACCAGGTTTCTACGAATAATCACCCCGAGATGACGATTATTCGTCGAAACCTGGTCGTGTTAGTCATTAAATGAAAATATTTTTGTGGAAAAAGTACAACCCCTCTCTTCATTCCACATTTACTCAGAAGATGAGGTCATTTGTTTCCCTGTCAATTGTTTCAAGGTTCTGATTTCTTCATGTAAAAATGTTTCATTTATATCCAGTTAACTTAATTGTAAACTGTAAATTTTAAAGGTGAAATGGGTGGATTAAGCCGGTAAATTTACCTGACGTAAATCGGATTAGATCAGACGATACGAAATGAACTAAAATGAGAGAAAGGTGTTTTATTTAGCGTGAGGAGTCGTGCACCTTAAAAGCCAAGGATAAATCCCATTAATAGAGTGAAATAGACGCGGCAAGGTAGTTGTGTGAATATCTGCCCTAGAGTGAGAGACCTGGGTTCGAGTCACAGTCATATGGCTATTTTTCATCGCTGTTTCTCCTTTGGTCAATATAAAATGAATAAATAAATATGGGTATTAAAAACTCTATAGATGCCCGAATCTTGAAGAAAGAACGAAGTATGTAGAGAAGAGCACTAATCATTCGCTAACTGAACAATAAACTACAAAAATAGTCCTTACGCCTCATCAATGACTTTCCAAAGAAGTATCCAGACTTATCCAGAAAATGAAACGCGTAGGTAAATAATATTTTACTTTCCGATGATCATAATCTCCCGATCGTATACAATTGATTTAAACCACGTCATTGAAAACACCAAAATCTGAATAACACAAACTTCTAGTGAAATCTCCACAAGTTCAAGATGTTCTTCAAGTTTCAAAAAGAAAACTCAAACTGCAATTATGAAGATATGTATTTGATTGCTAAAGAACACGGTGATTTTCTTCGTGTGTTCTTTCCTTATAGTTCAAGTTTCCCAACGACTGCAGCCAAATTAATTTCACGCTGCCATTCAACGTAACTGTAAGACCGCATTACTAAATTAGCTCTTCAATTAAAGTTCATTCGAGTTCCGCAGTAACTGCTGCAAAACATCTTTAATTTGGCCGATATCGACGCAGACGATCAGAGAATCTTAATAAGAAATTCCTAATTTACTCCCTTCGAAGTTGACTCTAATCACAATATTCATTCGGAAGATAAGCGGTTTAATATGATCTTAAGCCGAGCAACACCTAGGTCCCGGGTTCGAATCCTGGTCAGGGAATGGTTGTCTGTAAGCGTGACTTAGAACTAAATTGTAAGGATTGTCTCCTAACACTTATGTTCACCAAATAAATTCGTTACCACTATCATCATCATTAAGACCTGATCAATGAGGAAAATAGAAAAAAAATCATTCCTACAAGCTATTCGTTATCAAACAGGAACCGAGCCGAAAAATTAAATTATTTTTGCCGGAGAGAAATCCGAACCCGAACCGGAAAAATAAAATTCTTAAATCAAAACAGGAAAGTTATTTTTACCTGCTTATGATCGGTTTGCATTCCCATCAAGAGTGACAGTAGTTACATTTAATAAATACATGCAATTGTGATTTGAAGATAACTACTCAGCATATTATTAGCAAAAACAAATTTTTCTTAGATCATTACCTTATAAGTCAATACTTATATTGCTCTACAATTTTAAGAGAAAGGGTGAAAGGTAACTTTGCACATTGAGGAGCGTAGCCAGGAATATTCCCAACGAGAAACTGACATGAAAAACGTCTGTCAGAACCGGGACTCGAACCCGGATCTTCCACTTTCCGGATGGCTGCTCTGTCCAATTGAACTATCACGCCGGAACAATTAGACATGCCGTTTGAAAGATACCTTGCCTACAGAGCCTCCCCTCTTCATGCCCGTTTCTTCTTTAAACCCAATTCCAGGATATCCTATTTAAGAGACATCTATAATAAATACCTTGCTTAGGCACTGTTTTACCGAAGCGATAAAAACAGGAAGCTCCCGGGGCGAAACCGGAACAAAAATATTTATGGTTCGAAGATCCGCCCGAAAGAAAGCTGTTTCAGACATCCACGACACAAATCCCCGTATTTTCTTGTATTTAAAACAAAAAATGTAAGTTATGATTAGAATAGTTATAAATACACGACGATCTATTCGAATACAGGCTAAGACATCCATAAACGCCGCTCGATTCGGACTGCATTTAGCGCACAGATGCCAACCACCTCGCTTTTCAATGGCAGCAACATTCTCCACTTCTTTCACTAGAACATTTCTCGAGCCGTCGTAAGGAGCCATCAACAGGTGACAAACATCGATTCCATAGTCTACTACGGCGAAATCCCGGGAAGAAAGCGGAGAGCTTGAACCGCGGCCGAATAAAAAACATCCGTGAATAAGTACTTCTGCGATCCTGGGAAACGCTGATGCAGATCCTACAATTACGGAGTTTCATAATCTGATCCGCTTTTACGACACTATGGGAAAGATGCGACGTTGCTGCGTGTGAAGGGTGCATTTACACTAAGATAGCGAAACAAAGTTGATCATATCGCTTCTCTGTCGCGGATGAAAAATTATTACAACTATCTCTGCGTTCCTCAGTTGTGTTGACCCGAAATTCTACAACAGGATGGAACGGAAATAGATTTTTAAATCCCACGCACCGAAGATTTACGCGGATTCCTTTTTGAATATAAAACTAGCTTTCGCACAATATCGGAACAGATGTTTATGATTCAAGGAGTGCTTCTTGGCGAAATAGAAGACATTGTAATTCCAGTAAAAAACGAGCGCGATATTCGATAGGTATCAACAAAACTTAACGAGTAATCACTAAAATAGAGGGTTAATTCTTGTCACTCTTTCCGTATAGCATCAGAAAAGCTAATAGGGCAGATTAATAGGGTGATAATTCACTCCTTGCCATATGCCACTTGCGGCTCGCGGGGTATAAATCTAAATCTACAAGCCACATTTCAACCATGGCGGCGTTGATTTTTGCTACGTACCACGATATTATAGTTATTATTGAATAACTTAACCATAATTATAATATAATTTCCTGCCTTCCTTTATATACATCAATACAATCTTATTGTTAGTAATGAGATGTCTTTGAACTTAATTTTTCTTAAAGTAAGTGAAACTACGCAGCACATAGGAAAAAATTAATTCACTGCTGATTTTGCACACTAAAGTACTCCGATGTATCACATTTTCCTCAATATTTACTTAGATAAACATTACTTATTTATATGGATGGACGGAATTGCAAATATTTCAACCGATACCAAGATTAGCAAAAGTAAAGAGCAAAGGTATTCCATTCTCAATCCCTTCGCACTTTCACAGTAATTTTTTTATGGATCTAATATGTTCAATCTCTAATTTGTGGAACGGTGCCATATTAAAGAAGTACGAACAAACAAACAAGAATATCTGTGGAAATTAGTAAGTGTTTGTTCCTAAAATAAATAAATAAAAATTAAAAATTGTTCTTTAAAATAGTAATTTTTGGATATTACGATGAATTAATAGCAGGAAGATTGAACTTTTCTATAATTTTATGATTTGCGACTACAAAATCCTTAAGCCGTTGTCTTCCATTGAAAAAGGCAAGTCTATTAAGTTATACTTCTTATACAATTTAAAGGTGGATATAAAAGTGATAGCATTTATTACACTGAATAGAATCGGCTTAGTGTAAATTATAACAGCAGTGTATCGAAAAAACCACTACTTAAGTCTCATAAAGCAAAGTTTCTTAAAATCAGTAGAGACAGAATGAAGCAACGCAATACCGGTGATCGAAGATGAATGATGTAAAAGAAAAAGGGACGATCAAAATCAAAGTTAACAAGAAAATTTAAAGAAAAGGTTTTCTTGAAATTCCCCAAAAACATATTCTTCCCAACAAAAAGGTTGCTTGGTAGATTCCGCCAATTTCGCCCAATAAAGACAATTGTATGTATGTATAGCAAAATCGGTCCGACAAATAAATTAGAAGATACACAGAAAAGACATGAGGAATAATCCGTTTATCTTAGCTAATTATTCCATAACCATTCAACTAATAAGAAATATTAATCAGAACTAAAGCTGAATGCTCTCTGTATGCCGAAGGCAAGATATTTCCGATGTGTACACACTGAACATTGAAGAATGTCATGTTGTGTAATTCAAATTTAGCAGCACTTGAACTATCCCCAAGTATCAGCCTTCCTTTATACTTGGCGCATCGCAACAGCACTTCTTTAGTATTGGGGAGGTACCTCGATTATTTAGCCTCAAAGCCAGCCTAACAGTCGGCCAACCAATGACCGACAGCATACGCTCGCTGGGACAAAAGAATCATTTCTTTCAAAGATTAGCCCACATGATTAGCTCCAGGGTCAGCCTCTCATAACAAGAGTGACCACTGAATTTCATCCACGTCCTTTGCGCGTGACGTCACCTCACGAGAAGAATATCCCACCGACTTGAGGATGAGAAAACTCCCTTTTGCGGGAAAGAGGAATGTATCCACTCATAACTATACCGGGAATCCAGAAATAAGTCACGAGTGATTACGCTCCCTCCGCAAGCCTCGTAATGCGCGATTTATCAGCGCGCGCGTGACTATCCGACGTTGAGAATCCTGCCGCACTTTCTTCAACGAGAACTCGGGCTCTCGCCATGTCTGGAAAATGGCCAGCGGTGCACGTTTACAGCGATGCGACTGCACGGCGATCTCTTGATTCGTTCGCTGAGAACCACATGAATTATCGGCCGTAAACACTCGGCTGAAGGACAATCAGATGTAACTAAACCTAACGGGAACGTTGCGGGTGGAGGAAAAAATTGAGATCGGAGTGGGATCGGATCTTCAAAGCTGGGCGTTTCCTCCGGAAAATATTACTTTATTAATTCGGTGAATAATCGGAGTGCTGAGGTTTAAGGATTGAAAGAAGACCACAGCTAAACGAGGAAATGCAATAAATATATGGAACGACTGAGAGTTCCTGTAAGACCCTAGGTCTAAAATCACCTAAATTTTGTCTTGGATCTATCTCTAATCAGCTGAAACTATCTGAAATCAGCTGAGATGTGGAAATATTGACGATTCCTTTAAGACCCTACGTCAAAAATCAGCTGAACTGTGTTGGATCTATCTTAAATCAATTGAAATATGGAAAATTTGACGATACCTTTAGACCTTAAGACTAAAATCAGCTGAATTATAGCTTAGGATTCCACATCCTCAATACTTGAAAAAACAAAACAATTTTTTTGAATTGCTAAAGAAACTAAGCCACAAAATTCTTAGTGCAATTTCCACTTAAAGACTTACGCAGATTCTAAACGCAAACTTGATAAAAATCCTCCCGATTGAAATATAACCGAATCTGGAATGATTCGAGCTATAATAAAATTCTTCGTTCACAGAAATTGCAATTATTGCAATTAAGTTTACAAATATTAATCGACATTAACAACCTCTTGAACGCCTAATTAACGAGAGAGGAGACAAGGCACGAGGTACCCACAAGTTTAGCGTTTCCATACATTTCTACCTTTCGGTACGTTCATGTGCCTTAATAGTCCCTACTCAACACCATTTCTTTAGCTTCCTGTTAACTAACCCCACCCTTTACATCATCTAACAACTTCCGTGTCTTCCCTATGCTTTTCCCCTAGTTTTCTTCCCTCAACCATGATGCGTCTAATTCCCTCAAAATCTCTTCCTCGGAAAATACTAAAATAAAAATTTTCCATCTAATCAGCGACAAATAATTACTTCTAATAAATATTCCTGTATCCCTACACGTAAACCGACTCATGCCACTCTTCCCCAGCATCCGGACCGGGCTCAGAAAGGCACCAGCCCCCGTTACAACACTGCCCACCGGCAGCAAAGAGATACCCGACGAGGCCGAATAAAAATCGCCAAATCAAGCCGTGATCATCTTATTTCCGGAATGAAGACTCGCATTCCCTTCCAGGATGGAGGCGTGGCCCCACCACCCACACACGCAAACACGAAAGAGCCAGGGGATAATACAAGAGGCGGCATCTAACGGCGACACGTCCAACTATCAGCGGCTCAAGAGCGGAGTGCACACAAGGGGGTTGGGTTGACGGGGTTTGGGTTCGGCCAAAGTTGCAGCGGAGCTGGGAGGGAGAGCGAAGGGCGGGAGAGGGGGGAAATGGGTGAAGCAGGGAAAACGGATCGAAAGAGACAAGGGAGAATGGAGTGGGGTAGGTCATGGGTGGTGCATGGGCTACCCGGGGGACACGGAGGTGGGGGAAAAGTTGGGACAAGATCACATGCACAAATGCGGAAATAGTTCGAGGATTGCAAAAAAAGGGGCGATTGGGCGAGGATTTCACTCCAACCCTGGACTTCGCACCCTATCCGGGCCTATAACCTAGTAGCGCGAAGTGCGCTGTTCCAGATACGAACCCGATACCCGGTGAGGGGCTTATCAACGCCGTGACCGTAAGATGAAAATTATTTCCACTCTCCGTGCATTCTCTCCTAGGCATGGGTCGTTGGCGTAATTTGATGGATTGGTTCTCCTATCGAAGAGAATTAATTTCGCTGTCGAGAGATACGCGTTCGACTTTCAATCGATAAGTCCGGGTCCCGAGATTTTAAATATTAGCACCTCTCTTGGGATTTCCAAGAAAACTTAACCCGTTTACTAATCCACATTGGCATGATTATGCTACTTTCAGCTCCCAATCTATGCCTTCCGGATGAATTATTTTCCATTCTCTCCTTGCTTTCACCATCAGCTATTAAGTTCAACGTACATTCTCCTTCAAATGTTCCCAATACACTAGCAAAAAATACGACATCTACTTATACAATAACGTTGTATTGCAGATTTATGCACATTTCTTTATTCCTTAGACCAAGATTGCATTGACCTGAGACTGCGATAGGTTTATCTACAAATCTTCCTAAAACATTCCCACCAAGAATCACAACCTAACGTCTTCCTTTTTAGAAATTTTTAATGCCTACACCACTAATAAACCATGCAAATCCCCTATTATTGCAATCTTGTCTTGTGAAACATGATTTTATCATAATAGACTAAATATAGGTGACAACAATGAAATAAACAATCTGGAATTTAATCTTACTCCATTATCTTGATAATCTTAAAGATAAAAGATTGAAAGATTAAAAATTTCAAGCAGTTTTATCTTTAAACATCTTCCATTAATTTCAAATTATCTCAATAGCACTGCTGAGATGAGATCATGAAAGGGGCCACACACCAAAATATAAAACATTAAGAAGGATACACTTGGTAAATTTTCCACACTGTATTTATTGGCGACTGGTTTCGTAAGTTGACTTACATCTTCAGGAAATTTACCAAGTGTGTCCTTCTGCAATGGCTTTCCACGAAGTCACGCCTGCTAATATCAATTTTATAAAACTTTAAAGTTAATACGAAGAGAAGAATAACTTTGTAATTTCCACAGTATTTATATTTAGATGAATAGTTTCAGCTACAGTTCCATCATCAGCCCAATCATGCTAATTGTCAAGAGGTCTAGATGCTCAAAGACCAGTTAAACTCCTATAAGCAGAAAGACTACTAAAAAATTATGAATTCCACGACAACGATAGAAATAAAATCCATTCCCATGATTCTGTAAGAAACACCAACATGAGAAATGCTTAAAATATCCTCAATTCTTACGTAATTTGCCCTCAACTAATCTGTTAGCAACCGAACGTCCTTCCTTAAAGTTCTTCTATAATAGCTACTTTAATAAACTTTAAATTTCATGATCAAAAGTAAATCCTCAAATAGGAAAATACCCCAGATATTTCTCCAAAGGATTCAAAGGAATTCACATTAAAATAGCAACAAATTCAAAATACTAGAGAATCACAATGTAACACTAAGTACTTGCCAAGCTGTAAGTATTTCCACTTTCATTTTGAAAAATCCTATTAATGTAATGCCTTTCCTCTTAATTTTCATTTAGGGCTTAATTACAAACTTGTCCCAATTTTTCAAAAGATCTACACTAAACTGAAGTGCCAGATGATAATCAAAGGAAATAAACATTCAGAAATTAAAAAGTAACTCCTATAAATTGCATCTGAAGCTAAACTAAAACCTATATATCTGTGAAAAAAGCTGAATTTCAATTCCTATTTTAACAAGCCAAATGGTACATCGGCAATCCTCTGTAATGGAGGTTCTTTAAAGAAACTGAACTATTCAAAACCCCATTACTTCTTTCAGGTGATAAAAATGATCAAATATTACTCCAACCAAAAATCCTTTAAATGAAGAGGATAAATAATTTCAGAATTTAAACTAAACCAACCGCAAAAGATTTACTTTACTTTTCTTGCTTTTACCTCAAAATATAACAGTGATGGAATAAATTATTCCAAAGGGCATTGTTGGTAATTCTTAAAATTTTGAATCATAACATACTTGCTAGACCATCCTAATTAAGCCAATGCAATTTTTCTCAAATACTAAAAAATATGACACCACATGTAATTCACTTTTGATACCTGTAGTTTTATCAGAAGAGAAATTTAAATTTTTAGTGGAAGGGCAAACACTTTTAGCCATACAACTCCTATTTCTAGGGTACTGAATCTATTAAATAAACCTAGTTTTGAAAAAATCAAGCATATAACCTCATTTACATAAATTCACTCTACCATAACAAGCCAATAAATAAAGAACTTCAGTTAAGATATTTTTGGAAACACAACTACTTAACAGTCACATTATTTATAACTAACCAACAAGAGCTCCAGTGGGTGTTCATTTTTCCAAAAAAAATACCCACGAATCATTTACAAGATAGAAAGAAAAATCAGTTTGATCTAAAATTATTTCTTGGTCAAAAACTAAAATTTAAGACTAAGAAATTAAGCTAATGCTTCATACAGCAAGATAATGATTTTTTTAAAGTTTTCTTAAATTTACCAAGAATAATTTAACAGCAAATAAGAAACACAAGTTTGACCAATATTAAAACAAGGAAGAACGATTAAATTCACTTTTCCATTCAGAAGCTAGACAAGAAATAAAATTTCTCAAAAAAGGATGTATAACAACAATGATATTCCAATGTAATACAACAAGATGTACAAAAATACCTTCTCTTAAGCATTAAAAAAATGGAAGAAAAATAATTTCCTTGATTTTCACTGTTTGTGGATAGCAAAATCCAAATTACATAAAACTGTCTAAACTCTTTGTCTTAAACCACATCCAAATCTCCAGTTTGATACATAACACTAAAATTCAACTTAAAAAACCTCTGGAAAGGGGTGGGTCTGCATAAAAGGGGCTAATACTTAAATCATTCATTAAACAAGGAAAGACATAATGATGCTATAAATATAAGTATTTTTTAAACTTGTTATTAGTAATAACAGCATTTATAATCGAGTTATTGGTAAAAACAGCAGTTATCATCTAAATCACCTCTTTTAATTCCATATTTCTGACAAAACAAGGAGGTTTCCTATTTTGAGAGTATTCTCTCTTAATATCCCTAATAAATAGGATGATTTAAAAGGTAATTTGCAAAGCACAGAAAACTGAGCAGCTGAAAATCCAAAGATTTGAAAAATATTAACATGACTGGGACTCAAACCCATGTCCCCCACTTTCTGGGCAGGTGATCTACCCTCATCATAGAAATAAACTATCTGCCAAAGTTTCACATAATACCTTCCATTCCATACTAAATGAGCCAACAATTATCTATTAAATTTGTTTCTACAACTACTAATTACAAAACCAATACAAGTCAGCAATGATAATACTTTAATTTTAGCACTAACTACATTCACTGCCGTTTCTTTGATACTTCACACCTAGTTGAGACTATTTTTCTGTTTTAGATTGCCCCTTTTGGCACTTTGGTAATCATTGAATTATACTAATAAAAATCTGAAAATCACCATTAAATAATGAGAGCTGATACTGCCCTAAAGGAATTTCACTGAAGCAATAAATTTTACAAAAAATATTTTCTCTAGATTATTGATAAAGTTTAACAACCAATCTCAACAATGAAACAGTGAGTAGGAGAGCAAATGCCAATCTCTAAACCTGCCTTTGATTACATTTTAGATAGCCAAGTGGGCAATGTGTTCGACTTCGGTAAAGCAGTCTCGGTTTTGATTCTCGATGAGGGCCTATGTGCAAAATGAGCTAAGCTTTTGTCGCAGCACTTTAAACAATACCACTACAAACACGAATCCTTCCCATAGATTTATCTCTGAATGAGAATATTACAAATGAAGCCACACATCTACAATAATGTTTATTGGTAAGTGCTCTATAACCTGCACCGTAATTATAAAGGAAAAGAAAAAAGAAATAGAAAAATCTGAAACTAAGGATACTACTTTTGGCAAAATTAAAAAAGTTACTTCATTCCACTCCAAAATCAGGAAAATACTAATCCCCAAATAATGTTATTTATGTAAATGATTTTTTGTGTGAACTACGAGTGTACGAAATTTATGTCCCTAATTAGATAAGGCTGAAATAAGAGGAATAGCTGACCAGGACAGCAGAGATGTGCTTGGATATACTTATTACTCAAATATATTATTTTTTGAGTATATAACTAAATTAAGAAATGGCAGGAAAAAAATGCGTAACAGTAAGTATTCAGGTTACTTTGGAAGTAATAAAATACGTCCTGATACATTAATGTACATGATAAATGATACCCACTTCCCTTTAAACAACTTAATCATCAAAACTCAATTAAAGTATACTTGCTATAGTAATAAATTTCAGCTAAAATTTACACTAAATGTAACCTGAATACACAATAACTTAGATTATGTATCTCATAAAAGATACATGCTGGAATAATTTAACTATTGGTAATTCCATAAGAGGGACAATGTTTGAAGGTTTTTCCTGAAAAACAATTGCTATGAATGTATCCGAAGAAATTTTGACAACTGCTATTTATTTACAAAAATAAAGAAATTTCCTTTTCATGAATCAAGAGGTTAATCCAAAATATGCATCTGAATAACATGTTGAAAGGGTTTGGTGATCTAATGAAAAATTTGTGAAAATTTTATTCCGCCAGCAATGAATCATTATTATGCACAATGGACTTAAGAGAAATCAGACTTAAGAATAATAGTCCTCCAAATTTCAAAGAAAATTCAATAGAAATAACAAAATTTTTCAAAAACTATCATATTTCATTAAATTTTAATGTTGAAGCTTTCATCGCAAAACACAATTAAACATTCAATTCTCTTGCAATGAATTTGGAAATTAACTTTTACTAAGTTTGATAAGAAATTCTTTAGATCAACATGGCATCTCCTAAAATATTAACTTTTGCAAACAAAAAATAAGGAAATTGAGATAAAAGCAACAAACTTTTTTCCTAACTTTGCTGGATAACAATTTGCATAAAGCAAATAAATCAGCAAGTGTTGATAGTTAAGCACTGTAAGGTTTCACTGTATTTGTAAACATATTCAGAAACAACCTGGAAATAAATCTGGCAGCAATCCAAGAACTCTTATAAAAGTCAAACTCTCTTTCTCCACATCGGTAGGTATAAGTCTTTTGAGTTAAAACAATTATTTAGGATTTAAATTGTAATCTGTACCTGAGAAAAGAGATTACTCAACTCCTTCAGTTATCTATTGTAAATTGGTGTTGTTTAAATGTCATTTAATAATATAAACTATGGAGATTATGTTCATAGTTTAGCAGAAAACTGCTAATTAACAGAAAAGAAGACTAACTTTTAATTCTAGAATGTCTGTGTGTACTAAATGGGCCTAAAGACAAGTATCAAATATGCTGAGAATGAGTACACTGTGATTACACAAAAACTTACACATTAAGTATCTTTTGATTGCAATTTTTTAAATAAAATTTTAATTTTAAATTTTTTAAAACCTGGAAGCAGAAATATATTTCACTAAAAACACCATAGCATTTGAAAAAGACAATAGGAATCCATACCACCCTTAACTTAATGGTATCCCTGATTTTTAAAACAATATTACGAAGAAGAGAGATAAATGAATTAAAAAGTAAATTTCTACACTATAATTTCCAAAAATTGTTATAACTTAAAATTTATTTATGCTTTTATCACAAAACATTCTAAATGGAAAATCATCCAATACAGTAAACAGCAAATACATACAATCGGAGCATAGCTTTAAAAAAATCAGAGTAATACTGCAAGGAAATCTTTGAGTAGCTATAATTAAAGGATGGTGATATTGTGAAAGTCTAGTATGACCTTAAATAAGAACTAAATTGCATCACAATCATGTTTCAAAACCCCAACAGAACTGATGGAGATAAAGACAGATGATACCTACTTAAAGGAAACTAAGCTATTTTTATGGAAATATAGAATATACATAAAGGCATTTAAATCAAAATATTCTGCTCAAATCCATCAAAAAACTAAGTGAGATGTCAGAGTCGTAGGTGTATCCCTTAAACACTACTCTTCATTCCTTCACTTTGAACAAGTTAAATTACTATTCCAAGAAATTCTGAAGAGCTAACTTTTAAAGGCTAAAAACAACACTATTTCGAGACATATTTTGGTAAAATGATGTAAAACATGTCAGAAACATGCCTAAGAGTGAATATAGCGAACTTCAAGGAATAATTCAAGTTGCTAATACTGTTTGGATTCATTTGATAATCTTCCTATTTCCTAATAATCAAAATCTTGAATGTATAATATCACACTCCATTTATGGAGAAAACAGTAACAGAACACACTGTGATACAAAATAATTACCTGAATGGAAAAAATCTCTGTGCAGTATTATAACTAAGTTTCATAAGCTAACCACCCACAAGATAAATCTGAAAACTTTAGAATATCAAATATGGGAATCTGCTATAGTTTCAAAAAACAACAATGAATAACTATCACATGAAATCAATGCAAAATAATCCACCAATTTACTCCATAAGATTTCAATCAGTAACATTCTAATAACGGAACTTCAACCCTAGACAAATTGAAATATAATTGCAGAAATACGGTGAAAAATAACCTAGCAAAATAATCAAGGATCTGTTGCTTTCATTACAATTTAATATACCGCCAGTTAGGTT
Source organism: Ladona fulva (assembly GCA_000376725.2). Taxonomy (NCBI): domain Eukaryota; kingdom Metazoa; phylum Arthropoda; class Insecta; order Odonata; family Libellulidae; genus Ladona; species Ladona fulva. The sequence goes on along the minus strand of KZ308126.1, from coordinate 386,567 downwards.
TTCAACTTGAAATATGCATAAAAGTCAAGTATGCCTGGTTATACTGCCATATTATAATAAATGGACGGTAAAATCTTCCCACTTTTGAAAAAAAATCATAAGCTTTCTAACCAAAATATGACAAAATGCAATGTTTGACAAAGCAGACAAATGTTCTAATAAAAGTAACAAACTTACATGACAACATTAGCTCATGACAGGAGTAAAGTGGAACAAACCTTTGGCAAATCATAATAAAATTGAGATAATAAATAAAACAACAACAATATATACTTAAAATTCAAAGACAAAATGTTTGTGAAAGGAAAAGAATTCCATATTCATGCAGCAAGATATTTAAGACACCATTCACTAATTGTCTTCATAATTCACCTTATATCACAACAAACTAAGATAAATGTATGAACAAAACCATTTGGAAATGAATGATTAGTTGGGTGGTGTTTATAGATAAATGAACATAAATATAAAAGATGATAATTTCAGTTTGCAAGACTGTACATCTCAAAATTCCTGTGTGATAACTCACATTTTGGTAATAATGNGGAAAGGATATATATTTTGTTAACTATCATATGCATGAATTACCTTCAGCACTCGATCTCTAAAAAATATAGCCAGCGAGAAGTAATTCTCAGTGAATCTAATGTGTGATTTTATCATTCCTTTTCATCCTGGAGACATAAGAACTGAGTTTCACTTTTTCGATCACATTCAAAATTTAGATTGTAAATCAAGTAATAAATTGGTGAAATCCACCATGTAGCTGCTTTACTAAAGAAATTGACTAATTACACCTTTGAAACATCATGTAACTGCTTGATTGATTATTTCTCACCTTCTGAATGATCACAGCTATAATTACCACAAAAACTATTTGAAGAAAGATGAATAAATATACTGAAAGATGATGTTTTTAAGACAATATATCCTAGTTGAAGATAAATCATTCAAAGTTAATCTCGGTTTACAGAGAATGATGTAACACATTCTTAAAAAGCAAAGGACATTAAGGAATACTTTCTAATTTTTCATCTGCAATTATATATAATTAAATGGGGAATTTTATGGCCAAGAAATCTCGACTTATAATCCATGAAATCATACAATGAAGTGTGCAGCTATTTATGGACATTTTACTCACAAACTTTTATGAAGACATGATGTTTTACATGAAAAGATTAAAAAAATAGGAAGAATTGCACTTCGCCTATGAAAAGTTAGTGACATTCCCTTTCGGCACCGTAAGATATTTAAGTTATTGTTAAATCATACCAAAATTTGACATGCTGGGCGTAATACAAATTGATACAACAAGCTATGAATTAAGACAAGATTTACTTACCGGAGTCAAATTCTGAGCCACCCCCACCTTCCATGACGCCAACCTGGTATTTACCTAGTAAAAAATATAGCAATAATTACTAATAATAAAAATTGATAAATACATCAAATACAAACTAACCAATCATAACAACAGAATCTATTATTCCAAAGTTACTATAAGATTAAATTATGGAATTTTAAGATTACTCAAGTGAAACAAAAACTTTTCAAATGCTCAAGATTCACGATATCTATGCGGACTATGTAATAACAGTGTAAGTATGATGGCCCAATCATGGAATTTAACTGTTGGAGGTTTGAGGAAAATCTCATTGATTTCTATATTATCTACATGAAGATTATGAGATCTAAGAGAAAACAAATCTTTGACGTGCAGGTTAGACATAATTGAATTAACCGAGCGCTATTGAGGTCAGATATAAAACAATTTACAGGTATCCGCAATAACACAACATGGGAACATTCCAGCACTTAATAATCAAGTTAAGCAAGCTATAGTAAATTTGTTCCACGGACTTCAATTGCGAATCAAACTATGCAGTTTTGAGGACTGCTGCGATGGAAAATAACAACCCTGGTAGAACAATCTTCATGGATGTGTCGTTTAGCAAGTAATCACTAAAGGTTTGTTATTATCGACATTTTACTAAAAGAGTTTAAGGTCCTCAGTCACAGATGGGCCTAATCTCAAAATTAGAGTTGGGGCAACAATAACGTTGCCCTTGCCTTTCACTTGGGGAATTAATTTCTCATTATAAATGGCTTTGATATCCAAGAGAAAATTGCTCCTAGAGAGATGGCAATTCCAAGAAAGAATGACACGTGTGGCAGTGTCTGCTGTCTGTTCTCGTATTCCGGGGAAGCAAGGAACGATCACACCAAGTTAACAGTCTGCCAATGACAACACACACCTATTCGGCTTTCACTGGTATCCAGTCCGGTATGTCAAATATGCTGATGCACGTATATATTAAAATTTTCAGTCTATGCAACAAACTACACAAGAATTCAGGGATAATACATGTGTAATAAAGATTTAAGACACGCCATCTTGTTTAGTCTGACTTAGCACAGACCAGCTTTAACAGTAATTGCAAACTCAATCCTTCCAATTACTCCTCCAAACTTTACATAATGATAATGCAAGGTCAACACATTCCATATTGATAAAAACGATGCTGAAATACCGCTCGTACTTTGACCCTGAGGCTGGTCATCACCACTCTCCCTGTCCGACATGATGTCCCTCTTCCAAACCGATATTCAGGCTCTCATTCGGTATTTGGAATTTATTCATGCGCCGGAACAGCTTCCGCCACAACTTTTACCGAAATGTAGATCTTGATATAAATCAAGATTTCAAGGCTTACAGTAGATGAAAATTATTTAAATCGCAGAGTGAATACGACTAATATTTAAAAAGCACAAAGTAAACAAACTGTAAACACTAAATGCTTCAACAATGAAATATTATAGAGACGGAAGTGACGCTTCAATTGTGTCGTCTGCGATGTATGATCAGGAGATACCGGCGGTGAAAGAATCTGCTGAATTAAGAAATATTTTTGTGTTGTCATAATTACATGCGTTCTTGAGGTAACCTTTTTATGGTTTTTACGTGATTTATTGCCTTCACTCTCTGACAGAACTTTTCTGTATTTTTGATAATTCAATGTTTACCGGCGAACTATGGACGATGTTGTTTCCATTGAATGCTATGGATTGTTGTTCGTAAGGTGCTAGAAATTTTTCTTAAATAACTTTATTGACACTCTGTAATGAAGTATTCAAATGCGCTTGTGTTCATTCCTGATCTTAGTCAAATAGTTATTAGTATTTATTCTAGAGATAATCAATGGTGAATATACTAGCTGTACCACAAATATTTTTATTGCTTACAATTAGAATTAATGAGTTTTAAACTTTAATAGATAAAGTCAGCATGGCGAAATCCTGTGAAGTCACGGATTTGTGTCTTTTTCATCGCAAAATTAGTGAGACAAACAAGTTTCTAGACAATCTGAAGTCCTCTGAAGTGGATTCTATGTTGAAGGATTTTGTCCAGAAATTTAGGAACACCTCTAAAGACAAAAATAACACCGAGATCAAACATCTTCATCCACATCCGAACGTAAAGTCCACAAGTCCATTTAAGCTATGCCCGTTATTGCATGCCGAGGTTGGATTGTGGAAAACTGTATTTTTCGGAATGGTTAAAACAGGCTGCTTCGACGATTTAATCGACTTCAAACGCTACGATTCGAAAAAGTCCAAAGTCATCCAGAAACCCATTCAACAAACTAAAAAGTATCGTTAGAGGTTATACTTACTCATAAACTTGAAACAAAGCTATATTCTTTGTCGAAACAGACATGGATGCAGTCTCAAAAATCATTTGGTCTTCTAATTTTTCTGCTTCTTGGTAGGATATCAAGCAGTCAACCTAAAGATAGGAAAATCTATTTGAGGAAGAGTACTTTCCGTCATGACGTCCCTGTCGAGCAGGTACTAAAGGAGTACAGAGAGAATACAGTTTATTCTAAGTGAGCTCTTCTTATTGGTGTTTTAGTACTTATATCGCGCGTATTATTTATTTTTTAAATTGTTTTCTAGAAGATCTGCCTTCGATGAAATACCATGTTCACGGAAGTTATCGGCCCTAACTCTGTCCGCTTTTGATACATCAATCATTATCAACATTTCAGCTGACAGCGCATAATTCGTAAATGCTGTGTTTATCATCATAATTCATTCAATTTTAATGCATTCTTAGTGGAAATAATTGACGGAAATGTATAACAAAGGCGCTTCTTCTTTTATACTCTGTGAAATTAAAAATAACGTCCTTTACAATAGTGTAGTTTTTTATATGAATTCTAACTACCACGAATTTCATATAATCACATTCAATTTTGGGAAAGGATATATATTTTGTTAACTATCATATGCATGAATTACCTTCAGCACTCGATCTCTAAAAAATATAGCCAGCGAGAAGTAATTCTCAGTGAATCTAATGTGTGATTTTATCATTCCTTTTCATCCTGGAGACATAAGAACTGAGTTTCACTTTTTCGATCACATTCAAAATTTAGATTGTAAATCAAGTAATAAATTGGTGAAATCCACCATGTAGCTGCTTTACTAAAGAAATTGACTAATTACACCTTTGAAACATCATGTAACTGCTTGATTGTAAGGCATAATGAAGAAGTGTGGCGATTAAATGGTGATGCAAATTTGCTAATAATAATAAGATCAGTGGTTCAATTTAAAATATTTATCTAAAATAAATTTATTTGAAAAGGCTTGCACGATCAATCTCCACCTAAAGCAAAATAACATACTGTTCAGTATTTCTTTGTAGTTAGAATTCAGTTTTTAGTATTAATTAATATATCAATCTTTTTCAATCTGAATTTATGAATAATTTGTAGCTATGTACATCTGTTTTGATACACTCCTTAAAGAGGTTCTCTAGCAGATGCCTCACCACATTGATAAATGGAAAAGTATTTTATTTTCATTTCAACTTTAAATCATTTTATTCCATACAATTTTTATTTAATTTCTTATGATCTGTCCATTACCCATGTGAATCTTTTATTAATTGCCACTCATTAATTTACTTTCAATTTCAATGTTTCATTTTGACAAAATAGCTTATATTTATAAGAAAATTTAATATTGTTTGAATTAATCTTTTTGAAAGCATAAAATGGTTAACCTATGGCCATTTAACATTTCTGCAACTATTTAAGGCACAGACTGTCTAAAATTGACAGCAAAGCTATATATAAAGCTTTGCATTCATCAAAGTTGAAAAATCAAGAAATTGTGCCTAAGAATCCTATCTGCAGGTCGGAAGAAACAGGCACACACATAATTAACCTAGTGAGTCAACTTTTATTTAAAATTATGAAAATATTATTGCTTTCTGCTCAGTTATTATCAATTATGGAAACAAATTTACAGTTTGTCAAATTCTAAAATTAGTTTTTCAATGCAGTGCTTTGACAAAGATGATACAGAAACTTCATCCAACAAAGTTACCAAAGCAACTGTAAATAATCAAACCAAAGCCAACATTAAGCCAGGAATCAATTCCAAAAATCAAGGGATCAAAAAGAAAACTGGATAAAATTAAAATCTCCAGAAACGTGCTGCTGTCAACAGATATGATATAGATAAGAAGGAAACAAACACAATAAAATATTAATTCTGTTGGCAGGTTCTATTGCACCAATTCCTTAAAATTAGAATTTATCTTTAAATATAATAAGTATTAGTTTGTTAATAGAGTCAGAAAATGGATACAAGAGTCAATCATACATCAGTAAATTGAACAGCATACTATTAATCAAAACAAATGTAGGAAGTAAAACTAGATATTTGTATCAGTAAGCTAAAAATTTATTGCCAATTAATTAAACGCATGATTTTACCATTATAATGTGGTTCAATAATTATTATTTAAAAAATTAATGTAATATTAGTAAGACATCAAGTATCTGAACACCAAGTATTTAAAAATTATTTTGAACTCTTTCAATCAGAGAACATCAAATTATGATGATTATAGATTATATAATTATAGTGGAATTAATTATTAATAACACTTGTTCCCTTCAAAAATCTTTCAAGCACAAATGAGAATGTTTTCTTTATTAAAAGTTGAATTTTTCTGCAGGAAATAATTTTCATGCCATAATAGGTTGTGAATAATGAACGGAAGCAGATTGGTCCTGGTTAAACACTTTTTGAAGGGAAGTAAAATATTCTCCACAAACATGAATTTAGAGTCGTGAAGACTCAAAAAAACTTTTTTAGTCCTACAATGTGAAAGAGAAAACTCCCTCAAATTAAAATTCACTCAAGTACGCCATTTGCATTAGTTCTAACATGATTAACTTATGCATGCATTAACTCATACTTTGTTGAGTAGATAGGTTAAAAATAAAACAACAATATACAGTGAATTATTTATTATAGCTGATACACATAAGTATGAGAATTTATTCCAACTATCTTAAGACTGGATTGACAACCTTTAAGACTAGAGTGCATTTTCTACATCAATCACTTAGCAAAACAAATAGGAGAGTGATTACTATTTAATAATTACCAGACAACACACACACACACACCTCTGAGTATTGGTAATATTGCTTGTGTTTTATCTTTGTAAAAATGCTTTTGCATTAATCCTTTTTATTGTTAACAAAAATAAATTCATTTTAGCCAACAATTAATCTTAATGTTCAGAACCCACTTCCAGAGGTTAAAAAACTTACCATAAGGACTCATTCCTACAATTATTTAATCTCTCTTCAAGCATACACATGGTGCATCATTCTTTTACATCATAAGTGAGAAAAAACCTTTTACAGGAATAAGCACTCAGTCCAAACTATTTTCAAGACGAGATCAAGATAACAATGACCACAACACCACATAAAGAAACAATTTCTTACTTTGATTGAAATTTCACTTGAATGAAAAAAATTAATTAATGCTAATCCATCTTGGAACGCCAGCTCCTGGGTCCCAGTTTCTTGACACGAGCTCTGTACATGTGAGTCATCATTGCATACATTGCTGATAATGAAAACATATTAGGATTAATTAATCAGTCTCATTAAAGCGCTGGTCTGTTTAGGCAGTTCTCAAAATAATCAAAAGATTTAAATTCAAAATTATTACTATTAAAGCTTACCAGGAAGGAAAAACAATATCAAATAGATCCTCATAATAGTGGGGAAATGGAATGCAAAGTTCCATGAATTTGGCAAAGAAACTGTTAATTTTTGAGTTTCTTCGAAGTATGGAATGTCCCTAAAAGATAAACAGAAAATATAAGTTTAACATAAATGTTTATTCAATTCAACAAAACCTACATTACATTTGCTATCATAATATACAGCACCAATGGATCATTTTTTACATACTCCATAAACATCAACAAAATGAAATAAATTAATGACTGGATCATGATTACATCTACCTTATCAATAACTTAAAACAACATTTTTCCAATAAAACCAACCAAATTATATTATTATTCACTAACAGACTGCATTATGAATAAGAAAATATTTTAAATGCAATGAAAAATAAATTCATAAATGAGTATATATTCATCCAGCCCTAATTACTATTTACTAGCTTCCATTCCTTCTCTCAAGTCATAGGTTTCAGTTTAAGATTTTTAGTATTCAAGTTATTACAAATGATATCAATGAAGACAATTTCCAAAAACACAGCAAAAATGTACTCCCTTGAGCAGAAATGATTTTTCTTACATTGCATCAGGATCGTGGTATTGAACGTCACATTCTACATGGGCACCAGAAATTAAAGCAATTGAGATCTTTCGAACTTTTTATTTCTTTTTTTTTTTCTATTTTTTTGCATAGATAGAACATCTGGTGTGATAAGCTCATAAGGAGAAGATAGAGGCAAGTATATTCATACATGATGGAAAAAATAAAAGCTCCTCCCATTCAATTTGTTTACTCGTGCAAAGTTTAAGATGATGACACTTTCTGCAGAACTCATGAGATATATGGTTTAGTAATAAAATTTATTGAACCATTAGCCTGCATATATATGTCATTGATTACTACCCAAAATTCAAATATTTACCACTCTACATGAAAAATTATTCACCACATCTGGGAAAAGGAAAATAATACAAAACTTGTAAGCTCTCGCTCCCAGTTTTAGCAACAAAGAGCTGGATTTAAAACATTACAAACTACAAGCTAATCTATTCCTCTAACTTCATTCCTAATATTAACTAAACACTACACTCCTTAACTATTTTTTAGCAATCATTTAATGAACAGCTAGAACTGATTTAAGTAAGCTCTAATTAAAGAGTACACCTACTGAGAAATAAACCATTATGGAACTCATAAAAAATACACCAATCTCTAATCAAAATGACTGCCTTCACCTATGATAATGAAGAACTGCCAACAAATTTTAACTTATATTACTTCAGTATCAGCTACCATATATCTTGGTAGATGTTCCTGAATCCACACATGCAATAAAATAAACCTGAAATTACCGAAACCAAGCATTGCTGTCCATAGTTTTAAGGCTCTGTTATGAAGGTTCCAATTAATGAAAGAATAAATTATCTTTCTTAGCCAAGCTATAAATATTAACAAGAATATTTTAGTTGGTTCATGTGCCCTATAAATTTCTCACTTAATGCCATTTCCCTCATTTAAGTATACATATACACACACATGCACATATATTGATCATGAGGTGCAGGCTAAAGTTCCAAATTATTCCCTATTGATCTTTATACAATCTGAGTAAGTCCATGTTGGAAAGATACACTCAATACAACACTGATGATTATTAAAAAAAAGATAACTTCTAAAAGTACTAAGGTGTACTGCGACATTTAAACCCCATCTCTTTTTATTGCTAATTGACTCCTTTCTTTACCAAATCAAAACCATGGTGTAACAGACAATAAGGGGCTAAGTTAACAGAATTTACAGTGGATGATACATTTGCCAGTATTTATACTTCCATACCACCCTACTGGCTTACCTAGATCTGAAAGGATCCATTACCAGTTAATACAAGTTGCTACTCAGCATTACATGACATTGGGTAAACACCCTGGTCACCACCCAGGATTTCAATCCAGCTATGCTTTCATCAATATATACCTTGGGGGCCTACTCACTCTTATTCATTGATCAATACCTGCCATTACTTTTTCCGCTGTCTTTACATTACCTTCTGCTATTTACTCTAGCAATCCATTCTTTTCAAATTCACTTACTTCTACCACCATTTTATTTCTTTAATTAAAACAATGTCTCCTCTTATCTTCAACAAAACGTCTTTGTTAGTTTTCCTATTCAAAAGACCATTTTTACCAGCCCTCCACAGCAATGTCTCTGTAATCTTTCAAGGCCTATTTACACCTATCAAAGAAATAAGAATCAGACCATGGTTTACAATGACATTTCCCTAGAATTAAAAAAAATTCTTCATCAGCAGTTCTATTAGCTTCTTTAGCTACTCTTGCTCTTCTAACTCATCCAGTGATAAATTTATATAATTCTATTCTATAAGTCACATTCAGCCTTTGCCTTTTTATTGAGCTCTTTGTCTACTCAAGGAGGTGCTTAAAGCATAAATGTAAGGCTTCACATAGCATAAAGATTTAATTTTCTAGTAAATATTAAAATAAAAGGAAACAAGGACATCTGTTTCTTCTGTTACACATAGTGTCCACAAGAAACTATTAAACAACTTTGTATTTCAAATAAAATCTCTTGTTTTTTTCTAGTCTCTAATTCTGCTTTTCTTTTTTCTAAAAATCTCATCAACTTATCTTTTGCAGATATTTAGATATTTGCCTGCCTGTCTTTACCTACCCTTTTACTGTATAAATTCCCTATCGCCTACTTAATTCTCCATAACTTTAGTCAGCACTTACAAAAGTTAACACACAAAAAAGGATTAATGAGAATAATAATATTTTTCTTCATTTATTTATTTAAAATCATCTTAAAATAACACTTTTCTGAAAAGTATCTTTTCTAAAAGACACTTTTCTAAGATATTCCTTTGGCTGCATCCTTTCAGAGTACACTCTGAATTTTCTTAACTAAGAATTTTCAATCATTGTCAACCTCAGCTGTCAATTTATCAACTGAGATACACCCACTGCCCCCCTGAAAACTTAAAACTCTCATTAGTGAGCAGCATAGATCAGGTTGGCGACCACTAATCTACTAATAGAAGAGAAGTGAAAATTTATTCCTTTCTCAAACAATACGTAAAATGGCTGCTCTGTAACTCACTGAATATAAAAACTGAAAATTAAATAATTCAATGCTAAAAATGTTCTACACTAATATTTTAACAATAAAAATAACAAACTTTAAAGGACCCTTTTGGAACTTTCAACTTAAAAACATTCACAATTATAAACAAAATATTTTAGGGAGGAGTGAAGCTATTTCCATCAATCTTATCATATAAGGTTATGATAAGTGATCCATTATAACAAAAATAAGGAATAAAAGAAGGCCAACAGAATAAAGATACACTGGAGCAATTAAGAAGAAATAAATACAAAATGTAAGAATAAGTAATAAAGGTACAGAATAAGATTTTTATGCTCCTATTAATTTTCCTACTCAATATAATTTAGATAATAAGCTCATTTTCAAAGAGGCTTACCTTAAAATAACAATTCCCTCACAAAGAAATCCAAGCGGATAAAGAGGAATCCAAATGGTATATCGCAGCCAAGTTAAAAATCCTATTTCGTAGTTATACACCTGAGTCACATAGTAAGGGTACCTATAAATAGTAAGCAAAAAATTCATGTCACATATTGCTGTTCATAATGTCAACATAAAATTTAAGGAACATCAAGTGACTCCATTACATAACCACCTCTTAAAAGTTGAACTAAATGTTCTCAAGTAATCTTCAGACTGTAAATACAACTGTAAAATCCAACTGCCAAATAGCATGATGATTCTTGGCAGTTCCAAATGGTTTTATAAATTACAGCAAAGAATAGCCTAAAAGCTTATTTGTCCTAATATTTTCTAGGGTTTAACCAAATCAATAATATTGAGTGTGCATCATATGTAAGGACTATTTAAAACGTAATTCATGAAACTTTATTTCTAATTTAAACATAACATATATTCCAGTAATAATAAGCCATTGTTACAAGAAAATTTTATTTTTTTACAAATCCATTTCCAAATAAGACTAAAGCAGAAATTATTGAAAACTCAAGCATATCTAAAGATAAAGTATGGCAGTGAATGAATTCACAATTTTTGCTTTAATTGATATGATTGAATGTTAAACTTGATAATTTTCTAATATCAAAAATATCCATGTAAAAGTGATTAAAATACATAAATTATGCAATAATATATTTTGCAATTTCACATTAATTGATACTATCGAAGACAAGAAATGTTTCTCCTGCATCTATTGAAAATGTTACGGAGAACAACAAAATGTAGACAGGTGAAAGTTTATTTTCTGTTTTCAAGACATTAAGGTGTATACTCAACACATCAAACTCAATTTTATTGACCTCCCTCACTTTGATGTATATGATTTTAGCAATACAGTAGAGTCCCAAAACTCGGCCTAATGAGGACCAAAGGGTGGCCAAGTGTGTGAAAATGCCGGGTTATCGGGAATGGGGTTAAAAAAGAATAAGTACAAGTGTTTCCTCAGAAAATACTGTACTGTACTTGTATGTACTATTTGTCCATTCTCTCTTACGGTAACACTATTACTGTCATTAAGGTAAAATCATCAATCCTCTAACAAAAGGATATTTAACAAATATTTAAGATAAACAGTTAAATATGTTACTGTTTTTTAAAAACCATCATAATTCTGTAATTTTAAAGAATACAAAAGTAAGATCTCGTATTTTCCTGACATCAACCAACATGGTAGGAGCAACTTGGCAGGAAACCCGAGAAAACTTCCTACAATACAAAAGTATTTTTCCTCAAATTTGGTAGCTGGTGCTCCAGCTTTACGCACTCAGCCAGGTAAATCTGATCCACCAAAATGTAACAGTACGGTCAAGAATTTTATCCTTAGTTACACAGTAACCTGTTGTATAGCTAATTATTACTCAATACATATTAAAAGAAATGATCATAGTTAATTGTTTAGTAGGACTGGTTTATTAGAATGCCCTCAAGGTCGAAATGAAAACTTGGATTGAATTGTTATTTAAACTGATTAATAACAGATAGTTGGCGAGTGAAATTAAAATTATACATCTACTATGAAAAATCTAGGGAAAACACTTGCTTCTTGGTACAGCAATCTTGTATGAAAACCAATGAATCTACTAAATTTTTCCAAAGAGATTAAAAATTAGAATTATCTAGATAGGGGATATGATTATCAAGTATCAATGGGTACAAAAAGAAATTCCTTCAGACATACACTAAGGTTCATAAATATCAAAAAACTGAGATAAGAAAATGACCTTGAGTAAAATTTAAGGCAAAACAAGCAATATATAGGGGATTTGCAGACACACATAAATCACAATGATGCTTAATTACTTATAAAAGAAAAAAGATTTAATTTTACTATATGGAAAGAAGTCACCAAAATACTAAATACTTCAGTAGTTGAATATAACTTCTTAAGCCTATTTTCTTGTCTTAGTTTTTCAGTAAAATCAATGATGTCCAGCTGTACTTGGTGGAATTACTTATATTTATTTTGTGGATTAGTACAAGTTTTGAATTAAATATTCTTTTATTACATTTTAGTTTTTCAGTCTTCCATTTTCAAGGATACCTAAATGTATTTCATTTTAAGCCACTTCCACACATGCATGTTATGTCATAACACAAAGCTGTGACATTTAGAGGTTAAAAACACTCCGAAAGCCATATGTCAGTAAGTGGAACTCACATTTAGAGACAAATGGGAAGCTCCAGATTACCAAATTCTGGGAAATCCCAACTCGCAATTTAGAGACAAGGGCTCCTCTATAGGAAATGCAGAGGAGCCCTTGATAATGGAGGCATTGTCTCTGAAATGCACATTGGGATTTCCCAGAAATCAGTAATCCAGAGCTTCCTGTTTATCTCTAAACGTGAGTTCTGCCTGCTGGCATACAGCTTATGGAGTGTTTTTAAACCTCTAAGTCATTAACTTTTTTAGCTGTGTTCCAGCTTTCTTTTATTTCAATTTCATAACTGTTATGTCCTACCTTTGCCTGACAAGTTATATGTTAAGACATTACACATAAAAACCCCTACAGACATGCTGAGTGTTTTGCAGAAAGATTTGCATTCGCACAAATTATAAAATTTAGGAAGAGTTTCCATAACAACCATTCAACAGGATGCAGGATGCCTATTTGACTGAAACTGTTGCTTATTTAAGTTAAGGATTTCTCCTAAATGTGGAAAGGAGGAAGAAGAAAAGGAGGGTAAGATGATGGTGGAATCTCTCAGTAAACAAAGTCTCGATACCCTCTGGAAATGCCGAGGACCAGCCACAGAAACGACCAGAGTCCTCCACACCCATGACCAAAACCACTTTCTTAATATCAACCCCATCTGTGTTGCCAACACAAATCCAGGCTGAAATACACTCATTCCCTCCAGCACAGCACATTTAAAACAATTTTTCCCATTGATTAACCTACGAATGTAACATTTCAGAATGAAACCGAAAATGACACAGGGAGTGCATTTAAGAGAGGAAAAAATTTTATTCTGAAATTCAATTGTAATTAGGTAACATCAATTTGGTGTCCTCAGGTGTTGCATCTAAGGATAGATTCCCCCTTCCCCATTTACGACACTGCATAGTATGTGTACAGTAGGCAGCATAGTAATAAAATAATGAAAATAATTTAATGTAAACATACTAACAGGTTTTAGCTCCAGTTTTAAACTAGTACATAATTAAAATTGTACATATAAAACCAAACTTGGTATTTACAGGGCCCAGGGTGCGCACCCAGTGCACTATAAATTAAATCCCCTTCTGTCGTCGAAGAAGGACTGAAGAAAGAAGCACTAGTTACAGCAAACTATTTGTATAGAATTGTTCCCTTTTAGAAGAATCATGAGGAAGGAAATTCAAAGAACAGTAAACAAACAGTCAGCACATGAGATTCTGTTTACTTCATTGGTAGAGGTGAAGAGAACTTCAGCAATGAAAATCTCTTCAACGTACCTATCATGCTGAGTACGATTAAACTGAGTATTATTAAATTACATACATTCATATTCCCATGATGCTGGAAAAGACAAAGAGATCAAATTTATTAACACCAAAGTCAGTCCCTATTTGCTCTGTCCAGCATGAAAATGAAATATGAGGTAAAAATTCGAAATATAAGGGTAAACAATTACATACAGAAAAATTTTGATAATTATGATTAATAATTGAAAGAGGCTTCCCAAATGTTCAGTTCTCACTGTATGTGCGGACAGGCACTTGTTTCTGTTTTGACTTATGTTATGATGATACAAATTCCCTTTGATATATGTTGAGAAGCATAATTTTTACAGAAAAACATAACATGAGCAGAAACAGCTTTGAAATGCGTAACACTATTCCGTGGGCTTCGGCAAACGTATTTCTTTCGTGTAATGACATAACACTCATGCATGGAACCAGCTTTACACAAATATTTGGCAAAGAATTGTCAAGTTCAAGAAAGTGTAATTTGCAAAAATTATTTTCAAGGAACTCAGGGGAGGAAAAAAGAATAACTGTCTTAGTTCCACTTGCAGGACCAGAGAGGTTTTTCTTCTCACCATTATGTAGTTCCACTAATTTACCGCTTCTTCAATTGATTATAAGTAATTCAATGTGAGCAGGATCATCATAAAAAAGTTGATTTCATACATAAGTTAAATTTTCACAATATATTTCCACTTAGGCTAAAAAATTATAGTAACTGAGATATTTTTTGTTTAACCATACTTTACAAGGAGTGGAACAATAACTGCAATTGAGTAGAAAATGATGATACAAAAGAAAAAATAAGAGATAGTCAAAAGAAAAAAAGAATAAAGCTTTTGAATTCTTTCATTCAGTAATAAAACTTGAATGTTGTAAAGAGAACACAAGAGAAAATAAAACTGAAAACACTTACCGAAAGATCTCCACTAAGCTCCAAATAAAAAATAAATAAAATATGACAGGTTTAGTATGCATTCTTGGTTCCATTTCTATCAAGCAGAAGAGAACTATCCCTCTTCCGCCAACCTACAAGGAGAAAGGCTTCTATTTAATAATGTCTAGAAAAATAAAACAAGAGAGTAATATTTTCAATTATTTCTTAAGTTACCTGAACCAAAGGTGTCCAAACCCCTCCTTTTGTGTAACCAAATAAGGGATGCATGACTTCCAAAAACTGAATCAACTGGCAGAATTTCAATGCTGATCCAACTGCTTCATATGTACCTTCCATTGAAGCTATAAAAATATTCAGGATTGAGATTTAATATCAAGGATTGCAAACACTGCTGTATTCAAATCAATTAACAGAGGAAGTCAATGCTTTGTAATATCATAACCAGTTATGTCATCAGTAAATTCTGTATCAACTTGTAGTTTGCCAAGGGCAACACACAGTTGATATAAATAACAAAGATTGAATAATTTCTACTGATTCATAAATAGAAAACTATAACTCAAAGCTAATAATAATTCCATTTCCCTTTCCCTTGGTCAGAGATGGCAAACCTTTACTCAGATGAGTATTATATTTGATGAAATAAAGAATATGAGGGCCAACATAGTACGTAACTATAAGGTAAGATGCTGATATCATGAATACATGATGGGCTGAAGATATTGAAAAAAAAAACTTGATAAAACAGACAAAGTTCTCAGGTATTAAATTTACAGCTTATATGTTTTGATAGTAGAGCAGATAAAAAGGGTGAGGCCATAACAGATCTGAAAGCCAATATTATTCCTTCAAGTGCCACTTTGGACACCCTTGCTATAGGGTGAAAAACATAAAACATTCCAAAACCACATAGGAAGGTATGCTCAACAATTTGATCCTAACGTATTTCATAGCTGATAAGCTATTTCTCTGCTGTTTAAGAATATGAAATACCATATATACCGGCATGCACCATACAACAGGATATAAAATGTACCATAATATTAAGACAGAAATTATGATAGATAGAAAAGTTAAAGGTAAAATAAAAGGATTGGAGCTACAAACCATTTCAGATAACTCAATTTGCAAAATGATTATATAATAATAATAATTTTTATTCACTGATTGGCACAAAGAACATAGCACAGTTTCATCAATATACAATATTCATACATATACAATTAAAAATATTCTTTCAGACAACAAATGCACTTAAAAAAGAGAAAGGATAAATTAAAATTGATTACAAAATTACTGATACCCATTAAAGTATTTATTCAGCTTTTTCAAAGTATATTTAATTTAAAATACCAAGATAAAGTACAAAAAGACAGGTTAAATGTATAAGTTCCTATTAATTCTATTAAATAAATAAAATAGTGCACACATATAACATTTAGGTAGAATATCAGCCCTAAATTTTAGGGAAAAAGGGTGTTAATTGCACATAAACACAGAAATTACTTTTTACGATAGCAGGGCAAACTCAAATAAAATATATTTCAATCATCTTTAATCTCAGAAAATACAGGCATGCTTAATACACGAACACAGTTCACACGAAACAAATTAACTTTACTTCCAAAAAGTTTTTCTTTAACTTCTAATTTCTTATACTAACTTTGAACTCTAATACAAAATTAGTATGTATGCAATTTTGATAATTAACTTATTCTTAATGATTTTATTCATGATTAGTCATATAGTCAAAGGCTTCAGTTAACATATTAGAAGAATAAAAGTGAAAAAATATGATTAAGAGCATATTAGGAACAAAAGAAATCACAGCAACAATTTTCATTACTTCCTATTTCAAAGGCAGTCAGGGCTAAAAGTTGTCTACAGACCCATAGTCAAAAAAGCTTACCACTACTTAAAAGCTAAAATAGCTGAATTTTTTAATATAATACAAATACAAGTTTTATACAGTAGCAGAGAAAATTTTTGGTCATTGGATACTCCATTCTGTTGAAAATTTTGCTTACACTTCGATTACAAAATAAATGAAAATTGCAGAACTAAAGTTATAACAAACCAAATAATTTTTCTAAGCAAAGTATTCTAAGTTCACTCTTGATTTGGTATCTCAAATATTTTTAAACTATGAAGGGTAGAAATGAATGACCTTTTCGTAGATATGAATTACCTTTTAGTATTTAGGTTTTCATGAAATGGCCAACCACCAAAAGGTTCAACTTCTCATAAATTCTGAACAGAGTAATTGTATGTTAACCTAGAGGAAGCTAATTTATTTGCACTAATAGCCTACCAACATTTGTCACAGTATACACTGAATGAAGATATTGTAAGTACTATCTTTTGAGATATTGTAAATTCTACAGTAGATTATGAGCAGAAATTATTTTTGTTTCGTTAATGAGGGAAGCAAATGTTTTCTTTTAAACAAAAATGAGCAAATAACTTACCTGGTCCATCACGAATATATCTAATTGTCATGACGGTTAAAATGTACAGAAAGCCAACAAACTGAAAGAGGTTGTAAATGGCCAAGTAGACTTTCTTCATATCTTCTAAAATATAGAAAAAAGAACACATTACCTCAACATAATATAAAATTTATTTACAAACAATACAACCAAAATGCATTAAAATGAAATGCAAACTTGAATTAGATCAACTTGAGACCATTTGATGACTTTATTACTTAGGTCTAAAATAGCAGCACAATGAAAACATGGAGAACCTTTGTGTTTATACATTCAATAGAGATGGTTGCTAGGATAAATAAATAAAAAATTGAGGTATTACAACTGTTTCTTGAACATTCTTCACAACTTCACAAAGGAAAAATGTCAACAAAATGGATTTACATATATAGAAATATAGGAGATTATGTATTTTGAAAAATAATGGAAAAGAAAAGTTCTGTAAATATCTGGGACATAAAATACTATAGTGGCTGAAAAACCAAACCAAAAACCACCAAAACCAAACCTTCCATTTAGAACTCTCAAAATAACTTTTCCGTGGGCTTCGGCAAACGTATTTCTTTCGTGTAATGACATAACACTCATGCATGGAACCAGCTTTACACAAATATTTGGCAAAGAATTGTCAANTGAAGATCTTGTAAGTACTATCTTTTGAGATATTGTAAATTCTACAGTAGATTATGAGCAGAAATTATTTTTGTTTCGTTAATGAGGGAAGCAAATGTTTTCTTTTAAACAAAAATGAGCAAATAACTTACCTGGTCCATCACGAATATATCTAATTGTCATGACGGTTAAAATGTACAGAAAGCCAACAAACTGAAAGAGGTTGTAAATGGCCAAGTAGACTTTCTTCATATCTTCTAAAATATAGAAAAAAGAACACATTACCTCAACATAATATAAAATTTATTTACAAACAATACAACCAAAATGCATTAAAATGAAATGCAAACTTGAATTAGATCAACTTGAGACCATTTGATGACTTTATTACTTAGGTCTAAAATAGCAGCACAATGAAAACATGGAGAACCTTTGTGTTTATACATTCAATAGAGATGGTTGCTAGGATAAATAAATAAAAAATTGAGGTATTACAACTGTTTCTTGAACATTCTTCACAACTTCACAAAGGAAAAATGTCAACAAAATGGATTTACATATATAGAAATATAGGAGATTATGTATTTTGAAAAATAATGGAAAAGAAAAGTTCTGTAAATATCTGGGACATAAAATACTATAGTGGCTGAAAAACCAAACCAAAAACCACCAAAACCAAACCTTCCATTTAGAACTCTCAAAATAACTTTTGCTACGGGAGAAATTAAACTAAATGTGCAATAACCCAGACATTATTCTTTTTCTGTAATAGAATCAGAATCATCTCAGTAAAAATCCTATGGACACTTTCTTTGATCATAAATCATTGACCATAGAGATATTTCTTTCCCTTTTCCCCCAGGTTTTTAAGAAACTCAACTGAAATCTCTCCAATATCATGCAGTGCCCTATCAATTTCACAGTGAAATACACCAGGTCCGACATAGTCTTTTTAAACTTCTATGTCACTTTCTAGCATTAAGTTCTTTGGTTTCATGTCTTTCCCACGAAGTTCCTCAACATATTCTTTCCACCATCACCTTATGCTGACTGAATACCATAAGATGATTCCCTTATATCTTTTACAGTAGCTATTCTATTAATAATTTTATTTCTCATCATTTTTTCACCTTTCAGTACAGTAAATAGACCTTCCTGCTTTCATACAGCTACTCTATTTTATTGCACAGTCCCTTCCACCATTTCTGGTCCACCAACTGCTCCCCTGCTCTGTTTTTTCCCATTTCAGTTAATGTTTAGCGCAGTATATATTCTACGTTTATTCTCAGTATTTATTCTTTATCATTTTCTTCTTTCTTCCATTTTATTTATCATTTCTGCAGTCACCCATAGTATCCTAATTTTGTTTTGCCTAAAATTATCCCCAATAGTTCTTTGGCTACTATCCCAGATACTGTTTTCAATCTTATTCCATCTCTCTTCTACTGTAAGTTCCCTCTCTTTACCTTCTATAACCTTTCTGACTGA
This sequence comes from Ladona fulva, assembly GCA_000376725.2. Classification (NCBI taxonomy): domain Eukaryota; kingdom Metazoa; phylum Arthropoda; class Insecta; order Odonata; family Libellulidae; genus Ladona; species Ladona fulva. The sequence goes on along the minus strand of KZ308126.1, from coordinate 366,977 downwards.
TTCTTGAAAATCTCTGACTTTCTACCCCTGAGGGCTTCCTCAGTTCATTTGGGAGCTACTTTTGCTGGAAAGATCTTTTTATGTTCAAGTTAAGTTCTCATAATTACTAGGATATGACATAAGTATACATCAGCATCAGGATAACTTTGTGAGTTTTAAACACTATTTCTGTACCTCTTCCTTACCAAAATATAATTGATTTGATACATGTCTGTACCTCCCAGCTTTTTCCCTGTGTAGCTCCTTCTGTTATGTTGCTGAAAAAGTGTGTTTCTGATACAGAAGTTATTCCTCTTACTAATTTAATTAACTTCTGTCCCGTCCTTTCTATTTTGTAGTCCAAACCCTCCAACTTCTTCCCCATCTTTGCCTTGCCCAAGTACTGCATTCCAGTCCCCCATTTAAATTAGCTTTTTATTAATAAAAAAAGCAAAGATAAAATTAAATTAAATCACATTAAAAAAGCAATGACCAAATTAATTCAATGTAATAATAAATTAACAAGATCATTAAAAGCAATTGGAAAACTCAACAAATCCCTTTATAACCACCTTAGCCACTCAACTCATTGGACTCACTCACTCAACTCAACTCATTGCAAGCCTAGTTCTGTTTTACCTCTGAAATATATATTCGTCTTCCGATGTTATCAATAAAGTTAGAGGGTTTTTATTTTCACAGAAAATAAATTCAGTGTTTTTTCATAAACTTTCTTGCTTCAATTTTTTTTCCTATGGATATATACTGCGAAAAGTAACTGGCAACTACATTTCTCAATGTATTTTGCCAAAAACTCTCAACATTCCCATAGATTTGCCGAAAACATTTGTCTCCAAAATTTTTAACAAGAAAAAATATTGATGGAAAGTGGATAAAAGGAGGCAGATTATGATAGCAAAGAAGACCTTGTTACATGAACGCTAAACCTAAATAAATCTGATATGATTAAGCTCAACTTTGTGGAAGGGAGCTATACTAAATAAGACAAGAAGACTTGGTAACTTCCACAGGTATATTTTTTCAGAGGCAACTAGTTTCATCAATACATCATGAAACTAGTTGCCTCTGAAAAAATATACTTGTGGAAGTTACCAAGTGTTCTTGTCTTATTTAGCAGACCTAAATACATCAGTTTAAGGAAGACCTCAACTAATTCCTAATTTACTTGAAAGTATCACTTTCTTATTTTTCCTTAGATTATGACGGAACCTCGACTAAATTGCACCATGCTGTGTGGAATTACTTTTACTGTATGATGAAAGTATTTAAAATTATTTTTGCCAACTTTTTTTTTTCTTTGCAAAAGTTGCAACAGTGCACTCTGTTCCCCCATAAGAAATACACAGGGCCATGAGATTTACGGTGTCTTCACGAAGTTGGACAGACAATATAACTTCTTCTATTTGCTCATAAACTAAGTCTACTTCATTTTGTAGTAATCACTTGTGGGCAAGTACACCTCAACTATCACATTGTTACTGGCTCAGCCACTAATTCTACTGAAATTACCCAGTTGCTTATTAGCTGGGTGGCTATCACAGCTTCTCCTGCTTTCTTGTCCAACTACTGCAATGCCCCTCAGGCTGGTATTTTCCGCAATGAAAATAACTCTCACAACATTGCCTCACCCAATATTTCCATCGTACTTTACATAATTTTACAACAAGTAACATTATTCAAATTTCTTTGAATGTTTGACCATAGCTATCAAAAACTACTTGTGATCCAACAGTTAGGATTACAGAAATTAAAGTAAATGGAGCAGTCTGATAGTACCAATATACTATACCTTTTCTGTATCCCAATTCCTCTTTCCTTAGTTTATTGTACATACTAGGATAGTCATTCATAATATCTCTCTTTTCATTCTCTTCCTCTACATCATCTTCAGACTTCCAACGATCAAAATCAATCTGTAACAGAATAATAAATGCTATGACAGCAGTTCTTTTATACCAAGAATGTGCTATAGAAAATAAATTAAAAAATGGTAATTGATAGAACAAACAAATTTTAGCCCATAAAATTAACAAATAGTGATATTTTGTGGCACAATGTTTACTAGGAGGAACCTTTTAATAATCACAAATAAATAACAATTTCTTTGTCAAGTTCATAACATATTTTTTAAGATTACACCTTGGTTTTGTTAGTATAGGGTAGGTAACAGGAAAATAATAGGTAATGAAACCAAGGTACTGAATTAAGAATTATATTTGCGCTCAATGAAGTGAGGTTCATTCCTGTGTGATAAACAATTACCATAATTATCAGTGTTTAAAACGACATTTCCCAAAATTTTCTTCTTACAAAATGCTTCCCCAACTTTGAAATTACAACAAAATACCTAAATTATTTTTTATTGTCAATAAATTTTATAAATAAATAGTTAATGCAAATACAAGTGAGTAGTGATAGCACAATCTACATAAAAAGAGGGGTCCCTCACTTTCAAACATGTTTCAACTTTTCCATAATCAAATATCTTAAAAGACATATCAATTAAGGCTCCCGAATAGCCAAGTGGGAAACACGTTCAATTTCTGTGAATGTAGTCTTGGGTTTGATTCCCTGTGGGGACCTATGTGTGAAATGACCTTAGATATTGAAGCAATTTTAACAATACTTTTAGAACTAGATACATCAATACTCATTATTTGTTCATGGAACATCAGCACTCTATGAAACATATTTGGGAAATGCTGGTATAACACACCCCACTGTATAATATGAGCCCCTAATTTTGATAGGGAAGTTAGAGTAAAAACCTTTAATTTAAAAAGGAGGGGAAGTTAGGGGCCTCTGAACTTTAATGTTCATATTGTATCTGTACTTTCAAGGCATAAAAATTGAAAAGAATTAACTTCTTTTAATAAAATAGCCTGAATAAAACAAGCTTTGAAAAACTGTCCATAAGGAAAAAAACTGTCCTTAGGAAGTAACTAAAGGGAAATTATGTCTATGAGTTGTAAAAAAGACTGTTGATACTTAATAAAGTAGATTTCTATATATGTACCAAGTTATCAGATTCCTGATTTTGCAGCAAGAGTCATGAAGTGAAATGGTGAAGGATAAGAAGCAAGAATAGCCAGGAACATCAAGCAACATGACTAGGAATTTCCATTAACATAATAATAATAAAAAACGTCTTTATTGTGGGGCGAGATTGAGACCAGGTAGTCTCTTCTTCCATCTAACCCTTAACATAAGGATTAACCATGGTAACTGACCATGTAGTTTATGGATTTCCCACTCATATCAGGATATCTGGCATTTGAAATGAAATGAATATGGACCTAATCATTTTAAATAGTTTAAATAAAAAAGGTCATACATGTTGGCAAGTAATATTTCAAACCATACCTCTAGAACTATCTATAGGTGATTAACAGTAATCTAGATTATTTGTAAAAAGGGGAAAGTCTCTCAGCTGACTGTTAAGGCACCACTATTTAGAATGTAACAGACAGCTTACTGAAGAGTAGTTATATGGATTTAAAACAGAAATTACTGACAATTCACTCTTTATATTTGTTTCTGTTCATTCTCTACACTTAAAATGAATTCTAAAATATATTTCAGCACCAAAATCACAATAATGTGTTAATCAATACAAAAGCAAGGTTTCCTGATCATCAAATCAAGTCATACCTACCACACCCAAATAAATAAGTAGCTTTTAGATTGTTTGTTAGTTTTGTCTTGGTGTTATTCTTTAACTTGATCTTAGGTTCAGAAAAAATAGCTTTGTGAACAGAAAAAACATTACTAGACAAAGAAATTAGGCAAACTATAAGTTAGAAATATGATATGAAAACTCATGGTTTTAGAATTCACTAAGATTCGTGCCTGATTCCTGCCCTCAAGCTAGATAGGTGACGTGGGTTACGTGATATAAGTTTGGCAATACAAATACAACCGGCTTGTACGTAAACCTTCTCATGTCATCGGCGGACGTGGTGAAGAGAGGAAGCAATTGCTGTGTGTACGAGGAGAAGAATCAAATCAAGACATCAGCCATGGACACTGTACAAATTAAATTCAAATCCTAAGGAAGAATGGACTTGAAAAAAGTCTGACGGGACCGGGAATCGAACCCGGGTCTCCCAATTGCCGGCATCGATCGTAATTGATTCCCGGTCCCATCAGACTTTTTTCAAGTCCATTCTTCCTTGGGATTTTTCCTGGGTGTGCACCATCTTGCGCAAAGTCACCCTTACCCGTTTTCCTGTGTAAATTCAAATATTTAAAAATTGATGTTTTTACCTTAAGTATATTCATTATATTGTGAGTGTTTTCTATTTATTTGCATGATGTTGATTTTAGAATACATCCTCGTCCACAGGTGTAAATTTTGGTAGAACATAAATATATAGGCACTATAATTACTGTAGTAGTCATAGTGCCTAAATATTTATGCCTAAAGTGCCTAAATCCAACATTTTAATTATTCTTTAATACTATGGCCTTACAGAATAACTCAAATGTTGGTCTGCATATTAGTGCTCCCTGTTCGAGAAGATATCGACTGCAATTGCGTCATTTACAGGAGCAAAATAAAAAGTAATTGTAATCCTACTGATTACTTTTTCAAAGAGTAGTTTGTAATTGTAATTAATTACAAATTTGACAGTGTAATTGTAATTGAGCCTGATTACATTTTTTCAGTACTTTTCCCATCACTGTATATAACACAATGTATCATGTCATGCTATCATGAGTGACAAGAAAAATGCAAATCAAAAGACTATAAGCAACCAAAAAAGAAAAAAATTGTGCATATGGTTTTAGTACGCATTAAAATGAAACAGAATAAAACATGATAGAGAGAAGTGTAAACTGAGAGAATCTGTTAACACTAGAACTGGGGACGGGACATTTTTGTCCCATTTGAAAATGTAAAGTGTTCTCTTTTGTTTGATTATTTTCATAAGATGTGGTACTTTGTGAATTATATAAAACAGAGTGGTCTATTCTGGAAAAACAACATGACATTTGTAGATATATTCTGTAAATAAATGGAAATACCTATTACTGCTGATGGAACATTTTTATCCCATATATGATTATGGTGCTTTATTCATCAGAAATCAATAGTTTTCACTGGTAAATTATCTTTGTGAATCATGTTTGTACCAGTGTGCAATTAATGTGTACCAGTTATTTCTTACATCTACATAAATACCCTGCTAGCCACCTTTCGGCACATCACAGGGGAAATTTGTGTCTTTTTATCCCCAGTCAAATAATGTATTGGTGCCTGAAAGTAATTCACTTTCCAATTCAGCAAGCCATATAAAATTGGAGGTGAAATTGGTGAGCTATGACGTTGTATCAGTACTCATTAAGTATATGTCTAGTTATAGGTGTGTATTCTTTTTCTAAAACTAATAAACAAACACTCATCCCTTATCCTCTTTCTCTATAACTTTCTCTAATTATTCTTAATGGCTTCTCTGGCTCCTTCCTTCTTTGAGTCCAAATTGTTATTCTCCAGCATTTTCCCCCCTTATTTTTAAGTTTTTTACTTAGCACTCTTGATAATACTTTCACAGAATTTATTATTACACATAATATTCTATATTCTTTACATTTTTTGGAACCAACTCTTTCGGTTATAGGTATCATAACAGTCTTGAGGAAGTCATTTGACCAGAAACCAGTGTCACATATTTTACTGCGTATTTTACTCTTTCCTTAGTACCCACTTCTTTAAAATATTTGAAGAATTCTATGGGAATTTCATTTGTTCCTGTTTATTTACTGATTTTCATACCTTTAATTACTTGTTCTAGTTCAAATTTCTGGAATTTTTTCTTCCCCTGCTATCTGAATCTCTTCTTCTATGATGATAATATCCTTTAGTTTCTCACTTGCTTTATGCCGATCTTACTCCCCTTCCCTCATACAACAATTTTCCATCTTTTTTGCAATTGCTCTCTCAATTTTCTTCCACCATTGCTATCTTCTCAACCTTTTATACATCAAATTATACTGTCCTTTCCTATCTAGGTCTTCAATGTCATTGCATTCTTCTTTCCACCAATTTTCCTTAGCATTAGATTTTATCCTCTTCTTAGCTCACTGTTTAGTTTACGATACATTACACTAATATTTCCCCCATTAAATTTTTATATTGCCTTCTTTCTAGCATTTTCTTCAGCATCTCTGTTGTTATCCATGGTTCCCTTGCTCTAGAACCTTCATAATACACTATTTCTTTCTCTACTGTTCTAGTCAATGCACCCTTTAATTTTTTGCTATGTCAACTTTCTATTTCATTCCTTGTCTTTGATTATTCCATGTTAGTTATTTGCACCCCTTTTTTACCCAGTTTCTCAGTAAAGTCAAGTTACATTTTTGCACCACCTTTGCATTTTCAATTTTCTTCAACATTACTGTCATCTCAATTATCAGAAAAACATGATAGCTATCAGTATTCATCCTCAGTAGTCCACATGCTCTCTTCACTGAATTCATGTATTAGTCCTCTAATGGAATATTGCCTATTTGGTGACGAGCTTTATCTTCCGGGGATATCCACTCATATCTCCTCCTTTCATGATTTTTAAACCATGTGTTGGTCATAAATGTTTTTTTGTCTCTACAAAATTCAACAGATCCATCCCCATTTTATTTCTTTTCCCCAATCCAAATTTTTTCACCAATTTCCCTTCTCCTCCCACTCCCATAACTATATTCAAGTCACTCTTAGTTATTCTATAGCATTCTTATCTTTATATCGCAATTTCAATCTTCTCATACATACATTCAATTTCATGTTGATCATATACACTTTCATTATCACAAAATTCTATAGCATCATTTTATTCTTGAGACTATCATTCTACCATCTAAGGACTTAAACTCTCCAGGTGTTCTGGCCTAACATTGTAGAACACCCTCTAAAAACAATTCCAAATGTACTTCATATTTTCCACAAATTTATTTCCACACGACCAGTTTTGGCCAAGATGGTCATCCCACACTATACTGGGAAATTTCCTGATATAGTGAGCCTGAGGATGACTTTCTAGCTCAGAAACAATCCTGTTTAAATAAATTTGAGGAAATTATGAAGTGCATTTGGAATTATTTTCTTCTGAGCTCTTTTCTCTACATCATAACTCATTACATTTCCAGCTCCATTTTTACTTTTCTTAATTCCAGAATAAAATATTGTAACTTCTCTACCCCTCAATTCTCCCAGCACCTCCCACCTTACTTCACTCAAACCTATCACATTTACTTTATTCTTCTTCGTTTCAATCTTCAAGTTTTCTATCTTTCCACATTGTAACAACAAATAATTATTTTTGAATTAAAATGCTCTATGATAACTTAAATTCTATTCCTTGTCATAACTCATTACATTTCCAGCTCCATTTTTACTTTTCTTAATTCCAGAATAAAATATTGTAACTTCTCTACCCCTCAATTCTCCCAGCACCTCNATTCTTATATCAATTAATACTTGCGGTACATGAGTAATAAAGTGCACATCTGAATTGAACAATCGTGTGCCATAGATTGGCAGTACTATAATTTGTTAATAATTTTTGTATTAGTGATGGATTTCCACTTTGAAAATCAAGGTGTAATTTCCTCATCAAGCGAACGGTCAAATGATTTATATAGTAAAACGTACGGTTCCACGCTCTTCTCTCTGCGACCATCCACGGGTAGAAACAAGAATTATCTCCTCTTAATTCATATCACTGCATACTTCAGTATTTGCATCGTCATCGTCGTCTAAAAAAAATGCTTTTCTGTAGGAGACCAAAAAAAAACTTCATTTCCCGTCTGCTTACAGTAAGCGCTTCGGTTGATAGAACCCGTTTTATGGTATTTTTTAAATATATATATTATATTAATCGTATTAATTTGTAATTCGATAGATATTAAGCTCTAATACTACTCTTTGACATTTTCAATTTCACAAAGACGAAGAGGTTTTTATACGAGATGTCTATGATTCCCTAACACAGTATAAATCTATGTTTTGAAAATGTTTTACTATTAAATTAAAAAAGGTATTCAGCTTGTTTTCCAAGATTTGTTTACTCTTAAGTTAATCTAAGGTATTTTTCGTTTTTGACAGGACTTGAGCGATTCCTTGAAATCTTAAAAAGTGAACACTAGAAACGATATGCTTCGAGAAAAATTTTCTTTCCTCGTAGACAGAGCAGTTACGGTCAAATTCATGATGTATCTACACGAGAACACTAGACTTTACCAAAATCGGGAGTAAACGCAAATGGGAATACAAATCATAATGATACTCACAAAGAATGGTGAAAATAAACATAAAATTCGGTTAATCCGAATTCACGGCACACACTGACAAACTTTTGCTTACATCTGTCTAAATCGTTCACAATCATTGTGCCTGCTAATATCAATAGGATTTAATCAAAAAGAATTTATCTAGATATAAACACAATACATTTTTAGAGAATGTTATCTAAGTAAGCCACATTAAATAATTCATGTGCTTTGACGTCTGCTGAAATTTTAAGTCAGCATGCTCATGACAACTTACTGTGTTACCAGAAGTCAGTGAGTTATACATAAAAGATGATGCAGGAATAATTAAAATTACAACAAAACTGAAAAGAAACAAACTTACAAGGGTCCAAAAATGATAAGATTATCACTGCTGGGTTCGTGACAACCAAGGAATGACAAAAAATGAAAAACAATTGGATACTGACTAAAATATAAATATGTGCTTCCTAGCACACTTAACAGTAGTTGTTGAATGAAGAAAATTCATCTCAGAAACAATGATACAGCAAAATGATAATAATGAGACTGCTTACCACTACACCCTGAATAATTTAAATTTGCAGTTCCAAGTGAACTCATCTTCCTCTGCCATTGTCATTGACATGAAGAATTTATTCTCGGTCTCAAAGAGATAGCAAATTTGAATTCTTTAAAAAATAACTTTTCTACGTAATGATACTATAAGGAGTTACTTGCATTCATTCAGCAACCTCTAGATAAATTTTAATCATTATTATTATTATTATGCAAAAACCTTACAAGTGGAACAAGGTTCCAGTGGTAAGGATATAACAGACATTCCCGCTTACATATACTACTACAAAACATTTAATCTATCAGTACAGTACCCCATATCCTTGTCAGTCACACAAAATGACCCAATATATCACTATATACCATAATATAATACAAAATAACACAATGGAACACCATATAACACAATTTATTAGAAGTAATAAATCAATATTCCTTTCTGTTCATTAAATCTTACTCATATTATTGCCATTTCAACTAGAACGAAACATAGCAAACAATTCTGACTTTAATTTGAAAGTTAAACCTCACTGAAGGTCAGAAAATCATGTTTCATAACCAATGCTATTTCCCATTTGAGAACATGACATTGTGTATTGGTCCTCTATTCAAATAATTTCACATTCAGTGATACAATGATAGCTTAAACAACTTATTAGTCCTTAAAATTACTAAATAAACAAACATGTTGACAGTTTTCTTTCTATAATAAGAGGTAACCAAATTAAAACATTTGAGCACAACCACTTTAAGCTGTAAGAGACCCTAGGCACAAATAACAGATTGAGTCCCCCCACTATGAATTAAAAGAGTAAAAATTCGCTTTTTTTAATAGACAAATTAGTAAAATTCTTTCTTAAAGTGAAATACCAGAACAATTTGTTAATGAGAATTTATTAGCACAGTCTCATTGAGGCCCCCAGGTGCTTGAGGTCCTCAGCTAGCGCCTAATTACAAATCTGCCCCTGAGCATAACAATCAGATAGGAAAAACTTATACCCAAAAAATATTCTACATCTACATCAATACCCTTTTGGCGTGTGGTAGGGGGTGAAAACACCAAGGGTTCGGACTATTTTTTAACCTATTGTTATAGCGTATCGTTTGCAGAAAGAATGAGTCCTTAGAACGACTAGTCCTAGCATCTATTTCCCATATTTTNTATGAAAAATAAAACTTCGTAAACTTCCACACTATTTGGTTTTATTTTCGACCGGTTTCGGCGCAAAGGCCATCTTCAGGTAAAGGGTAAGGAAGGTAGCAGCATATATATATAGTTAAGAGATCTTTGAGGGGAGGGTAAGGAGAGGGGAAGGGTTTTGAAACTTATATTCATTCGTGAGGTTTTCCTCAGAGGTGATTTTAGAATGTCCTTCCACGAAGTACGGCCTTCCATGATAGAATTTAATGAGAATTTATTAGCACAGTCTCATTGAGGCCCCCAGGTGCTTGAGGTCCTCAACTAGCGCCTAATTACAAATCTGCCCCTGAGCACAACAATCAGATAGAAAAAACTTATACCCAAAAAATATTCTACATCTACATCAATACCCTACAAGCCACCTTTCGGCGTGTGGTAGGGGGTGAAAACACCAAGGGTTCGGACTATTTTTTAACCTATTGTTATAGCGTATCGTTTGCAGAAAGAATGAGTCCTTAAAACGACTAGTCCTAGCATCTATTTCCCATATTTTAAGCTCATTGTTGGATCAGCCAAAATAGCAGGGGGGGTCACATAATATTCATTACGTCTTCCGCAAATGCACTGTCTTGAAATTTATCAAGTAATCGCAGCCTAGCTTCCAATCTCCTTTCTTTCAAGGATTCCTAATCTGTGTCTGAGAGCATTTTCGTAACACTAGCTTTTTTATCGTAGCATTTTTTCACAAAACCTATTGCCTTGCGCTGCATTTTCTCAAGTTTGTGGGTGTACTTTTCATCCGCTGGATCCCATATACTTGCCGCATATTCAAGATAGGGTCTGACTAAGGTGAAATAGCATCGCTCTCTAACCTTTTCATCACATCTACCTACAATGCGCTTTATGAAGCTGAGCTTTTTGGCTGCTTTACCGCAGATTTTTCGGATATGAATGCTCCAGTTTAAGTTATTCGGAAAAGTGATCCAGAGATATTCAACTGACTCTACTACATTTAAATTTATTTCATTAATTTTGTACGGGTAATTCGGATATTAACAACTATCAGGTAGTTTCAAAGCATAACTAACAATCAAAGGGAAAAATATGCTGATACTACAACAAATTCCTCATTTTCATTCCCTATGATTCTGAAAGCATTTCCTTCCCTGCATAACTTAGTAAACCAAAACTTAAAACTCCAATACCTCTGAGAAAGGTTTCTTATTCATTTAGTAGATTAGTTTCAGTAGTATTTATATTCTGATTAGAAACAACGATTATATTGGCTTGTAAAAATGTTTAGCACAAAAACACCATATATAGATAGAAAGTATTAATCGAGTTTACCATTTCTGAAAGAATTTCAATAAAAATTATCCGATACATGAAGGCTAATGCAATTGTTAACTGATTTCCTTTCCTCTCTTTCTAGTTATCTGCAATATTTTGCAATTGTTATCTTTTCCAACATTAGTCCAACTTATGATTAAAACATGTTATACAAGAAATAAAGAAGTGGCGCAATTTTTGTAAAAAAAACTATCTAATGAATTGTCACAATTAATAAAATTAATTCTAATTGCACTGACTACTTTAAATTTCTTAATACTTGTTCTTCTTTGATAGATTACTTCATAATACCAACAATTCTATACTGTGTAATAGAAAATTCAACTAATATTGCATAGCCAACTAAAAATACCACCAAAAATGCATCCCTTTAGCTGGCAAGCAAAACATTACATGCGATGGAAACTTTTATAAATCAAAGGAATAACAAGTGTGAAAAATAGCGACACGACTGGGACCTCTTTGGGATTTTCGTAGGTTTTACAACTTACTAAGTTACCTTCCTTTCCTTTATCCTTTTATAAATCAAGCCAGAGAAACAAAATCATTGATTATAAGCATGATCTACTTTGAATAGAAGAAAAGAATCAATGCTGTTGACAGGTCCCATGAAATTCGTTCACAATCATTGTGCCTGCTAATATCAATAGGATTTAATCAAAAAGAATTTATCTAGATATCTCATCATCTCTAATTCAAGGGTAAAAACCCACTGACAATTTTCTGGCATATGCATTCTAACAGTACTTTATTAAAATTAAAGCCTTCTCTTATTAAAATATAACTTAATCAAGAATACTTAAGAAATAATATTCTTCGATAATTTAAGTCATCAAGCATTTTAGCTTTCATAAGCCTTTGCAGGGAAGATTTTCACATGGATCTATATTTATGATTACAATGAAGGAAAATCCCTCTCAATGATAAAAACTTCATTTGACAATAAAGAAAATTCATGTTCATAAGCTCCTCTCTAAACTAAAATTCTAATCAGTAAGAAAATGACTCTAGGATAAATAGGAGTATTAATTATCCTTTTAACCATTGTAATTAATCATTATTCATCATCAATCTCATATATTCCAGAAAATAAATCAGATTATGACTTTGATATGATTATGATTGACTGAACTATGATTTTTTTAAATCTTTCTTGCTGTACATGAAATACATAAATCTCCCACATAAAAATAAGTAAGGGAAATAAATTTCGATAAAGATATAACGAAGTAATACCAGTTAAACAGAGTACCAACTTCAAGAAAAAGCTTAGCATCCTGAATCATCTGAGTGATGCTCACAGATATGTCATAGCTATTCTTTACAAAATGCATTGCCTTTTGTTGTCCCTTTTCTAATTCACAAATACAATAATTGTTGTCCCATAAACTACATTCATATCAAGGTGAGGCCTAACCAGCACAAAGGAACATCACTTACAAACTTCCTCTTTGCTCCTGCCAACTATTCTCTTGATGAAGCCGAGTTTCTGCTAATCCACATATACCATGTGCTTTGATACCCCATCCTAAATTATTAGAAATAACTCTTAGTATGCTGTGAAAGGACTGTTTTGGATAGAAAATCATACTTTCATACACAAGATTCCTTGCATCTGATATAACAGCAGACCGTATTTGTATATCTATACATCCAAATTTGCTTTCCAACAGCGAGATATGTAAATATCTAAAACATAGGTTTGGATAAAAGCTCAATACACTATCAGGAAGTGAAATTTAAGAAAACAAAGAATCAGTATACTGACGTGGAATGGATTCTAAATCAATTTCATGCCAAGAATTGCATTGCAATGAAGGTTTTGAAAACATATTTTTAGACTTATGGGTTCTAATATCATCATCAGCATCAGATTTCAAAGTTTTGGGAACTTAACCGTCAAACATACACATACCTTCGATACATAGAATTAACTTTACTAAACCAAGCACAAAAAAATATGATTAATAAGCATATGTGGGTGTGTTTCCTTGCACAGATAAGAAATATTCAACTTCTACTTGAATAAACCGGGGATGCACTACAATATCTTTAGGATCGGCCATTTTCAATTGTATAATCCGATTATATGAACGGTAATTGAATGGTGAAGATGGATTCATAGTAAAAAAAATCCTGTTTACTTTTCTATGATTATACAATGCGAAAGTTACAGGAAAATGATTCCTTAGGCTGGATATAAAATCAATACAGCAATTCCAGAAACAAGTAAAACAGGATTAAAATACAGCCATCTACTTCGAACCCACTGCCGATATTTCTATCAACACAATCGTATGTACAAAATAAAACATTTGAATGAGACGTGGAATATTACCTTCTGTACGCGTTTAAGATTTTTTGGTGGAAACTGAATCATGAAAAATAATAATTAAAGTATAAATAATTACCTCAGGATTTATCGGCAAGAACAAATTTAGAGAGAATTCGTATTTATGGGGTCCTTTAGCACCAATACCGCATGCTTCAAAGTTCAATTTCTTTTCCTCTAATACCACTCGCGGGTCCTAAAATTATGAAAATGATTAGCAAAGGAGCCAATAAACATATATCCACTCACTAATCAGAGACGGAATTCATGCTTAACGATAACAAAGACTTGATGTTTAAATCAAACTTCCTACAGAATGTATGGGATTATTTTACCTTTACTTCCTTCAAATCAACTTTTAACGTGATATTACTTTCAGTTTGTGCCCAGTACACGAAGGGACTCAACATTTTAACGCCAGAAAAACCTGAAATAATAAACTGAGAAAACAGCGACTGCAATTATCTATTCATAATTTTCCCTTGATGAGAAATAGGTATATTAAAATATGACAAGAAATAGTAAAAACAAAGAGATGATGATAATTGCATGACCTTTAGGTGTATATAAACATATTTATTACCAGTAAGTCAAACACCGGTGTAAGTTTTGAACGAAACAATCAGTCGCTTCTCTACAGTGTATGTTCTGCCCAAAACCGCATTACGCTTATGATTTAAGATGAAGAATCAACTGCGAGATTTGAACCAGGAGATAGAAGAAAATTGATTTCGCTAGATTAAATTGAAGTAATTCTGTTTGGATTGCTGCGAAACAATGACTTGATTATGTATTTCATATCCCGGAGAAATACGGTTAAGATTATGAACTGTATTCTTATATCAATTAATACTTGCGGTACATGAGTAATAAAGTGCACATCTGAATTGAACAATCGTGTGCCATAGATTGGCAGTACTATAATTTGTTAATAATTTTTGTATTAGTGATGGATTTCCACTTTGAAAATCAAGGTGTAATTTCCTCATCAAGCGAACGGTCAAATGATTTATATAGTAAAACGTACGGTTCCACGCTCTTCTCTCTGCGACCATCCACGGGTAGAAACAAGAATTATCTCCTCTTAATTCATATCACTGCATACTTCAGTATTTGCATCGTCATCGTCGTCTAAAAAAAATGCTTTTCTGTAGGAGACCAAAAAAAAACTTCATTTCCCGTCTGCTTACAGTAAGCGCTTCGGTTGATAGAACCCGTTTTATGGTATTTTTTAAATATATATATTATATTAATCGTATTAATTTGTAATTCGATAGATATTAAGCTCTAATACTACTCTTTGACATTTTCAATTTCACAAAGACGAAGAGGTTTTTATACGAGATGTCTATGATTCCCTAACACAGTATAAATCTATGTTTTGAAAATGTTTTACTATTAAATTAAAAAAGGTATTCAGCTTGTTTTCCAAGATTTGTTTACTCTTAAGTTAATCTAAGGTATTTTTCGTTTTTGACAGGACTTGAGCGATTCCTTGAAATCTTAAAAAGTGAACACTAGAAACGATATGCTTCGAGAAAAATTTTCTTTCCTCGTAGACAGAGCAGTTACGGTCAAATTCATGATGTATCTACACGAGAACACTAGACTTTACCAAAATCGGGAGTAAACGCAAATGGGAATACAAATCATAATGATACTCACAAAGAATGGTGAAAATAAACATAAAATTCGGTTAATCCGAATTCACGGCACACACTGACAAACTTTTGCTTACATCTGTCTAAACAAAATGGGAAATGAAGAAATAAAACCGTGTTTAATTAATTATAAATATAAAATTAATAGTGTTTTCATCGCAAATTCCCAGTAAACGACAAATAGTTGAGAAAAAGAAGAGCATACATTGTGTTGAATTTGAAGACGAAGAATTTGAATGACACCCTCGAAAATGGTACATTAAGAATTTGTCCAGAGTCATAGCCGGTCATAGCTCACCAGAGTTCCACGGAACATCGGTTGAGAACAAAGGGAATGCTTTTCACCAAGAATTCTTTTCACGAAGGGTTTGGAAGCTGTGGTCGAGGAATCGAGGAGCAAGATATTTTTTCCTGCAAATTCCCCTATATGCTTTACGCTTGGGGTCACAAGATGACTCTTATCAATTTGGCCTGAATTACTTGACGAATGAAAACACACCGTTGAAAAGCAATTTCTTCAAACGTAGTTTTTACACTCGCAGGTGGATAAATAAACGTCATTGCACCCAGAGAGAAAGACTTCGCGAGCTACTTTTGTACATCATAAATTTGCATTGGTTTTAAATTTTTAAACTCAGCCTAGAGTATCGAAAGAATTTATTTGAATAACTACGAGTGGCGAAGGGCTTAATAGTGAATCATAGGCGAACGCACGCGCTGCTGTACGAAACCGGCCAACAAATATCAGTCTCACGACTTGGGCTGTAGCCATAACAACGAGGATAACAGCAAAAACTAAGATAAAAAATTAATTTCCTCTAACTCCGCCACCGCTAACAATAATTTCGTATAGAATCAAACGACTAACCTCTTACTTACAAATGGAAACAGCATCGGAAAAGACAGATGAGTGGACTCCAAAGTATCGAAACGACAGCCGGCAGTGGATTGTGTGTGAGGAAGATCAAAAAACGAAATGGGCAATTCCTAATTCAACATCAAAATCGACTTTTGTGAAACCGGATGAAAATGACTTCCGACCAATCGGTAAGAAAGAGTATTACAAAAAAACCCGTAAATATTTTTTAATCAAATTCGAAAACATACAAAAATCATCTTTTACATCATATTCTGCTCTCTGTGTTAATTTAGGTCGCCGTAAAAAGCTATTTCATAGGTTTTTCTTGAATGAGGTACAGGTTGAACCAACGGGTACTGATAAGCGACCAATCCCTACTTATAGGACTGAATACATGGAAAACTTTAATCAAGCTCTTACCAAGAATGAGAAAGATTCTCATGATAAAAAGGTATTTTTCAGACTTTTATTTTATAAATTAAGCCGAACAATTTTCAATGACAAACAAGATGGGGG
>KZ308126.1:186952-350286 GCA_000376725.2 Ladona fulva | reverse complement strand
GGGGGGGGGGGGGGGGGGTTCCATGGAAGCCTAGCATCTGGGACCTCAGTTTGAGGAGGCCCCAATTCAAAATGACATTTCTTTATTTTACTGATGGTAAACAATGTGCGTATGCAGAAACTGGTCTACATTTGCAGCAGGTTCTGAGAACAAGAATATAATCTGCCTAATCATATTGCCCCTAAGTAACTGTAATTGTAAAATAAATAATATTTCAATTGTTTACTATCATTCAAATATAAAACCATTGGTGTTGCATTACCTAATGACTAAAATTTTGTCTTTTGTTTCAGAGTGAGCAGCTTTTTCCTCTGTATTCAAATGAACCAGCTGCATCTTTCTGGCAACAAAATATTGATAACATTCCTGGCCTTACTAAACCTTGCCATCCTAAGCATTTATTTCACAAAAACACGTTTTTTACTAAGCCAATAAATGAGGTCTTAGATGATCCTTTTGCCAAACAAAACGCTCGGGTCAAAGTAGACAAATGGCATCAACTGCATTTCAAATTCGGGTATAAGTAAAGAATTTGATCAAAGATATTTGAATAGCATTTTAGCCTGTATCAGATAAATGCACTTTTGCTCATTTTACTATAGAGGCATCTGGAAATCAAATATTTGACTTAATCATTGGAAGTCTAACAGAGTTATAGCCCTTACTTTTGTTAATTAATGCTTAGACATCCACTAGAAGAATGATTACTCATTTATAATATGATTTTTCCCATTAGTATATCATTTTAAGAAGTTTCCTTTTTGGCTGAATCATATTTCATCTTAATTTTATGTATTTAATTGCAATGTGTGATTTTTCACCACCAAGTCTTACCAAGAACTTAGTTAAGCATCATATGAGTTTTAGAAGAATGATAACAAAAAAGAATAATAAATTAAAAAGTAGCTGAAACTGTAGGCTAATTTGATCTTCTATTAAAATTGAGATCCAAGTAATAATTACCATGATAAATTTAATTTCAACCTGATATCTAAGAAAATTGCCCATTATATCATCCTTTATTTAGAGAGGTTATAGAATATCAAGTGTGAACTGGTTCTTTAGCAGTAGAAATTTCATAACTGTACAAATGAAGGTATGACTTTTCATACCATAAAAATAACTTTATTTAGTTATTGCATTTATTTGATTAATTTTTGCATTTTGCCCCACTTGAGTCTCTCTTGATACCATTTAAAGTGTGGTGATTTTCAAGGGTTGGTTAAAAAAAATACACAGATTTATCTTTCTACAATCCAGTATAATACCCTTTATTCTTAAAATATCCATAAATATACAGGTTCATTTGTACCACTTTACACGCAAGAACGCTACATTCATGGAAATATATATATATATGTACAAAGGTTTTTAAGTACTTTCTGTTGTATGAGCAGGTTCCACTATAAATGTTATTACTTCAGAAATCACTCATTTACAATTTGTTAAATGTTTCCCACTAGCTGTGCTTTTAAGCAACCAGCTAACATCTTTTCTCTCAATGCTATTGTTGGACTGTTATACCATGCTTAACAGAAGTTTTCATAAGAAATGACAAGCCAAATGCAGCTAAAAATTTAAGTTCCACTCTTTTTTCTAAAATAACAAGTGAGTGTTTGGACACAGTTATTAGTTTTATGTAATAAGTGTTAATCCTTCATTATGTGGCATAGGAATAAAGTCCTTTCTCTTGCAGTAGTAAAAAATTTATTACTAACAGGAATTGACAACTATTCAGCATCAAACATCATGTTTTAATAGGCTCTGGTGCATAAGCTGAAAGAGCTAACTGATAGCACCAACCCAAATAAAAGATATGCTTTTGGTTCTACGATCTGTGCTACAAGACAATGCAATCAATGGTAATAATACCATGTCAACTGCTTAAAAATAGCACACAACCTACAATTTTATCCATTCCAAGAGATGAAATGCATTCATCGTTATGAACTGAAAACTGGATAAAATCACTAGCAAAGACAGTCTCCCAAGTCTTCTAAAATACAACTTTTCCTGCATACAAAGAAATGATGAGCAAAATAGAGCACTCGCATTCTTCCGGTGTCAAATCATAAAAAAACATTAGAATCTCACACACATTTTTCCAGATGCATATCAAATCCTTGCACACAACTCCTTACGTTGCAGGAAGGAAACAAAAAAATAGAATTACGACAAGACTAAAGTGGAAGATATAGAAATCCTACCACAACGCTTTATTATTGAGCTATACCCTGAGAAGTCCAAGTATTCTAAAAGATTAGCCCCTCCCTTTCCATTTGAAAATTTAATCAGTGCATTTGAGTGCTTGGAAGTATTAACCGTTTTTGTTTGAGAAAAAGATTTGATTTTTGGCCAATATTAAAGGTAGCCTTAGTGACATTTTTGTAGTTCCATTTAATGATAGTTGAAGTCTGATTCCATGTTAAGGCTTAAGTAACAATTGTAAAGAGTCTGTTAGGGTTCTCAACAGCACTTAAAATTGCTCCAACTAATTCACCATAACTGGGAATATCATCATTGTGAGCTGATAGCTAACTAGGAATGAAACAATTTGAATATAAACGAAGTTGAGACAAAAATATTTTATTTGTATTACATTATTATTTTTCAAGTACTTAATGAAAAGTTGAATGAAGTAAATTAGCCTTATGGCTTGATAAGTGAAACTGGAGTAAGGTGAAAGGTTACAGAATGACATTTTCATTAAAATAATTTCGTGTAAAATTTACACCTTTCATGGAATAGGATCAACTGAAGTGGAATATAATGCAGAATTATATTCCACTGAATATAATTATTGTAAACTTTCGTTTTGATAAAAATCCAATCCATCGTCCACGAGAAGGCCTTCCTTGAAAATTGGTAGCCAGCACCCAAGTAAAAAGGCATACAGGGTCATATATTAAATACTACTGAGCAAGGTGCTACATATTCTGGGGAGAGATTGACACAGTACACTGTTGTAAGAAAGAAAGTTATCCCTCTGAAGGCTTTTCTACCCCAGTGATGTCTAAATTTTTACAAATATATCTTCATTATACATAGACTACAATATAGACATTTTTACAGTGTATAATTGGACTTTGATTTTTTATTATATATATTTTTCAAGCAGAAGATGATTGGAACCCTTTACATATTCCAGTCTCTAATACGAGGGAGTTCTTTCAGATCATAAGAGATATAAAAATATTTGGGCAATTAACGTAAGAGTCTTAATGAAGACAGTTTCTTTTAAATATAAGTAGCTTAATGTCTCTAATATCAAGTATTTTCCTCTCATTAAGTGTAAGACGTGACAGCGCAATGTGGTCACAAGAAGAAGGCACACAGTCAAAGATGAAAAAGTAGATTTGAAACAAGTACGTCGTAAAATTCATAGAATGTGTCAATGGACCATTATCATCATCTACTAGCAGAAAAGCATGGTTAAAGATTATGATGTTAAAAAACCTAGTATTCACCAGAAAATCACAAGCTGAGTATTCCCTAGATGCTGCTATCAAGGAGAAGAGACACAAAAGAAATGGATTTTTCATTACTTGGACCAAATGGCCCTGATGAAGCATTTAAATGAGTTTGATGCAATTAACTGTGAAAACCAAAAACAATGCATAATAATAACATTGCATAATCAGAATTTTGATGTGAACTAAAAGAAACATGAGCATTCTTATCGGTAAATCAAAAGAGGCAAAGCACTTGTATCGAAGAAATTAACTCTGACATTTTAGGAAAAATAAAACGCTGGGATTCTTCAGATTATGAGGATTAAAGTATAAAAGATTACCAAAAAGCTTTCTGCAACAAAATTTCATTTTTCCTAATGCTAAAACATCAACACAAGAACAGAAAAACATGTAGAAACAAAGGGAAGAGCATGAATAATCATACCAAATCATTCAAAACGAAATATTCAACCAATGCCATCAAAACTCCTTGAGAAACACTCATCAACTGAGATAGATCCTTTAACTTCAGTGTATGAGAAAAATCTTTGTACAGTAGTTTTCATGGGAGTGTAGAAAAAGTCTTGTATAAAGTACTTGTTTTTCAAGAGATGCAAGATGTGATCAAAATTTTTTGATTGCTTGTTGTATTTGAGCTGCACTTGGACGATAAGAGTCACCTACGATTTACAGTCCACACATTACAAATAGGGTTTCAAGTAGGGGCACTAAAAAAATACAATGCACTCGGGATTCGTATAAAATACACATTAGGACTCAATACTCTAAAGCCCCAATACCTGGGACACCAATGTAAATAAAAGAATTTTTTTTCCTTTATCATTTTCATACACACACCTCCATGCTTTCACTTTATATATTTGTATTATACCTGGCCAAAAAGTTTTTCATGTTTCAGACACGCAGGGATTTAAACTCCTGGTTTAACAGTGGAATTGGTGAGCCAATTAATGCATGAGATGAGAATAATCAAGTCAAAAAATGCATGCTCATTCCAGCCAAAACCTTCTTTCAATCAAATATTTCAGAAATCTACAAACCAGAGTAACTAAAGAAACTAAATCCCTTTCTTCACCTTAAATTCTGGTAGACTTGAGCACAAAATTTCTACGACACATTTACCAGGTCAACTTACGGTGGGCATGTCTTCAGTTTGGTCAGATATAGTAAATATCAACACATTTATGCAAAGATGTACATACACTCACAAACATATATATCTTACGCACACATCCACTTCTATATATGCCAGTGTATGTGTATTTGAGAAGATATGTATACACACACTCATACATATATATTAGACTTTCACATTCATACTCGTACATTCATGGCACCGAGTACGAACATTTCTTTCGTTTGTGCTACTTTGAGATAAGAGAATTAGATATGGTGGGACAGATATGGCTACATTATATTGACATTAGTTATCGATCACATTATTGATTGCTTTTTTTTTATTCTCTTATAAATGAACCCTGGAAATGTACATGTTGCAACTTAAAAAGAATATAATAAGAATAATTATTATTTGACATCAAATGATGATACCAAACAGCAAATTAAAAACTTCAGCTTATCGCAACTTAAAAACTTTTTTATGATGCAATACTTTTGCCAAGAACAAAAAAATAAGTCCAATAAGAGTAACACAATATACAATAATTGTTTAAGGCATAACGGATGACATGATATATTAAAAAGCTGAAAAAATGATCCTTTAAACTGTATTAGTCAAAGAAACTTGCATATGCATGTCAACGTTATTGACACAATAGCTAGTCACAGTTTATAAGCATCTAGGAACAACAGAGCACTGAAATTACTATAATTTAATGAACTTAAGGAAAAAAAAACAGATCTTGTTATATAGGTAAAATTAAAGAGTTGACCTCGAAAAAATTTAGCAGCTCAAACAGCTTCTCCCTTAAAAAATTACCTCGTTACATTTTAAACATTCTAATTATTTGAGATCAATCTTGGATTGCCTATGGAATGAAAGGGAAAATATATATTCGCTTATATATGTTCATACATATATGTTTTTCAATGAAAAAAGTCCTTTTTAATTTCCTTTAAAAACACTAAAAAATCTTTTATAGTTGCATTGTTAGTCTTTATCTGTAAATCCCAACTAAAATAAAATGGTGAACATCTATTCACTCCTCTACGATAAACGATTACGACCTGCTCCCTAAAAATGACAGATCTGCAAATCCCCAATAACCATTGAGACTGCGATGTATATCCCATCGCATTGGAATAAATGAGAATACATAGTTAATAAGGGATTTTAGTCCATCATTTGAAATAAAGACAACCTGGTCAGCGACTCAAATTTCCCCGACCTTCGTGCTTTTCCATACATCAACATGTCCATCAGCTAGTCCATCAACTTGCAATGCACAGTGCAACGTTAATATATTTACACTTTTCCAATCACTTGAGAGACTTGACTGCAAAAACAAAATAATGATCCATTCCTAAAGAAGTAGCTTTTGCAGCAAAGGTAAGAGCTCTTTGTCATGTTGCTCTTTGTGATACTCCTAAGTTGCTACTTGCAAGTTGAACGGCACAATCATAGACCACGGAGGGTTTCCATCGTTGACTACGACAATGACTGCTAAGGCGAAGGCATCATGGAATCTGAGAGAACTTCAGATGGCGTGCCCTCGCTCGAGTTGACGGAAGATGCCTTAGTTGGGGGTCTTCTTTGTCGAAGTACAGAGGGGTCGAAGTTTGGATGTCTCCTTGCATGCTTGCTGTAATCAGAAGAGAGTCAGCCATTACCAATCAAGTATTATTTTAAGAGTTAATTATATTAATTACTTAATTCAGTTTTCCCTTCCTCTGTGCTTCACTATTGAACATAGAGATAAAATATTTTATTGACATGTTATGAAATCAGAAATAAAGTAAAATTATTGAAGGGAAAGTACCCTGCAAGCCTCCTTTTGGCATGTGGTAGGGTGTGAATGCACTATGACTACTTCCCTAATTGATTATTTTTGCATACTGTTCAAGGCAGAAATGAATTGTGATGCAACTGATAAACAATCAACCATTAAAAATTCAAAGTGCTGATATGTCCACATGTTTATTGGCACAATGATTGTCTAAGGATTATGTTAAATGGGAAGTTCTAATTAAAAAATTTTACTGCATATAAGACTTTTTTTTCCAAAATTATGAGTAAAAATATTACCCCAGGATCTTATAAATGAAGGTTCAGCCTTCTTTATAATATGGTTCATTTCTACACTATATAAGGATCAAGAAATTGAACAACCTGAATTACCTGGTAAATATGATTAAAAAATAACATGAAAACAAACTAAAAACTTGAACAGACCTGCAGTTTCAGTTTTAACTGTGACATTAAAACTTTTTTTTTTGAGTTTACCCTACTAAAATGGGAGTGCATCTTATTTGTTATCATATCTTACATACCGTTAATACTTGTAATAAAGTCAATTAAAGAGTGAAACAAGAGAGAAATTGATTTTGCACTTCATTACGAGTAATATTTTATAAAAAAAGTCATTAAAGGCAACGATCCTATATAAAATTAGGGGAAAGTACAATGATATTGGTTTTAAATACTGAATAACCTTGGCCTTCAAAATAGTGATTATCACAGTTATTTAATAAAAAATAAAACCTCAATTAAGTTACTCCCTGAAATACAGCTTTTAACTGCCTGAATAAACATCTTTTCTAAGATATTTCCTTACTATTAATCCAATTTCCAAATATATTACTTTAAAAAGCAATAACAAATGAGTTTATTTCCATTTATTTTCTCTCAGTAGTCTACTTCATGACCTGTGATAATCACATAATTTTTACTCGAAGAGTTAGATTAATTTAAAACAAATAATAAAACTCCATAACTTCTGCTATAAGAATAAAATGAATATGTGTGGGAATGGAAGCACATATGAACTTCTTTATGTGGAAAATAATCACCTCAGGTGGTCACTGCGCATAAACTTCTTGTCACAGACAGGGCAGACAAAGTTCTTCTCGCCTGTATGTGTTCTGGTGTGACGAGCCAGCTCATCGGAACGTGCAAATCTCTTTCCACAACCAGCCCAACTGCACGGGAAAGGTCTTTCACCTGCAATACAAGTAAATTGATTTTATTATTGCTAATTTTTAAGAGTGAGACCTCATTGTAGAAACTTTGATAATTTGATTTAGAATAGTCACCAATTACAGTCTTCTCTTATGCCAAATATTTAATTCCTTTGATTACAATTGCAAATTTCATTAAAACATATCAAATACTATTTTTTTCCATTAATTCTGAATATCATATTCAATCTTTGCTGCTACAGAAGAGTGACAGACAGGTCAATAGATAATCCAGGATGCAAATCCGCTGATTAACCCACCAGAATATTTTTCAATGCAATTGTAATAACTTATAATTATACATAAATTATTATATTTATGGGTAACAGATATACTACAATTCAGTATAAAACAATTAAGTCTATTTATAAATATTTACAAACACTTATTTAAATTAAAAACATTTAAAAAATAAGTTCATCAGAGAGAAGCATTTATATCTTTGTAAAAGTAAGCAGCATAAACAGGTTCACTGCAGATCACTCCAGCAATGGAGTGATAAATTCATTGGAAATGGAAGTATCCGCAGTGAATGCGTTAAGCCAATTCAGTTTCAAGATTTATATATTAAATTTAGTCTCATAGAAAATCAGAGAAGCGCTCCATTTCCCGTTTTCTTAGAGTATTAGTCTTGCACATGATTAAACCATTAAGGATTTGCTATCAACTAATCTAAAATAGAAATTTATTCATGTATTTCCGAAACGTCTAAATATCGAGGATAATCCGCGCGCGTATTTTATTTTTTACCACCCACTCTTTGGAAAACAAGCAAGGATGCATTCGGTGAGATTTCTACGTCCTCATTAGAAAAAAAGGGGCAAGAGCTCCATAGATCAAGGAAAGATACTCAATTCCTCAAGGGCCCTTTGATAGAATCGCTAAAGGTCCAAATGCACTCGGCAAAATGCACACGGAAGGGGGAAGCAAGAGGGATGGACATCTCGCCTTGGCAGTCTATATCGGGATCGCAAGGGCCTGGCGAAGTTGCACAGACTCAACCCTGGGCGCCCCTCCCTTCTGAAACGCAGGGAAACCATCGATCCAACAATGGGGGCGTCTTAACAGCGTTCGGATGGGATGATTGCAAAGGCTGCATGGATTAGAAACTGAGAGCTCTGGGAGAGTATTGCAGGCTTTTAGATCTCGGCGGCAAGACCCAGGTTCCATGCGGGGAAAATGAGACAACCTTGGAGGGAACCGAGACCGATCGCGAGAGGTCTGGGAGGCTGATTCGAAGACGGCGACAAGAGTACTAAATATGGGTTTAAAAAAGGATACTTTTTCCGACCACTTACGATGCCTGTTCGCATTTCTCGGGGGTCTACCCACGGCAAAATATTTGTAAATTTAAAACCAACCTTCGTAATTCGTACATACGTATGTAGAAATAAGTTCCTCGAGGAAAAAGATGAAGAAAACGACATTTATGCGCGTGGAATATTTCCCAGACATTCTTGAGAGTTTCATAAGGTGGGTTTCGAGAAAATCGCCAACATTTTCCGCCAGAGAACAAGAAAAAGGTTCTCTCATTGAGGGTTTCTTTCTTCGTCAAATTTCAGTATGTATTATTAACTTAAATGGTTCCGCAACGCTTTGAACGTAAATAAGACTTCTCGATCACTTGTGTAAATAAGGCTTTACAATCGAATACTTTCTCGTTCCGCTTGGACAAAGAAGCGCGTCTGAGCGTTTCGCGATATTCTTGTGAGGCCAAAAGCATTCTATCTGAATACATGTAAAAGGACCCATTGTGCCCCTGAATAAATGCGTGTCACAAAGACAGAATTTCGGGTGTTCAAAAAAATGGTCTCCTCCAAAAGGTTTAAAAACATATTTTAGATCGAATTAGTAATCCTGTATATGAATTACACAAGGATGACTCAATTGACAGTCAAGATTACGTTGTTTCCTAAATGTCTCGGACAAGTAACGGCGAATCAATCTCCAATCAGGCATCCGATCGGGAGATAAGTGCAATGTAGTTGGCCGCGGATTGATATCTATTTTAAACGGCATGAGGAAAGCTAACTTCCAAATACCAACTTAGGAAAAACCCTCGCTGGATCAACCCATTGGTTACTGCGAACCATCAAAAGGGGCACAATGACGCGAAATGGTCTCATTTTTATTTAAATTTTTAACTCGATTTTCATTCCTTCCTACCAGACTCCACAGACATGTCGAACTTCCGCTCTTTTTCACGGAGACACCTGCGCGGGCAGGTGCGACCAATCAACTCGGCCAGAGTGAAGGCAGCTCCTCGGAAAACATCGCGGAGCACTACAGAACTATCGGAAACAATCCCAAAAATGAAACGAGCAATCAACGATAATGACGGGTTGAGAGCAGCCGGCCGGATTAAAGGGATGGGAAGAGTTTGAGAGGCGGCCGTCCATTCTCAAAAGCGTGCTTTTAAGACTAACTGGGGTCATCAAAGACTGAGAACGTAAATAAAATCGTTGCTGATGAATTACGTCAACCATTGCTAGTTTTTTCTAATGCTAGCTCACCTAGGAAATTAACTCTTAACTAAGATACAGAAATTAATAATTCCCATATTTTTATGGATATAGAAGTAAGATTGCTTTTTGTGTAGCATATTCATACCTGAATAGTTTTCCAACGATTATAGCTAAATAAATAAAAATTTAATTTATACCACTAGGAAGGGATCCCTGGTGGATAAAATGGTAGACAGAATTTTTGATCAAAACTGTCTATGAAATTTCATTTATGAGTAATATTAATAATAATTTAAAATGATAAGAAATGTTGATAAATATTTATTAACCGTTGATCAATAATGACTGCTTAGTATTCAGTTCAATTTCCACGATTGAAATCTCAGCTCTTGTTCATTAATTTGGATTAACTGAAGGAAAGTCGTACTTATTTTTAATAAAAAACAGATTCCGTCAAATGTGTATAGATAACACACAAAGTTTCAGTCATATACAATCATCAGGTGTTCTCTACAAATTATAAAAAAATAAAACGATATACGGCGTCTTACATGAACGCAGTAAACCGAAACGGGATATTTTTATAAAATATTTTTTGTGTAATTTGTTAATTCGTTAAAAATGCGATTTAAACTTGAATTTCGCCATACATAACGTTGAAGACGGAACTAAATTTTTACGGTTAAATACGATTATCCCCTTGGAAAGTTTACGGAGATCCGCTCGTACATCAGGATTATTCGACAAGACAGAATCGTCTGAATTACTAAGTTCAAGCGTTACTATTTCGGAAGAGAGTAAAATGCTCAAGCAATACCCGACTACTTCCCGATAAGAAATTTATCAGGACCAATCATGCACTACAACAGAAAGGGTCGAATTATCAAACAATTAACCAACTAAAGGTCAATATCCGTAATCTTGTCCTCTCGGGCATTCTCTTAAGACGTTGAAAATTAATAAATTTAGTCAAAAACACGAGTACGTTATCCTATTGTGATTCGCATAAATTTTTGATTGAAAACCCACCGATCTCCAGGTGGCGCTGAAGTGAAATTTCATTCTCCAATTTTAGTGACCATGCGAGTCAAATATAAAATTCCTTTGGTCTCATTGAACGTGACGCATGTCGCAACATGCTGGATTTTCCATTCGTTTCCCAAAACGAAATAAAACGAAGAGGAGTTAATCTCTCCGATTTCCACACAGCTGCAGCTGGGAATTTTGGCAGGGGAGAGTGCAAACGCGACCCCTTAAATCTTCAGTAATTGCGAACGCGGTAATATGAGCCCTTCTCCATCAACAAGATTGAATTCACCAAAATGCATACTGACAAAAGGACTAAAGTAGGGCGAAATATTTTTATATCTACCACGAATTATAAAATGTACCACTTTTTAAATTCGAAACCAATCCTAATGAAAACCACGTCGCACCATTTTACTAAAATTTTAGTCCGAATAGAAAATAAATTATGACATCCATTATACGTTAATTATATATCCATTCTAAATTATATTTTTCTTTTTATAGGTTACACTACACTTATCAAAATTAATTCCCATTATGTATCCTTGCTGTGAAACACTATGCAAAATTCCATATCGAAAATAATAAAGCCAACTACCAAAGATTGAATAAAGAGTAAGCAATTAAAAACATTCCCTAAATCGCACATTATCTCAACAGTACTCTGAATATTAAACTTTTCATTTAAAAATCGTAAGAAACCAGGAGACTTGCTAAAGTATTCGCCATTTAAAAGTTCACACAATTTAAAGTTTAAAAGGATACTTCTGAGATTTAGATTGGCAGTTTCGCCATTTTCGCCGATTATGGCTTTTCTTACGACCGCAATTTTCCATGAAATGATGGAAGCGAAGAAAAACAAGAAAAGGCTATCGTTTGCAGGTTTTCTACCCCTGAGGACTTCTGAATATTCTTGCGTCCCGCTGCAATGAAAGTTGAGCAATTCCCTAAGGCAATGCTTCAAAACTAATGTTCGGCGGATACCGGTGTGCCTTACGTATATCCGAAGATAAAGCATTCTTTATCCATTGCATCATAGATATACTTCATTTTACAAGAAATATTGTCGTTTCATGTGAGGTTGTGGGAATATAGTAAAACATTTCACTCCCCACTGGATGTTTTCTTATGAATTTATACTGAAATAAAAAAACTAATAGTTTACTGCGCCACGAGTCGGTGCCGCGGAAGACGAAATGTTGGATAGCACTGTCCATGGTACCAGTTTCGTCCATCAGATAAACGTACTATCACAACCGTCTCTGTATCCTTATTTTTGTTTTGCTTCAACTTCAGCAAGGACCTTGTTCACTCTATAATTAAGAGCAAAACCCCATTGCCGAGTACAAAGCGCAGTTTTAACTTCCTGACAGCCATCCTTGGAGTGGTTCCCGAGCCATCCGGAAGTTCGAACATTAACAACCAATTGATTGCAGCGCCCTAGAAAGAATGCCTCTCGCGCAGCCTGCAGCCGGCCCTGAGTCGCAACAATATCATGGCTTATTGGCAAAGCGGGGCATTCGACCACGGCTTCCATTAAAAATCCATCCAGGAGTCTGCCTCCAATATGGGACGGCCAAACGCATTCTTCGCCCCGCCGCATCTTAGCTCTCCAAGAGTCCCCGCTACGAGCGCACCTGGGGGTGGACTCGGGAGCTATTTCAGTTCCGGAACACGCCCTCCTCTGTGCTAGCGAAGGATAAAGCCACGCACAAAAACCCCTCGCCGACGACGAAAAAAGAAGCGAGCATGCGCATAAGGGTTCTTCTCCCCTTCCCTTCAGCTTTCCCTCCAACCCACCTTGCATCCTGCAGCTCTTCAAACCACCTCCTTCAACGAATCAATAACCGGCATCAAATTGCGGAAAGTGGATACGTGATGGTGGTGGGGAGATGTATAAAAATTTCGGCGGACCACTTGAAAATAGCCCGAGTCGATGAGAAATGAGTGCGAATGAGGAGAAGATGCGAACCCCTTAGGCCGCCGAACACCCCGGATAAGGCGTCGTTGGATACGGGACGCCAACTTCCGAGGATGCGCCTTCAACAGCGGCAATACCTCGCGATCTCTTTCACTAATAAAAACGATTCCACTTCGTAGAAGGCATTAGCGGATGTAATTTGCACCGACAGATTACGCTACAGTAACATTTTCACTTTATTGACTTAACTAAAAACAGAAGTTTTCCTTTTGCGGTATAAAAATGTGGGCTATCAATTCTTAATCATCAAATACCTTTAAGAGGGAGTAAAGCGCATATGTTACATGAAAAATAACCAACTGAAATCGTGAAATTTCCTTAGCAAACAGGTATACAATTAAACGTGCGACTAGAAGCTTGAAAAGTTAAACTTTCACCCAGTCGGGCAAGGAAAATGGCCTTCGAGAAATGTAAGATCGATTCCATAATAATTACCTGAAGTTAGCTGGCTGAAATGAGATTGCCGTATGCCCAGCGATGCAGATATTTCAGCTTTTTAAATTGATGACTTTAATGGATATAACCTAAGAGAAACTGAAATGAGACTTTCCTATCCGTAGGACAATTTTCCTCCGCCGATTGTGTATCATAACCTTCTACTTTCAGATTTTAGAATCATAAATTAAGATAAAACTTCGTCTAGCTAGAATCAGCTAAGATATATCCGGAAAAAATTTTAAATAATCGTTTTGAAGCCAGAAAGTATGCGCTAACTTGTTTTAATTCGATAATTAAGTTAGTAATAATAGCTCATTGAAATCAATACTGTTCTCTGATACACAATTAACATGAAGGAGGAATACATTGAATGCTACGGAATATCCTTCTCACTATTATCTATTATCTCAAATCATCTGCGACGCTCATGGTAAAGGGAAGTTTAAAAACTCAATCGCGATAAAAATAAAAAATTAATTCGCGCGCTTTTTCTAGAGCGTCAGATATTTTAATTAATGCATAATAGAGCTGAAAACCTAAGAAACATGGCTGCTGCAATCGACTTCTTCTTTATCCGCTACTGAGGTATTCACGAAAAGGCCACTTGAGCTTGGCGGGCAAAGACGTCACTGCAAGATGAGGCGAGCGCAGCGCCGCCGACGGCGAACTCGGGAAGCTGCCATCCCGCCGAACCAGATTAGCCAGATTACGCCCTAAAGCGCAGGAAGCGATATGTTGAAGAAAAAGGGCATTGGTGGAACTTACTCCTGCCAACTCCGCCGACTTTCTCGAGCAGAATCTGCGGAGCGTTCAACCACCCACTGACATTTCTCCCACCCCACGTCCCGCGGAATTATTCGCGCAAAAGAATCGGGGAAGACGTTTCCGGAAGGTATACATTCGAAAGCGACAGGGAATTGCACAGACTCGTACGAAAAATGAAGGAAGAATTCGGATACGGAGGGAAGGATATAGTTTGAGAAACTTTAACGGAGCAAAGAGTGTTGAACAAGGTGAGAAATGCTGCCACTCCCACTTCTTGGCGTCTCTGCTTCCTTTTTCGAGTTGATGCTGCCAGGAATAGCGCGACTATTTGGAAGCCATGTGTCTCCGTCTATGCCAAGGATGTGCTTACACTCTGAGATTATTCCTGCGGTTGGATTGAATATCACAAAAAATTCGAGTGGTATAATGGTAGTTTTACGGGGGTCTTCAAAGGGAAAACCTAGATTCTATGACTTCAACACCTAGTTTAGCTAGATACCCAAGGGAAACCTACATCTATAATCAATTTTTTTGCGTCCTTGAGGCTGACAGAGATAAAATATATGACTCTCGTAGCCTAACTGCGGTCCTTCTCTAGTTTATTCAACATATCTTTTCTAAAAAACTTCAAATGAAAATGAAACATTTCTAGGAGCGAATCTAGGAACACGAAAAGAAGACGGCACGATATGTTTATGAAGCCGTAAAGTATATATGCGAATGCTGACAGTGAACTGAAATTACGGCAGATCAGCTATACTAGAAATACGGATTGCAAAGAACATTAGGTACACTAATAACAACAGAAATCCGGAATATTGGTAGCTAAAGTGAAATACATCGAATTTAAAATACAAAAGAAGCAATATTAATATTGATACTTATCGGGATTTTACGGAATAAATTAAAATGCTCAGATAAAATATATCCGGGAAACTTCGAGAAGGAAGTCAATAAGGTATGAGGTAAATCAGAGGATTTTGAAATTAACTGCATAAAAGAAGCTACAGAAAGAAAAAGAGAAAAATTGTAAAAGTATTCGAGGAATGATACGGAAAATATTGACCAAATATGATTAGAGGGAAAATGTGACTGGAAAATGAAAATACTACAACATAAGGAAAGATTAAATTATACGGAAACGAAATCTGCAGCGAACCATCACACTGCCCAGACGTTTCTCAAAATTTTCATATTATGCACAAGTACTTTCAGTAAGAAGCAAGATTTTCCTAACAAGTAACCGAGACGAGATTGCAAAATAAAGGAAAGCGATTGAAGGGAGGACGTTAGGAATACGTGAGAAGATGGCAAAGACAAAAGGCGTTGAATCACATTATGGGATGGATCAGTTAATTTATTTCAGAGTACGTGAAATGAATACCCCCGAATTGGATGATTTATGAATGAACATCCGACATTCAATATGGAAGAATATTTTTGTACTTTAAATAGATCTTAAAAGTTCATTGCAATCAAAGCAAAACCTATACCAGAGTAAGCGGTGAACAAAATGGGAATTTAAAGCACTGATACTTAGTCCGATTTCTTCTAATTTCATGATTAACAGACCACGACGATTTGCGTTATAAACTTTCTAAAAGAGGCTCAATGTGCTCTACTAGCAGAAACGTGGCAAATATACGAGCAGAAAAATCCTGGTTTGCATTTAATAGAAAACAAAATAATTACCAACCGTTAGTTTGATTTATTAAAGGTCAAACTGTTATTTAAAGATGCTAACTGAAACCCACGTGGTGTTTGACTGAGAAAACACACCTTTGGGATATAACAAAGAGGGCATTAGTCGCTTTAAAACAGAGAAGCAACGGCCGTGCGCGTTAAACGGCGAAATTCGTTTAGCCAAGAATCGATCAAGGCCCTCCAACCCACCAATGGCTCATCTTTAAGCTATGAATAATAAGTAGCGAGGGCCATAAGATCGTGATGAATGGCCAATCAAACACGTGGCGCCGCCGCAAGAGCCCTCGTCCGATTCGCCAACTTCGAATAGACGCACAATTTCCGCAGCCTTAGGCGGCAAAACGAATTTCGCGAATTGTCGCTCCGTTTCAGAGGGGGAAGTCCCCGAAATTTCGCAACGCGATCGAACACTGATTACGGCATTGTTTAAACCGGAACAGACGAAAGCAATTCCGACTACAGTAAGTTTTTAACCCTGAGAACCTTGAATATATTTTTCGCGCGACCCAATTGTTAAAACAGGCCAATCTTCGTGGTCCCATTCTTTGCCCTCTTAAAACGTATTTTTAGAAAACGATAAATTTTATTATTATTTCTATTTTCATGCTGAAGGTTGCGCGACTTTATGGATCTGATGTACTCTTCTCGTAGGCTAACATGACGAAAACTTTTATGCGATAGCAACAGTTATGCGGTAGTGGTTCCAATTAATTACGAATACTCGTAATTATATGACGACTATCAGATTTCATTCGATGACTAAGAGATTTCTTCGGAATAATTTATACGTCCTGAATATGTTCCAAGTCTTGGCTGCATATAGATAACACTTAAAACATACATATAAATTGTATTAGAAATCACATGCAATAATAACCTTAAATATGAAATGGAAGTAATAGGCCAAGATCTGGTGAGAAATAACTTACTGTACTGAGAAAGTACTGGATTTGCTCCGCACAATAATTATTTCTACGGCATAAACTTGGTGGTGGTATAATAAAACAAAATATTTACAATAAAAAGTAGACTTTTTGCACATAATGCGAATTTTTTTTCAAACAGACCATATCGGAGAAATCATGGCAAAATATTCGGATAAATATTTATTTAAATACATGCCAAAGCCGTTTATTTAAAATGAGCACGGTAAAAAGAAGTCAGGGGACATATTTGCAACTTCTTTTAAAAGGACATAGTGCATGGTTTGCTGACACTGATAAAAAAAGTCAAGCACAGGAAATATCTTTCGCCATTCAACATCAATAACTACGTACGACTCCGAAACTCGATTTCGCAGAATTAAAACTCAATATCCGAGGGCCAAACTTAAATCATTAACCCACAATAAGCAACTACAAAATGGTATACATCAGAGCACACAAAGGAAATCATTTCCAATTTAGCGGCGGTTATAAAATAAAGGAATGAGACGGACATTTTCTTGCGTCCCTCGGAGATGAAGAAATTAAAACGACGAAACTACATCTTTAACGACTGCGACACGGAGAAAAACTCTTGATGCGGAGGTAAGAGCCGGTAAGATCATTTTTTTCCTCAAAACCACTTGAAAACTCAGTGGGAGCGCAGATGACATCAATTGGCTGAGACACTCAGTGGGAAAATAAATGACCAAGTTCTAGGAAAGAGCTGGAAGAAGTTAAGATCTCGCCATCAGGTATACTGGAAAATCTACAGCCGGATTCCAGAGAAGGCGTGGGACTTAGGCTCGCTGGCTGCCTGCTTCCCTCCCGGGAGCCACGTGGTTGACACACCCACCTGGGAAGCAACCTGCAGAGCGTCCGGTCGTCTCAAAACATGGAATTTATCCGCCCTGAACCCATTTCATACCACCCACCCAAATGATGAGAATACGTTGTTGAGAGAAGTGCATATAAACGTAGTTAGTGCAATGGAAATGGAACAATGTATAGCAGATTCGACAACCATCGTAATATCGTGATGATTGCGGAGATAGTTTCACTGCGGGGAGATGAGAATAATTCCACTAAGTACTCTTTTCTTCCTATTAATTCCTTATTAAGTTCCTATTAATATACTGCTTAGATTAAACTCACAAATAAATAATAACTTATATAAAATTTATATGACATTTAATATTCCAATCCCTAAGCTTCCGTGTCCGAAATAATAACTTTAAAGAAACTTGAAAAACGTTAAAAGGCCTTAGATTTTTCATTAATGACTTTAAATTTCTTTTCATAAGTAAATCAGACAATAAACGAAAAAATTGAACATCGTAATTTCCACGCAAGTTTATTTTTCAATCGAGTAAAAAAATATACGGTATTTACATTATTGTTGATAAGAATTATTAGTAACATTTCACGTATATTAATAAAATAATTATTATAATACTTTATTATTATAAAAATATTAATAATATTCATGAGAAAAGTATAAAAAAAACGTGGGAAATACGAATTGCAATTTTCTCATTTATTTAATGACGTTCCACGGAGTAAGGTCTCATCATATTACGTTAGTATATAGGACGTTTTAACGTAGATGAATTCGTGAACATTCATTGGCTCGAAAAGATATTACGTCGACAAGAAATCGATTCGTAATAGGAGAAATCTGGCACACGTCACAAAAATTCAACATCGTTCAGAAAAACAACGGAAATGGATTTTAAGTGCGGAAGGGAGAAAAATATAAAATCCCCGAGAAAGGTATGAAATATAGGAAATAATAATACTGAAAGTAATAACTAAAACTTCAAGGAAAGTAATCTCTTCGGATCTTCTGATGATGTATAGCGTCACTTTTATCTACCTTTAACAGTTATTTATGAGGAAATCTGCAGGAGTTACGGTGTATTAATCAATACGCTGAGGTTAAAGGAATTCTTTTAAAGGGAAATGAAGTAAACAGGAAATTAGTAACTTGATAACATTCTACACTCGTCTCAATAGAGAAAGGCACCAGTACAGTAAATCAAGGCCGAAATATACATTTGGTTAATTTCCAGTACTGAAACACAACGTTAATAAAGTTAACTTCTATTAATTCATTAGCAGTCTGTATTTGCTGAAAATTAACACACAGACATAGAGACATAGATGACTGACGAAAAATAAAAAAAAATGGATACGTATACCTTTGTATTTTCGTTATGATATAAATTCAGTTTTCCGCTATATTTAACGTCAATAAGGAAATGATGTTGTAACACATTTGCTGGATCTATCTTGTTTTCGATTTCTGCGCGTGGTTTGAAATGAAATTGAATAATTTGAATTGAAAGATATCTTGATAAGAGTATAAAGAATGTAAAATTTTATAATTTTATTTACTTTTTCATAAATTAACAATTATGAAGAACGTCCAAGGATAAAGCAGGCGAAAACAGTGAAATTTATCCATCTCATAAAAATAACAATATTTTTAGCATTTCCGGTTTCCGCACATTAAAATGTTTCGAAAATTTTTTATGATATCTCAGGCAGATCAGATATTATTGTATGGTTATGGGCTTAAAGGTAATGTTTTTCACGACTCGGCAATAAAGAAGACCTTCCAAACACAGCATTTCGTTATCTTTTCATACAACGACAATTAAAACGGTATACCAAGACTATTTTGTTCTATACATATAGTTTGTTGAAAAATTTATTTAAAAAGAAAACATAGTAGGCAAAACGCTTGTCCGCGGGTTCCAAAATCATCTTTCAGCAGAATTCAAAAGCGTGTGAGGACTACATTAATTTTCCTACAAATTTACGAAATTTTTTTCGAATTTTCAGGGAATAACTACTCCAACACAGACTGAAGTCTTCGACGCAACCTGAATTTCACGAGGCACCTCTTTCAATCACCAGCTAAGTACCCCTTCGCATCCAACGCTAAATTAGCTTACCCGCGTCAACATCAGATTAAACGTATGATTTCCTCTCCACGACACGGATTTGTCCTGTTTCGTGAAGATTATCGCCCACGGGCTAATTGCTCCCTCACGTGTCCCATCTGCACAAAAAGGTACTTGAGGAAAGAGATAAAGAAGACACGTGTTTACACTGCGAACTTCACAGCTTTATTACCAGGGGCGGTACTTGAAAAAATATTTATCGTGGAAATCACGAATTGTAAAAAACGTAAGGGAAAAAATTGTAACGGGAAGATGTGAACAGAGGTGAGAAAAGTGAAATATGAAAAGTACCCAATGTTATCTCACCGTAACTGATAAAACTATTGACTATAGCCATTTCCGCCACATTTAGTAGAAATATAATTGCCAATAATAACGCTGGGGTAAACACCTAAAATATGCAAGTAGATACTCTAAATTACGCAGCTAAACACCTCTAAATCACGCAGCTAAACACATCTAAATTATGCAAATAAGGGCTCGATTTTGTGGATAGAACGAGTATTCGCGAATCCAAGAATCCACTAAAGCCCGCAAGAGCAAACAATAGATAAACTAACTATCCATGAACTTCTTTACCAAACGAGAAACATTAAATCATATATACTAGGACCAAGTATTTAGGAAAAATATACTACTATTTCAAATTAACCAACTGATTCAGAAAATAGGGAAGCTGGCTGAGTAAACTTTCACCACTTACCACAGAAGCGTCTGTACATAACACCACAAACGGCATTGACCACGTTATACGAGGGAATACGTTTATGGAAACAAATGAATGCCTAAGCACGTACGAGTAGCGCACCAAGGTGTGTGTGTATTGTACATACAAACTTAACCAACATCCCTTTGAGGGATAGGGCTTAGCCAAATATAACAATATACATACATACGTACATATATATAGATATACACATACATACACACTTCATGTACCATCCAGCATCTTTTACTGTCTCCAGTATATTGTAAAGTAAGACCCCGCTTAACGCGGCGGATACGTTACAAAACGTACGAGCGCTAAACGGAACAGTGTTAATCAAGGTCGTCTTAGTATGTAAATAATGGGGATAGGTATAACAGAACAGAGAATTAAAAAATGTCAGTATTTTGTATCATTTTGTAACATTCACTCTTCAATACTTCTTTATTACATAAAATATATGCTTATTTATTGCTGATATCGATTTGTGTTCCTAAAGCACTCATGAAAATCATCTAACGACGTTTGAATTTTCCTGTCTCGTACAACAAGCAGCTGTTTATAGCAAGACCGCATAAATTCCGCTTTGTCTTGCCTTTGAACTTCTATCAAAATTTAAATCATTTTGTATAAACTGATCCATAATTTAGATTTGTTCCCTGCAAGCCGCCTGTGGCATACGGCAGAGGGTGTATTAACAGCTTACCTAATCTACCCTATTATCTTCTCTGATGCTATTCGGAAAGTACGACCAGAAGTAACTGTTTTAGCGATTATTACCTTGTAACGCTAGGTCGTAGCCTCTCGAAGATCGCGCTCGCTGTTTACCGGAATGACAATATCCTTTACTACGCCTAAAAATTCTGGACCGATGAAATTTTCGAAAAGCTTTTCCGCTATGAAAAAATTTCCGTTATATTCGCTAAACTTTTTTTTTTGAAAATCCGTTGAAAGTTCCTTTCGTTCCACAACTTCAGAAATGTTAATCAATTTGCATTCACAAAATCATGCGCAATTTCTGGGAATTCCAATAACTCTTTCGATTTCGGGGAATCCTAATGAAACCGCGCAACACTGAAACAGCGTTAAGCGAGGTCTTACTGTATTTATAAAATTCGAAACGATAATTTTATAAGTCGAAAAGTTTAACAACCCACCAGCGTGAGTCCCAGCTATCACAGACAACTCCGCACGATATCTAAAATCCTCCAACCAAAAGAAGCGAACATGACCGATTAACCCGGGAGGCCCCAGAACGGACCCATCGACAAAACAAAAGCCCACACTCGATCGATATGCTCTCGCCTCGATGCCTTCGCGGCCGTCTCGCAAAAAAGTTTCCGACCTCTGGTGAATCTACGGCCACCGGTAGCCAATGAACCTACTAGCCTTGAATCTTCCGAACCAGCTCCGCCATTTTCGCTTTCCGAAGGCGTCGTTGTAAGGCTGTTCTACTCGAGCGCCGATGATGCTGGTGCTCTTTTTTTATTTCCTGCGGGCTTAATCTTCTGTGTTCATCTCTTCCCCTCGCACTATCTCCGGAGCCTTCACGGAGGTTCTGGTTACTTTGCTGTTCCTTGCATCCTGCCCTTTGTCACCGGAGCTGCGCACTTCTTTCTCATGTTTTCCTCTCCGCGATCACGACCCAGCCGTGAGAACGTTCGCCGCATTTACCTACACTGCGCTTTTCCTTCGACTTTTCTTCTTCGTTCCTCGAGCAACAATTTGCTAACTATTCACGCCTGTGCATGAAAAAGGAACTGCATCGACAGGATGATTCATGGATAGCGGGTTATTTACACGTCCTAATTCTGAAATGTGTTTTCGCGAAAAATTTTAGGTCGTGAAAAATGTTGTCTACAAAATATTTGCTTCGATAATTATGGGAGTATGCGAATATTAATAATAATAATAACAATAATAATAATAAACAACAACAGGGGTAGCACCAAAAACACTGGCAGCCAGTTTAGAAAAGTTAATCGTTGAAATTAACCTATTTAAATAAAAAATCAGTAATCCTGGATACCTGTCACTTAATTAGAACATTTTAAAATTAAGACTCGTAATCTTTGTGATCTTGTGGAACTTGACATCTGTCCGTTCCCTTAACACCGTCACTTGTGGCGAGAGCGAAGATATAATAATAACATTAAAAATAATAATAAAATTTAAAGGTCTTAATTTACGGGCAAGATTGAGACTTACTAGTATCTTCTGACATCTAACCCTTAATTATTGAGGTACATTAAAAAGATATTCTTATTTGTTAAGGTGATTCATCGCGTTTTTCACTTTAGAAATACAGGAGTTGTAACAGATACTAAAAAATACTATTTGATATTTTACGAATGATCCATTGACGAAAATGGAATGTGCTGGTAAAAGTACAACTGAAAGAAGCACTTAGTACGCCCATAGCTAGAAAAGCATTACTTATCTCACGTACAAGTACTTTTCGAATTTAATGAGCCTCCATTCATAGTAAATCGCGCGTCAGAAAATATATACGCAGCGAAAGTGGCGCCGCTGTGGAATTAAGACGTACTTCTGCGTCCCACTGTACATCACTTTTAGATAACTATTGAGGTTACACAAAATCTCGGTTGATGACAGTTTTCTGGACTTATCATTTTGCTCCCTTAATACCGTAAAACACGTCGTATTACTATTAACCCACGGCAAACAAACCCTTCACCATTAGGAGAGCTTTCCGATAAACATCTCCAACTTTCCACCAAGTTTCCTTTCGTGCCCACTTCCTGACGGACTCTCACTTCAACGGCGACAGATTCTCGAGGATCTCCTGAATTAGAAAGGGATCGGGACAGAGCACTTTTATGCGAGCAGACAGAGCGTCGCGACAGCCCTTCCCACACAGTTCGCCCCTACCATCCCAGCTCTCTCACACGTATTGCGGGGAGGTTCTCATGACCCCGTTATATTCCACCGCTGTGGGGGACAATGTATCCGGGGATGCGATGCTTTGGGAGGCTTCCAGACGATGCCCTCCCTCGCTCTTTAGCAAACACTTCGCTGTATCAGCCGTTCGTTGTCAGCTGCGATTTCATCCGCCGTTTCGAAACCCGGGAAAATTCGAGGGAAAAAGGTGATTGTTGCGTGAATATCCGGAAGATCAAACTGTCTTCCCCCATATTACGAAAAGATCGCTCCAGATTTACTCGGAAAAAGGACTCTAACCCATTTATTTGTGCCTCTTCTTTGTGGAAAAAGGATTTCTCTTATATAGGAAGCTGCAATTACTGATCAATCCGACGCACGAAAATAGTAGTTGCGTATTTTTCAATGTCATAACTTTGGAAGTCGAAGATTGACCTTCATGATAAAGCGGGGACCCTTTCAACTGCTATGAGTAATCAACCGGCTACTGTGATAAGTCATCAAATAAATCGTCGGATAAAATGGTCAGTTATTCCGAATAAAAATCCACAACCAGAGAAAGTAATTTATGAACTGTCCATTTATTAATTACTACAAATCCACGATTAATGTCTACACTTTCTATTCTTGATTGAAAAGAAGGTAGTGCCAATTTCGTCCTTGAGGTATAAATCAGACTAAGTTTAAAGGCCTTTTTCCGAATTACGAAATGAAATTCGGAAACACTGGCACATATATTAGAAAAAGGAAATTTGGTAATCTCGACAATCGGAGACAGTTTTTTCGATAAAATATCCCGAGAGGCATAGACTAAGTTATAGAGTGGCTTATTTTAAATATAATAGCCGATAATTAGCTTCCTTTTCAACAAATTTTTAACCTGTTGAGCCAATATTCTGAGGAAGAATACATAAGTTATCATGACTTTCAGCATAAAAATCGCTTCCTATTTTTTCTTACGGTGTATTCACTGTTAATCCTTTTGCCCCTTAATAATGACTACTACTAGAATAGTCATTCATACAATAGTCATGATGGATACTAATTTCATCCTTCTAACATCGCATTAACCATACCCACATGCCCTTGGCGCAATCTCCCTGACATTAAGAACGGAAAAGCGACAAAAACATCTGCGCATCGCAAAACGACTGTATTGACATCATACTCGGAACTAATTCTTTATCCATACCGATCACCCTATACATAACAAAGCGTTTCTCGGACAGCGGTCGGTGGGCGTACCACTGATGGACCGTGAGGAAATGTGGGCGTTATTTGCGGTTTTTTTTTATTACGCCATTTCATTACATTCTGAATCTTCTTCGGGTCACCAGCAAAGGGTAGAAGAGCCACAACAATCGCATTTAAGCATATAAACAAGTGTTCTTTCTTCCGGTAGGTTATTTTACCTTAATATTCTCCATTAAAAGGCATTTTTTTAGCTTCCTGGTAATTTACCCCACCATTAATGTCAGCTAACATCTTTTACTTTTGCCTTCCCCTTACATTAAACGCATTAAAACAGTGATAGCAAAATTATTTTATATATGCTGATGTTACTAACTTTGCTCGAGCTCTAACTTTGCTTAAAATTATGAGTTAAGTGGTCCGCGAAGTCGATGGCGACCTTTACTCTGAAACTTGCCGAATTAATGCACATCTTTTAATCGTTATAAACCAAGCAGTGTAGTTAATTGGGGCAATCCATCTTTCTTAAGATGGGTTGTCCCATTAAAGCTTAAAGCGGTTTCACCTCGGGGAATCAAAAACTTTCGCGACTCCTTTACTTCGCGTATTTCGTGCATAGACATCTTTTCGAGCAAAAGACGATGAAATAGATGGGCGTGACGACTATCCCCAAGTCTCTTGAACTTGAAAATCACCGTTACCCCTTTGTCATCGTACGTCTGCCCAGGGAGGCCCCTATTCTGAACGCCACAATAGCTGCTGTCGTTGTAGAAATCTTCCGCTCTTGAATCCATGATCCTAAAACCCTACCACGGTCAACCAATGCCGTTATAATGGCCGAAGTTGTCGTGTTATATAGATAAAATCGACCTTTTCCAGGGCCGACGAATTCTAAGGGCGAGATAAAAGTTTCTCTCCAATTCCGAGTAATTCATTTTTTTAATGCATGAAAAAAGTTTAACAGCAAATCCTCCAAGGATATTACAAAATTAGCGATGAATTTTGCAAGATGCAACTCAGGTAGTGAAAACATGTGGGGAATCAGAGACCATGAATGTAATGAAGGAATATTAACCATCAACCAGAACTGGATTTAAGACGAAAACGTGAGGTAAGGCTCATCGATGATAAAACCTTAAAGAGGAGAATCTTTGTCTAAGTCAGAACATACAGTACGACTTAAAGAGCCTTTGGAAATACTCGTATATTCCAAAGCATTCCGGTATGAGCAGATTTCTAGAGATAAATCTCTTTAGTTAATTGTCTTAGCCCATCGAAACTTCACGAAATGTGTGAATTTTCTGGAAAAAGAAAAATGAGAATTGGAATTTTTTCCAAACATAACCGACATGACCAGGAACTACATGAGAGTATATAACAAGGGATACATACATAGGTGTTCTACCATTCGGTAGGTTCATGTGCCCTAACATTCCATACTAAAACCATTTCTTTCGCTTCCTGGTAACTTGCCCCACCCTTTATGTCATCTAAAAACTTTCATTTTTGTCTTCCCCTCTGCCTTTTCCCTTTTATTCTACCCTCAATTACATTTATATAACAAGAGATATGCGAGAGAAAATTAGTTGACAAACTACAGGTTACAGAAATGCACACTAACAGCAAAAAAATGGTAAGAATCTAATTCGTCTTCGACCAACACATCATTTTAACCCATATACAACACATCTAAGTCCCTCATCAACTTATCAACCCGTAGCAAAGCCCCAGGAGGAAACCTAATGAAGACAGACGTGAAATCGCCCGTCTTACAACCATTCAGCCCCAGACTTGAAAATAAAAAAAAGACTTTCCTCGATAGCCCTTAACAACCTCGATGGAAAAATGGAGTAAATCCCAGACGAAAGCTCGGGAAACCAGTTTCCTCAACTTTTTTCCACCGTCCCGTGCGACCCTGATTTAAAATCCTCGAACCTCCCACCCCCGCATCGAACAAGCAGGTCGAACGCAGATTCTTCCTTAGCAACCGCTGCTCCGTGGATGGAAGAGCGGCTGTCTTCAAGGAGTCCGAAAGGGTGTGGGGCAATGCGGGCGGGAGGACAAATGAATGCAGCCCAGGCGAGGGTCACATCCGGGGAAGAGGGTGAGTGATGCTGCTGCCACCTATGGATCCCGCACGCATCCATATAATTCCAAGACAGGCATAGCCATCAACGTTAACGAAATGCAGGAGGATTGCTGGGCTGGGCGATATGCGTCGGTGTTTCACGACGGCCCTGGAAAAGTGTGGGGTCCTGTTGGGAAACGTGAAAAACACTGCGCGGAATTCATCAAACTTGTTGATCACTAGGTTAATGAAAAACGACTAATAAATAATCATCTTCTCCCCCTGTCTGTTGTTGCATGCTTCCACTCCTTCCCCCAACTTATATAAATATTTATTTATTAGTGCCCTTATTGTGGTTTAGGGACTGATGATGAATTTATAGTTCGAAACCGGTCGCCAGTTTAAGTAGGAAATTCTAGGGGAGTTTCGTACAATTATTTTCCGTCCTCACCAAATAGGATTATATCTCGCAAACATAACTTGCTCCTGAAAAGTTTAGTGCTACACTAAAGGGTACGGAACTAAAGTACGCACTAGTATTTCTTAAAATCACAATAAAAAGCAAGGAAGGTGATATGCACTGTTTCACAAGGTGTTTACTTTGCACTAGAAATATTATAATCACCTTCCTAACTTTTTATTTTAACACGTTCAGTGCGGATACCTCCATTTCCAATGCATTTATCACTCCAACGGCGGAGTGATTCGCAGCGAGTTAGAGTTCTATCAGATATCACTAAAGACGATTAATTTCATTTCTTAAAATGTTTCATTTTAAGATTTCTTAGAATATGTTAATTGTAAAATTGAACTGAAAAACAATATCTACTGAAATAAAATACACCATAAAGATAATCTTCGAGACT
The DNA here is from genome assembly GCA_000376725.2 of Ladona fulva. Lineage (NCBI taxonomy): Eukaryota > Metazoa > Arthropoda > Insecta > Odonata > Libellulidae > Ladona > Ladona fulva. The sequence goes on along the minus strand of KZ308126.1, from coordinate 322,670 downwards.
ATACGATCCCGAATGTAATATGCATGAAAGTATTTTCGTTTGGCAAAATATCAACAGTGATACCAAATACTATTCTAAAAGGGTGCCAGTATCGATCTAACATCGAGAATAATGGAGTTAAATAACAATGGGAGTTTACAAAAAGATATTAATTAGCATCTCAGAAGTTGATGCTCAAACCACACATTAACTATTACAGCCAATATGAGGCAGAAATAACATAAAAAGTTAAACGAATTACGTAGAATGATGTTTCCTCCGGGTATACAACAATATTAAGTTGCAGCGTATTTAGAGCTGTAGAGAATTCTATAGCTAGGGACACATAACTGAAAGCCTATGCAGTGAACGGAGATTCTTCAAGTAAATTCACCACTCAACAATCGTAAACCTGCCTGCAGTACATAGAATGGTTTCTTGACTTCCTCTACGCCTTGAAAGGTAAAAAAAATAAAAGAAATATAGATAACAATTTCCATTATGCATTTAGCTTTAGTTTTGAGGATGTCGAACCATAGCAACGGCGGTCCCCAAGCAGTTGTTGGGACTAGAAACAAAGAAGAGAATAAGTGGGGGATGCCAGGGAAGGCGGAGGAATCCAGGTAGAAAAAACCCTCATCCGGCCAACGAACGAAGATGGAAGAAACGAAAACTTCGCCGCGTTAATGTTCCGACCACGGGAAATTGAAAACGGAGATTTTCAAGACAAGATCGATACTTCGACAGCGGCAAATGTCAACTTCCCGATAAAAACCGAGAAAAAAGTACTTGATGAAGATTGAAGCGGATTCTTAGATTAGACGAAGACATTGCAATTCGAATTTATGAGGAACTGGTATTAACCATGATATTTCCATCACTCCACTGCATAGTAGAAAAAGCAATTGAATACTCCCGATGCTTAATTAACTATGGAAATGTAGTAAATTCGAAGGAAGGCTTCCGGCACTCCGAGGCGTAATGGAGGTTAAATTGGTTTTGGAAGTAATTTGGAGAGGAAATGAGACTATGATAAAATATGGGTATGCAATGTACATAATTATGTAATCGCAACCCTGTGATATCATCCCTAATCTTTGAAGGAAGCTAACTATTCCTTTTAAGGTAAAAAAATTAAAATTCGCCTAGCGCGCCAGTGCCGTAAACCTTCGAAATTAAAGGTTTTAATGGAAACGTTGCGACAAAAGCAGCAACATATCTTCACGTGTCACGGAATCTATCGAATAAAACAAATTACCCTCTATACTAGTATCGGTGGATTCTTACACTGTTTAACTCTTGGCAACGTCTCCCTATAGATTTCAATGACGAAAGAACCCGAAAGAAAAAAATCCGGAAAGAATTAGGACGGAAAACAAGCGACGCTCAGGATACGCCCGGACACATTCCAACACATTTATTCATTGACACTCCTATTTGTAAAACAATATATCACGAGCTAAATGACACAGATTTCTTGAGTAAGGAAAGGCTGGCATAACCAGAATGACTGTTGTGCAATTATTAACTTGATTGAGCGATGATTTTCGTAAAAGATACGACTCTTAACTTACTAAAAGGATGAATTAAAAAAAATAGTTGGAAGGTATTCCTAAACAATCCTAAATTCGTCCTTAACTATGTTAAAGACTTGTTGGAATTTCGAGCGACCGGAAACAAAAATAAGGCTAATTAATGGAGTAATCTCTGCTTGGACTAGTCAAGGAACTAACTCGAGATAAAACTCCAGCAACACAAACAAACACTTATAGATAAAAATTTCCCCAAAAATTCTTTTCTTGCATAACTTTTCCTCCACTCCTAATTAAAGTACGATGATAATGGTGTCAGTAGAGTAATAGTATATACTTGTGTGATAATAATGAAATAAAATGATAATGGTGTCAATAGAGAAATAGTACATACTCGTATGAAATAAAGTACCTATGCTTTATATGAACCACAAAAACCTTCGATCCGATTCTGGCTATTGGTAAAATAAATTACAAAACTTCCTGGCACTTTCAAGGCAAATTCTACGAAAAATAATTCTCCAAACAGATTTCTGGGATGTTCTAAACAGAAATGCTGCCAACCAACAGATATCCCTCGATGCAGGACAAATGCGACAGTTATTTAGGGCACTCCCCGTCGTGGAACACAATACTAATGGCGAAATCTCTTCAAACCGAAGCAGAAAATATTCCCTCTCAGGCAGCCTACACGATGCTGCCATTTTTCTCGAACGTAAAAGAATTTACACAAAAACCCAAAACCCTCACTCTGGAGCCACAATAGTTTTATCCTATAAAAAAATTAAATAAATCTTTTATTGCTTTAATAATGAAGCCTTCTTTATCATTATTGGATTTTTCACTCTAAGACTGCAAATGATTTGAAAATATTAGTTCTTGTGATTGTGATACAAATCCGCGGTTTTGCCATTTAACATAAATTTAACATCGACGTAATAACAATCCCATAAAATATTACACTTCATTGCAATTATTATTAATACATTTCAATGAGAATAGCTGAGGTGATAAAACTTACATTCCTACAACTTTTTAGCAGGAGCGTAGCACAGGAAAAATTAAATATTCTTCTATACTCAACACGTTCACTGCGGATGACTTCACCTTTGGAGTGATAAATGCATTGGAATTGGAGGTATCCGCAGTGAACGTGTTTAGTTAAGCGTCAAAAATGCTATTCAACACGAGAAAATGATTAAAGAACAGTTGAAAAAAAAAACATGTAGGGGGGCGATTTATTTGTTTATTAGGTTAACTATCTCCATGTTTTTTCAATGAAATAAAATTACGACCAGAAGATGGTAATAAATCGAAAAATAGTCCTAATACGTGTAATAGCGTGCATAATGCGTGCCTTGGCAGCTATTAACACAATTTTGTTTCCGTAACAGATTTCAGTTGTTAAACTTAAAAAAACATTACACTAGAATAAATTATGAAAGAAAGAAATAGAATAAAACAAACATATAAAGATATAATAAATTTGAGGCTAACAATGAATCTTCCAAAACTTCGTTTTATAGATTATTAGTACGTTAATGTTGTTCCTATGTTAGAACTTGGTAGATAAAACCAAAAGTTGTCCATCCGTGCAGAGTGATACCGCGCAGGCAAAGGGGCAACGTGGCTGTTAGGGAGCGGGGAGAAAGCGGCAGGTGTTGGGCGAAGTAGGGTTAGGAAGGGTTGGGCGAAAGGAGGGGCACAAGGACTACAGGTGGCACCGGAGGTGCTAGAGGGCAAGGCACGTGGTCCGTCACGTCCGAATGATATAGGGAAATAAGTAGGGAATTTCGAGAGCGATTCGGAATAGTCCTTCAATGTGTCACCCGGTTGAAATGGGCGACTATTGGGCGCTTTGGGAAGGATTTCTTTGAGGGGACTGGACGGGTGATATATGGGTGACGAAAAGAAGAGGGCGCCTATTGCAAAGGAAACCACTCATCCAAGAGGCAAAGAGGCTGATCCAGCCATAATGTAAATGTGAATTTTTAAGGGAAAACTTAAGTCAGAATATTGTTGGAAGCAATTATAACGGCATTTTCAGAATATGAATATATTATTTCATCCAAGGCGGAGAATTAGACGAAGATTAGCGAAATGTGACGAAAGTAATAATCAACGCAAACATATTCTACGAAATCCATGCACAAAAATTGCTCTTGTAATCTACCCTCAATTACAGTCATCAACAATCCCTCTCCTCTCACTGTTTGACTCATCCATTTCCTCTGACATTACTTCCATTAAAAACCTCTCCTCCCCGACCTTCTCTAATACTACTGTTTTTGTTTAGCATTTTATACGGCAAATATTATCATCAGCCGAACATTTTCCGTCTTCCTTATATATTTAACAGCATCAAAATAATTTCTCTCTTTTATTAGCTTGCTTTTAGACAACAAATAGAGGCATATTCATTTCTACCCATTCAATACATTAATCAATCACGACAGTAAAAGTGCCGTTAACTTTCAGACAAAAGCGCCATCAGCTTTACGTGTTGATAAACGTACCGCGGAAAAGCTAATCGTTTCCTTTTCCCGGGTAAATTTCCACGCACTTGCTTTTCCTTGAAACTAGTCGTAAGGTAACTTGTCTGTAACATCTGACGGGGATTACCCGTTAAGGCGTGAATGGAGACCGGAAGCGATGGACGCATGTTCGGTTGCATAAGATACAGGCATCGACTTTGGATCCTTATGTTGGTCGCGAAAGCTTGCGGTACTTGAGCAGTGGACGAATTCAGCTTGTTGGGAAGACAATTTTTGGCGAGGGTTCCCAGAGAGCTTGTGCTATCATTAAATAAAAGCCCAAGTCTCCGTTTTCTCTCAAGTTTTGCCAGTACTGTCATTCCAAAACAGTTTTCTCCCTGTTCTGCGCAACCGAATGCCACTTGCTTTTGAGTGGTCTAAATTATTTTCGTAATCATTACCGTAGGGAGAGTAAAGCAGGAGGCAATTTAGGTTGACACATCAAAAGAAACGTAAATGAATCTATATAATTGAGACTTAAAAGAGATTTAAATCTTATAAAGATCAAACATACAGTAGTAGTAATAATTTTAGAAGTGCCTACCGGGAATCGAATCCGGATCCGCTTACACCGAAGTCTAACGCGTTACTCACATGAACACAACTAACGTGAGGGATAAAAATTCTACGACAGTGTGAACCCAGCAAAATAATCCAAATACTGAAAGTTGCGAGTAAATCTTCGAAAACTACCAACAGTACCAACCAGATGTAAGCAATAACTACGCATCTCAAGGAATTAACTTTTGAGATGATGATATATTGATCGATACAACATAATGAATGATATGAAGGTTAAAACCTTAACAGGAAAGCACAGTTGGTACCTCTTAACACTATGAAAAAGGCTAGAGAACCCGTTGGCAAAACTTCCACTACTCAATATTTTTAAGCTAGGGAAATAATATGGTATCCATCCGCTCTAGTTATTCAGCTTTCTTGAATTCGAAATCAAGATTCTAATTAAAGCTAATATTTTAGCCCAACTTGTATATTTAGCTTACATGTTAACTTACCACCAGGTTATAACTCGGTGGCGTACTGGTTAGCGTGTTAGCCTAGCAAAGCCGGGGTCCCAGGATAAAATCCTGGGTATGGTTGTTTGTGACCGTGACTTGTAAAATGTTAACTGTTAGAGTGATTTCTTAAGACTAAAACTCGCCAAATAAAGTCATCATTATTATTATTAAAGGCGACTCTTCCATGTCACTAATGGGCCAATACATTTCCGGAATTCGGAGCACCTACAGAGCCTCTTGTCCAAGCGTTTACGTTGAAACACCTCAAAAGTTAATTTAAGAATCTCTAGTTACTTGGTCAGGCATTGGTATTGCAGGCGGACGAGGAAACGATCGCGTCGCTGGCACGCAATGAAGATTAGCTAAGTACCGTATCTGAATATGGGCTTCTAACGCAATCCAACAGAGGCTGCTTCTGGAATCAAAGAAGTTTGCCTCAAAATCTATTTCAGTTTGTGTCTAACACGTCACGGAGGAATGGACTCGACGTCTTTCCGACCAAGTTTTCCAATCCGTTGCGAAGAAATTTCCGAGGACCGAATGCGATTTCCAACCGTTCGAACTTTTAAATGCTTTCGGTGAATGAATTTCGGAGAAAATGAAAGGAAAGGAACCGCTCAATAAATAAATCAATAAAAATTATAAAAAATTATAAATATCGATACCTACTCGAAAAGTTGAACTGTCGATCTTGAAACTGGTAACTAAAACTCTGATATTGACACGGCTGACGTTTAATATTGTATTCACAATGCGGAAATCGTTAAAAAGGGAGTTAACTTTACCATTTACTGTAATTCAAACTAAAAAACGAAGTTACCGTCATGAATATATAAGATGTATATGCTTACATATATGATGTAGATATACAGTTTTACCTTGGTTAACGACGGTAATCCGTTCGTTAACATAAAACCGTCGTTATCCAAGTCGCAATTTTACACAACCACACTTCACGTCAAATATGCAGATAAAACTCATTTTAATGTCATTAAAATATAGTATATATAATTTACTCAATTATTTGCAACAAAAATATTATTAATAACATGAATAGTTACAAAAGAAGTTTTTAACAGTCAAACTTAACAAGGCGTCGTAAACCAAAGGCTGTGTCGTTACCCGAGACATTTTTTAATCAAATCCACTCGTCGTTAACCAAGTACGTCGTTAGCTAAGGCCGTCGTTAACTAAGGTATGTACCTATGTATATGCTTATATATGATCCATATGTTACTAGAAAAAAATTCATAATAACGACTTCCTTTTAATATTTTTAATGTGATATAGATCACTCCATAACATTCTAGGATGTTTTCTCAAGTCATAGCGAGTGGTGACCTTCGAAGTTCTAATGAAGAGTTTCTTGATAAAGTCTCGAACTAACCAAAGATGAACTTACTCCATTTAATTTAGATTGCTGCTATATTGCTATATACCAATATAATTCATATTTTCGAATTTTTATCCCTCGGCTTCTTTGAGATAAAACAGATCGAAGAACCACTCCCGATGATAAGTCATTTATAAATCCCTGCACCGAAAACTTGCTTCGTAACTATTTCTGATCACGTCACGGATACGCTTTTATAAACAATGGCCCGTCGTGACGAGGCACATCTAACCACCAAGCTGCAGCCAGGAAGCTTAAATGTTAAGGTAAACTGAAAAATTAGACCCGATCAACGCGGAATACAGACTCGCCGCGGAAAAGGAAAAACGCCTTACCATTAATGGGAGGCGCTAATAAAAAATTTCCGATATCTTTGACGCATGAAGAGAAAATTGAAGACCAACAAAAACCCATTCCGTTAAAGAGACGAATTTAATACACTGACTAAACTGCCGAGAGAACTGGAAAACCGTAGAATTTTCCTCTTCATTGTTGCGCCAAAAAAGAATCGTTCATGTTTACTACAATCTCACGTCCGATAGTTCCTTTTCATCTTTAAAAACAGCGCGATGAGCCCGAAAGATACAAATACAGACCTGGATTTGTATAGGATAGACATCTTTGGTACAAAAATGAATGTTAAGGCAAATGGACGATTGTTGAAACCCATTGTCGAAACGCAACAATTGAAATCATTCAGCTGAATCTGGCATCCTATCGAAAGCTAAGCGCGCCGATTTCCGAGTTCCTAACCGTACTACTGTTGAAATCCATCGTTACCGATATAGGACGATGGAGAACGAACTTGAAAGAAAAAATACACTTAACACACCCTTTAACTGCAAGATCCCTTCTTTCGAGTACTTTCTATGTTGAACGATAACAAAAATGTCCATATACTAGTGCCTTTCCTATAAAATGAATGGTATCAAGCAATGCTTGGTGGAATTTCATGATTTTTATATATAAATCATCAAATTAATAATTAAGGTTATAAATTTTGTGGATTTCTACAAGTTTTGTCATTTCATTTCCAATGTTTCTTCCGATAAATTCTTTTCAAGTTAATTAAAATAATATCTGAACTCTTCCACCTCTATTGCATGCTTAGCAGCAACGACACCATGACACGAACCCCGGGGTTCATCCAGAATTTCGCTTTGAGGAGGGGTTGAATTTGGTATCGTACCAATAGCATAATGAAGATGTTACACTTCACGCTGTAATGCAGAATTATTGATTCTCGTCATAAGAACGTATTGCGAATAGAGAAATGTTGTAAGCTTTATACATACTTATTGAAAAACTCATTATTAGGTTCTTAAGGACATTCTTTTAGAATCCTAGGTGTGCGGGGTGGGGCTAGTACCCGTCAGCCAGCCTCTGACACAAGCTTAAAGACGTGCATTGCGATTGAAATGTTAAACCTCCACCTTTTTGTGCCAATTAAGTTTTCAGCGCCAAATTCCGACTACCTCCCAATTAAATATCTACATCGCCGCCCATCAAAGCGTGAAGAGCGATACTTAAGTCCCATCTCGGACCTCATCTGTGCGGAAGATCCCATTGTTTCCCCAACGGCGAGATGAGTGTGAAACGGTCGTCGCATTGATGGGATGGATAAAACACTGCCTGGACCAAGAGATCTCCCTCTCTTTCCCATAGGCCGAATGACGCAGAATGCCCGACGCCCACGCCGCCGCACTCGACAACCGTGCCGAACCGACGAACTAAATCCCACGTTACCCGCAGTGGTGTGGTAGCCGAGCGCAATGCAGTACCCACAAATTGGATGCACGCTCTTCTCTTTATAAACGACGTCTCTAGGTGATGCAAACGAACCGAGATAATGCCTTTTATGGGCGGAAACGGAGAGATTTTTATCGGATATGATATTCCGCGGTACTTTCCGCAGCTTGAATGAACATCAAGGAAATGTGCCGATAAAATTATAAGAAATAAAAACGTATAATTAGTGCTTTTCCTATTCGAAATTACATTCAGATGACGGTAATGAATACGAAAACGTAAATTGGGCAACCAACAGAAAAGCTCACATTACCAGGAAAAAGAAAATTTTAAATTTCCAATCTATTCTCAATTTTTCCTTTGAATTATTTATTACTATTTTAGATTAACTATGGTTATTATGAATCTAGACAGGTGTAATTATAATCAATAGCACCACATTCTTAGACTCGGAGTTGCTAATAAAATGGATATTAAATAATACTCCGCTTATATCATAGTTTTTACCATCATAAATTACTAATTTTGAGATAAGACGAAATATTTACCAGGGAAACAGAAATGGAAGAAGAAAATTTTAATTTGATTTTTACTTTCGACAACAAAGAAAAAAAATCCGCATAAAAATTAACGAGGAAAATTTTGAAACTTTTAAAACTGTAATTTTTACAATTAGACTTCCTATTTCGTAAATAACTTCAATTTTTTTTCTTAATTTTAAATAGCCATTTTCGTTAGTTAAAAAAGGTAATTATCTGTTATACGTGATACAAAAATTCGGCTCACGCAAAATAATTTTTAAGAGAAATATAATGGTTTCTAGTAAGAAGCTGAAGAATATTCCTGAAACAAATCACCCCAAATCGCACATAAATGAGAATTGTCAAACTCTAATCCAAATAGGCCAGTCAGCGTAAAACTGAACGCTCCAACCCATAGGGTCAACGCTCCGATAATAACTCCGTCCGTATCTCCAAGATTTATGCAGCAATTACCCCTCACCCATGACTACCATCAAATTCGCGGAATTCAATGAATAATGACCATCTCTAATTAGAACACCAACCTTTATTTCGATTTCAAAAAATCGCAGAGGTTCTCAATACGTTGGGAAATCAAATTGTTCGTTCGTTGATTGAGTAATTGTCATTGCCAAATTACACTCCATTGTTACGCGATGTTTTTTGAGGCGTTATATTGTACATTCTCGTGTTTCCTTTACGGCGCTACTTCCTTTTCATACGTCACATTTGAATGGGTTGGCGAACTATTTGGAATACTTTATATAAATAGTAAGGAATCAATTTGTCCTCAGTAAATACAGGATTCCCCTAAAGCCAACCTACGACACTCCATCACTCATTTTTATGTAAATTTTAAATCAATAAACACTGAATAAGAAAAAAGTTCCTCGCAATATTTTATCGCGTTTTTCATTTTAATCTACATTTGAACGTTGTACTACATAATTATTATCACCTAAATTACATATACATTATGGTACACGTCCAAACATTATATATTAACTATAATATTTCTTGAAACACATTTCACATAAAATTGAATCTTCACGATTATGATATTCAGAGACAAAAATGAATGAGTCAATTGACCGTTGTAAGCATGGGAACAGCGAATCCTTAAATCCAAACAACGGGGAATCAATCCTAGAGAGCACCCCTTCAGGTAATCGAAGCCCGCTCCTCCACCGTGAACTCCGCAAACACCCCCGCGGCTGGAAATCGAACGAGGCGGACCATGACCCAGAAGCCTCTCTCATCCGGCTACCGGACTGGCCGTAACCGAGTTCGAAACTTGGATAGGACATGGGCGTGGACTCATTCAGAACCTGCATTTTCTCCACACTGCAGCTTCCCACCGAAAATCTCCTTGGGGTCTTTCCCTCCTCGGTCCTTCCTCTTTCACCAACACTCTGGCCAAACTCGCCACGAAGTGAACCTGGCACGCCGCCCTCGCAAACAATGCTACCAACAACCACTTCGCACCGACCATATCCTCCACAAACAACCTTCCGCAGTCCTTTGCTTAGGACCCGGACTCCACCGCAGAGGGTCCCAAATCCCACAGGATATCTCGGGTATTTCCTCGGGTTTAACAAAGGCGTTTCCCACAGGATTTTGACGTAAATGGTCGTCACGGTAAGAAATGATTGACGTACGTATCCGTCACCGTGCTCACAATGGGCGATGAGTTTTCACGTCACGCGCTTCGAGTAGCAATTATTTCCGCACGTAAATTTTAGCCTATCTATCATCTACTGAGATTTGACTATTGAAAATGATCATTTCTAGCGAAAATTCTTCCGAGGAGGACTCTTAACGACTTAGTAATGGATCCTTCGTTATCGTAAGATATGTGACAAATTTCGTACTTGGCTTTTTTCCTTGTATTACGTTTTACATGTAACGTTAACTATTTACTACCCATTCTAATAACACAGTATTCTTCAAAAGGAAGGAATTTTGATTGAATACTTCTTTCATCATTAATTCTTTTATACTTTATCTTCCTGAATGAAACAATCTTCCTTTTTATAGGAATATGATAGATCAATTGGCTGCACTTTAAACAATTGCTAAGAATACTAATTATCATTGTACTAGAGTTTCATAGCATTTCTTTATTCATTTAGTGGTAGGAATAAGCATTTTTTCACAAATAATTAACATTCCTATTACCTTACATCAATGTTGATGTAAGGTAATCGAAATGTATTAAACTTAATTGAGTATAATTGCTACGAATAATTTATTCATAACTTCTGAAATAGATATGGATTAGGAATTTTGCGTCGCAACACAAAACTTTAATGGGTATTCGGAATTAAATTTGAGGAATCGATTTTTCCAGTCCAATATCTGAGACTTGAAGACATTAGTATGAAACCATTCCTAGGCTGAATGAAAACTTTTTCTTTAAATGCCCAGGGTAGGTGTTCATACTTATTCCCTCACGTAGCCTTGCCCATAAACTCAAGCAAGGTTTTGTCTTTGTGATATAAAATTGTTATTAAAATAATATATTCATAAAAACCACACAATTCTACGAAGCAATAAAAATCCCTTAATATAGGAGCCATAGGAGAACAATTCCATCTCTCCCGAGGCAAAATAAGTGCGATTCAAGCCCCCAAATCCCATAATGAAAGAGCATCTTGCAATCGAATTCAAGGGAAAGAGGATCCTATACCTGGATAACAGAAATTTGAGAGAGGAAGGATCCTAATTGCTTCCGTCAGAGAATAAAAGAACAACTCCTGTTATTTTACGCAATAAAAAACAGAAATATACATTTTCAATCAAGTCCACATAGGTGTAAAAACAACGGACACGAACAGGTTCACGTAAAGCACGAGCTATAGGAGAACAATTCCATCTCTCCCGAGGCAAAGCAAGTGCGATTCAAGCCCCCAAATCCCATAATGAAAGAGCATCTTGCAATCGAATTCTAGGGAACGAGGATCCTATACCTAGATAAGAGAAATTTGAGAGAGGAAGGATCCGATTTGTTTGAGCAAATCCCAAGTTGAAGACGACATCTCCGACGGAAAATTCTTTTCTATTTTCCCATTCTCATGTTACCAACTGTTCGGATTTTAGAGCAACTAACCTTGAACCAGGGCATACGACGGGGTTCTAAAATAAAACATTTTTGGAAATAACTGTACCTAATATCCTAACAACATTTACATTTATCTAACCGGGATTAATCAAAGTTGATTCATAAAATAAATTAAAACTGCTGGGTCAATAAAAATTGTGATGAATTATTACCGGGAAAGAAAACTAATTATGTGTTATCTTTTTCATCTACATTAGTACCCTGCAAGCCGCCTTTCGGCGTGTGGCAGGGGGGCAGGGATCTTTTTCTTTCAGAATCTCAAATTGAATTTTTATTTGACATCATAGCAATCAGAAAAGAGACTTGGCTGATAACTCCTCCCAATAGGACCAAATTAACGATATTCTAGCAAAATTACACTCAAAAGCAAATCTCTTTCTTAACGCTAAAATAATATTCTTCAAACATTTTTACCTTATATACTCGTGTACAGGTCAGGCCTAGTTTTTTCGTAAATATTAGATACTGCAAAGCTACTTCTAGAAGATTAATTTTAATTATAACGTGTGGAATTTTAAATAAGAATATTTTCAGGTCTTAAAAAGATATAATTTAAATTTTTAACAACAACTCTGAGTTGCTTAAGTTAACAATAGTTCTACATAAGTCAAGATTTGAGACATTATGACAATGTTTTTGCAAGCTTCAGATACTACGAAGTTGGCCATATTCGATCTCTCGAATTTTTGCACTTGTATAATCGATATATTTCATCCTGAAAATCCATTATAAACTTTAATCACATTTTATGCTGCCTATAAATTGTAAAATTGTAGGCTATTCACCTACTCATTCTTATGGTCATTTTAGACCACTGAGGTACGGGAATGGTATGGTATGTATGGGAAATGAAAATTATATTCAATTAAAATATAAGTAAATATTATTTATTACGATAATAAAATAAATTTTGGAGTAAAGGTAAGTGTTACACAAAAACTATCATTTAAAGATGATTTTCGTAGTTTTTATACAGAAACGGGTAGAATTTCCTTGATAACACACTCCCGTGTATAGTTTGGCCCAAGATTTTTCTCACTGAAACTTCCTCACCTCCGATCGCAATTGATATACACAATACGAGCTATTCTTAGCTTTTTCCTGAAAAACATTGGGTGTAATGCATCGAAAGTTACGGAGATCGAAGAATTCGGAAAACCTGGTGGAAAAAGGAGGCAGAGCTATTTACTTAGGTCCACTGGTCGACCCGAGACGAGAAAACGTTTCCATGCGGAATAAGACAGCAAAAAACCGAACGGATTGAAAGAAAAAAAAAGCTTCCGCCTGAAAGGAAAAATCCGGAGCGATAATTTATTTGCAGAAACCGAGCGTATGATCTCTCCCCATGTATTAGCAGACGCTAAAGAGATACGAATCTACGAAATTATGCGATCAAAAACGAGAATTCTGCGAAGGAGAAGGAGAAAACAAGCCAGCGGACAGATACTTATATACCTCGTTGATAGTCAGGAGCGAGGACTTAATGCGGGTCTCCAGTTCTCCCAAGGGATGCCTGAAAGCTCTTTCCGAAACGATACATGACGTAGGAAGTGAGAGCAGCCTGAGAGGATGAGCTATTTAAGTTTGAATATTCCGTAAATTTCGTTGCCACTGACTATGGTTTTTGTACTTATGTCAAAGTATACTATTCACGTACATAAATCTACAGGGTTTCGTAAAGAAGACATGAAACCGAAAGCGATTTTTCATTCGCTCCCAAGTTATTTTTACAAAATTTAGTCGAAATTGCTTGAAAAGGGTATATGGCAATAAGCACCTTCTTACTGAAATTTATAATTTTTCTGAGAAAATCTGAGAAAATGGATACTTAAAAATTCATTTTGGAACCTTCGGGGGCTACTTTACTTTGTCTTCCATACCGTACCGTTGGTTTACTCGTTTCGCATAAGTGAGCCGGATTATAGGAATTAAAGTAATGATGACAACGCAACTTGTCGGTTACATTGGATGGAGAAATGATCAAAGCCGAATAACAAACTGATGAAACTGATATCTCTAAACATCAAGCGACTAAGAAAAAGGCAAAAGAAAGGTGGAACCGGTACGTTGCCGAATTTCTCGGACCAACAAGGATTTGTATGGAACGAGGACCAATTTGAATTTGAGAAAAGCTAGAGCGATCCGATGGCAAAAGGCAGATTATGAACACAAAAAACTGCCCATTACTGATAATTTAGCAGTCATTTTCTCATTGAGTTTCGAAGATCAAAAGATGAAGACTGACACTTTATTCACTCAGCTGACTCCACTTACCCTTCCTTCAAGGAATCGAACAATGAGGCATTGAATCACCCAACTCACCTGGAAAGAAGGAAAATAACATTAGATAAGCACATACACATTTCAAATAATGATTTAGCAATTAAAATAAAATCTAAATTGCAAATACATACTCCGAGGTGTCGAATGAGAGGTTTAGGAAACTAACGGTTACGACTAAAAGTATAAAAGAAGATAAAGGAAACGGGATATTGGATATGTAACGTCCAATAGTTAGCAATAAACGAAAGAAATGGCAAAAAAACTCCATTTTAACAAAACTTTTACTAAACCACAAGATTCATACACGCACGACCATGGTTTCGCAGCATGGATGAATCTTGTGGTTTAGTAAAAGTTTTGTTAAAATGGAGTTTTTTAACGTTAATCATTACCACAAAGTCACTCCTGATTCTGTCGTTTATTGAAAGAAATGGTGTTGAATAGGGAATAAGGCACATGAACCTACCGAACACTTTAGAACACTTGCATTACGTCGAATAAAAATCTCGATACGTATAACATCAAGGAAACCCGTCCACCTGTTCCTGTTTTTACTAAATATTATATCTTTTAATACAACGGTCTTTGGCATAAAAAGTTGTGAGAAAAAATAGAGTCCAGTAGCATCTAGCCTTTTCACTCAGTTTAACTCCATCGATCACAGACGATTATTCTTCAATATACCTTCAAATTTCAACAAGTGAATGTAACCGCGAGCAAAAATTGGCAACGTCATCGAGACTCAATCACACACATACAAAACGAAATATTTTCGCAACGTTTGAAATGGATCACAGACCACACCCAAGGTTGACATAATTTTACGAAACTGCTGCATGAGTTATTTAACGCTAAAGAGAATGGAAGTTGGTGTCGAAGCCGAAGTCCTTGAATATAGACTTAAAAATGCGGACGATATTTTCCCTCGAATGAGACAAATAAACGACAATTGGAAAAATATCGAGCCAAGAGGAGTATGAACACGACGGATGTCTCCTTAACATCAAAGATGAATGAATAGTGATGGAATTAGAGGATCGAATCCAAATTACAGTCGTGAACTGAGGCCGGACAAAACAGACTGTAACAGAAAGTGACTGAGTAATCATGTATTTTATCATTACGCGAAACAACAGGGAACATTCACTCGGTTTAATAAATTGTTACGAAATGGAACTTTGGAGGTTAATCACCAAACTATCACGAAAGTTCCAGACATGCAAATGAATCCTAAAACATTTAAAAGTTTATTAAAGCAAAAAACAAAGTAAAATTCCTTAGCATTCGACGTGACAACATCAATAAAGTGAGATAATCACAGCTGATGGGTCACTTACTACCAGAATCTATGTAAAAAGAACATAACATTCACGACGAAAAACAACTTTTTTTGTTATTATGAGCAAATCCTTTTGCTTTTTTTAATTCTGCACATTGCTCTGTCAAGGCCAAGTCCTCTCATTACCCTAATATATAAATTTTCATTGAAAGATCGAGCCAATTAATTTTTTGAGACAGTATCTATCTTTCCATTGCATCTGCTACACAAATACAAAATCTTAAAAAAAAAAAAAAAATTAATACGAAGCTAGGGCGAACATTTGAACGCGGCTGTTTGGCAAAAGTACATAAATACATAGTAAAATTACGGAACTCAGAAATCGGAACAAAGGAACAGAATTAGATCTCTTACAATTATGGAATTTTCATCAGTTCTCGACAAAAAACTATTCATGCATTCTTGATAGAACCTTACAGACGTTAACTTAAGAGCGAAGTAAACACAAGCACTGTGTATTCGGAGAAAGTAAACGAACGTACAAAACCTTCGAAAAAGAAAAAGCGATTTCCGCATTGAAGCGAAAGAAAGACGGAGGAGATGAGGAAAAACTCCCATCTTCTCAGGCGTGGGAAAAACATTCACAGATGAGCAGACATGGCGTGAAAATAACGCCCTAAAAAGCAGGATACACGGCGATGGATTACCAACTGGAAGAAACTGTTACAATGGTGCGAACTGGATAAACAGAAGTTAATTAATGACCACCAGTGAACAATGACTTGGTCAAAAGGCAAGGATACGTTATCACTGAGTAATTTAGACCTCTTTTATTTTGGGTATCGCGAGTTTTAGAGTTACGACCCCAGAAGTAAGTTATGGAACTCCCTTGCTCATAATATTAAAACCCCTCCATTTCTGCAATTTCAAGAAAAAAATGCCTTTTCGTCTTCTAGAACATCAATCCCTCAATCAGTATGCCTTCTCCTCCGCACATCTACCTCAGCACGGATCAACACGAGGTCGACGGTCTTTCTATGATGCGTTGAGCAACATTTCTTTACACTAGTCATGAAATATTTCCTTGTCTCTTGCTTCTAAAGTTTCCATGTATTACTACAGTGAAACTTGTATATAGAGGAATCGAATGGTGCCAGAAAATTTTTCCGTTATGGACAGTTTTCCGTAATTTACAGGCTAGAAGTACTGGATGGGGATTCCTGTCCCGCAGATCCGGGCCGAAAAATTTTCAGTAATGAACAAGTTCTTAAATGGAAGATGGGACTCTAGTCCTAATTTCGCCAGTGAAAAGCCGTTTGTTTGTATTTATTGTGTTGCATTGTATATCCAGGTTCCATAGACAAGTTCCATATAGACAAGTTTCACTGTATTAATTTCCCTCTATTTTTATTCTGGTGAAATTTACTATTGTGTTCCGCATTTTTATATGTCTTATTGTTTTTAATGTCCTTATGTAATTTATCTTTTTTCAAACAATTTCAATTTTGTTTTTGATCAAATCGTTAATTAATTGGTGAATTTTAATGTTTTAGCGAATTAGTTTTGGTCAATTTTGTTACCGTACTGCTCAAGTGATTTCCATACATACAGTTTCCGTCACATCTTTTAGCTAATACAATCGATACGTTTGCGATGGTTTTTCACACCCTCTTTGTGGGTGTTTTTCCTGCTGTGGATATTTTTTTCCCATAAAATATTAATTAGGTGTTTTACATCCATAAATTCAGCTTAAGTTTTCTTCTCTATTTCTACGTAAATATTTAATTATGTATTCATTAATCTATTTCACGACAGATTAGATGGAAAAAGAGAATTCTCAGTCCCAATCTCGCCTTAATGAAGACCTTGTAGAAGCATAAATATTCCTATATCAAAGAAAACCTACTTCCAGAATGCACCATGAGGAAAAACAAAACGTTGGCAATGATTAAATAGAAACGATGTGAAAAATGAATCGCTGAAGGGGGAGATTGCCCCACTGCTCTACGTACTTTAGATACGTCTTGCATCAGAGATTTCGAGTCGATATTCCAAATACATAACTTTCTGCTCAAATCGAAACAAATATGGCCCGGAAGTAACGAAACACGAATAATTTCGAAATACGCCCGGAAGTTCAATGCATCCGAGAATCATTCACCGGTGGTAAACAATGCCCAGGCGAATGCATAAAAAGTTCATTCATTATTCACACCGTTTAGGCGTTCTCCGAGAACCGAATACAAAACTTTATAAACACACTTCCTCGTGCCGTGAAAAGATGAACATCATCAGCCTTACACGGCAAAGAAATAATTAAGAAATTATTTGTGATATTTCAAAATTCTACTTGGAACTAGCAGACAGAATTATAAATAAATTTTTATTGGGATTATGTTCCTTATTGTGTATGGGAGATAGATAATAGAATTATTAAGATATTAACGATGAGTTTAATTCTTTACGAAATGTTTCTTTAACTTGAGATAATTGTTAAATAACAGTGAATATTGGCCTTAACGTAAAAAATACTAATGAAGTGGATGAAAGAATTTCCAATCCACTGTAGGTTAAAAACGTAAAAAATATTTGTTATCATTAAATACTATGCATTCTTAATACAGATGGATTCTTAATGCTTGTAACAGAAGTCAGCATAGCATATCGTCTCCAGTTTTATCATGAATACTTGAGGGAGACTATTTATATAGTTAAGTAGGTTTTCAATCCCGAAAAAGTGTTTAGTAATACCACTCCACAAACATTCCATGTAATTACGAAGTTAGGAAATTAATCCCACTAATAGCATCCCTTAGAACTTAAAACATCAACAAGCCCCAAATGCCCACACAAAAACCGGCGACAGACACCCTTGCTCTAACGCGATCTGCATGCGAATCCGAAATCTCCTTCTGCACAGCCTTCCTCCGGCTGTTTCGCACTCTCGTCAACTCCGTGCCTAAGTGCGCAATAACGCAATGATATCCCCATTCAAGACCCAATTAACGTTGCGCAAGCCTCAGTTACGGCACCCACGGTGGCCACCAGAGGCTGATCTGGTTGACGAACTTCCTCACGGCGGCGGAGAAACCGCTTGTTTCCATGATATGTAAACAGGCGATGGAGAGATATGGAGGGGCGGCGGGAGAGAAAAACTCGCGGGAGCCGAGCATCTGCTCCTTCCAACTCCTCCCACGGCGGCGCTACGGCGAGCACATGACCTCATCCCACTGGGCAATGTAGTTCACTCACCCCGCCATTCCACCCACCTACCTCTTCCTCACACCTTGTCACCGTGACGTGCTTTCGAGGAATGGGAGCGGTAAAAAAGAACACAGAGAGGAGCAGATGTGCCGGCAGAAGGATGGGAAACACTAGGAGGCCCTGGCGGGCCGCATCGGACTATTTTGTCTTACCGCCTTGTACTGAAAGGTGCGAGAGGTCGCGGGAAATTGGATTTTTCGGGGTTCTTGTAATTTTTAGATCGACAAAAGATCATTTGATAAAGAGAAATAATTCTTAATAACTAATCGACTTTAGGCTGAAGACTCCCAGCGACTTATCCTCGAAGCCGGGGAAATGATCAAGCCGGGATAATCCGAAAGATAAAAGAAAAACTTCAAAGTATTACAAATAAACATTAGGATGTTAGGCTCTCCTGGGCTACTCAGGGCTGAGGAAGATGACGGAATTGGTCATTGGAACGTTGGCGATAATGTCACCGAAACTTACCTGGGTGTAAACTCGAGAATCTTTCCTACAAATAAATATTGATTGACCTGTTATGATCGCGGAGAAGTTAGCTTCAAGCCCAATGTCCCGAGTTCCAGTCCCAGCTAATCTGTTTGAAGGAAAAGAGACTACTTTTTCCACAGGATTTTAACACAGACATTACCAGGTTTCAGCGAATGATTGTCATCATCAGGTGATGATGACGATCACTCGCTGAAACCTGGTCGTGTCTGTAGTAAAATCCTGTGGAAAAAGTAGTCTCTTTTCCTTCAAACATCGAGTATTTCCATAAAACATCGCCAATGTGTGTGAATTTTACCCATCTAATCTGATTTTTCTTGCTAGGGAATGATTGTGTGCGCTAGACCACTGTTACTGTTCACGCCTCTCTTGTAATTGTCCAATGCATGGATATATGCGAATGCACCGGGAAAATAAATAAATAGCATATTTAGCAAATGTCCACAAAACGACTACATTAATAGGGGTATGAACTTGAACCGAGCAAAAATGTTTTAATGAACATTTTAGAAGACAGCACCTCGCTTCTGAGGGACAGGTTGTGATTCACCTCTTGCGCATCTACTCTATCTACCCTCACCATCTACCGATCTTAAGCATTTCCTCTTCACCTACCTCCTTCAGTCTCTCAGACGAAGAAAATAACTTTTCCGCCTGAGCTTTTGTTACCAGCGGCGAAGAATGGTGAAATAGCTTTTTGAGCCTCGCACCTGAACTCTTTTTAAGGCAGGAAGAATACGACTCAATATAAACGTGTTACTTCCCGACAATGAATTTCAAAAAATATGCGCTTGATGAACATCAGTGAATAATAATGAGGATAAACTTCTAATTTATTTATATAAGTCATCGTTTAATTTAAAGATTAAATTTAAATCCTTGAGAATATGAGACAAACGTAGGAGGTTTTTTCTAAATTTCATAGGAGTTAACCGAATGGAATATGCAATTTTAACAGTCACTTTCCAAATTCTACTAGTTCTAAAACTAGCTTAGTTGTGGTTAAAGAATGGCCGAAAACATCAATAAACAACCACGAATCATGCAACTGAGATATAGTATTTTAAGGGCTAAATCGGGGAAGACGAACTTCCACAAAAGATAACTTCGAAACATGGAAGCAAATAACTGATAAGAGAATTTCCACATACCAGCTATTGCTACTAGAATACTTAACTTATCCTGCGCAACGAAAAATGTATAATACCGGTCTTCAACAGGGGCGATCTCGACCCCCTGGGGGCGTTTTTAAAAACAGGGGGTTGCTGGTATTAAATACGGTATTAAGGTTATCAAATGCTGAAATAGTACATTATCAAAATGTAGCTGTAAAGGTGAAAAACGAAGAATTAATTCTGTTTCAACAAAAAGTTTCATTATTTCTTCGCTTCAAATTTTCATTTTTGTGGAAAGGGGAGCTAGAAAAGTTTATGTTACGTAAATGTGGAACATGGGGGTGGTGCATCAGGGAGGGTTGAAGACCCCTAGTCTAGAATTTTTACTTAGTATCTGGTTTAAGCAACATTAATCAGCCCTAATACAGTGATACCTTGGCTAAAGACGGCAATCCGTTCCAATATTGTCGTCATTAACAAAACCGTCGTTATCAAAGAAGCAACTCTCCACAACCATGCTGCATGTCAAATATGCTAATAAACCTCATTTAAACGTCACCAAAATATGGTAAATATAATTTATTCAATTATATTTACAACAAAAAATATCGTAGATAAAATGAATAATCATAAAAGAAGTTTTTAACAGTTAATCTTTACAAGAAGGCGTCGTAAACCAAAGAACGTCGTTACCCCAACATTTTTTATCACAGCCACTTAACCATTACGTCGTTCCCAAGGCACTACTGTAGTAAGTACAATACACGGTGGTTGCAATATCTGATAACCAAAGAGTTCTTTACAAACCGCACATCCTTGCTTATTATCAGCTTCTGGATAGTCCTTTAGAGAGTTCTTTCTACCTGTTTACTCTCCTTCATTCTCCAACTTATCCTCCCGCTCCACCGCTATTGATTTTAATACAAGATTTCCACGGTTGGGGGCGTTCGGATAACTTCAGAGTCGATATCCTACGCGAACAAATCTCGATTTTTTGCCCCCTTAAAAAAACAAAGGGAAGAAAAAGCAAACCAGCCTAATTTCCATCCACTTTCACGGAAACCTCTGACACCACGGAAGAAACCTTCCCCGGCGTAAACAAACCCCTTTTAATTGGCCATGAGTGCCCTCTAATGAGTAAATAACACGGAATAAACTACGTTTCGAAAAAAAACCAAAATGGCGGAAATTTCTCGGCAAACATAGGCGAATTTGGTTACCCTTGGAAATTCACTTATCGTTCATTTAAACCGTGTTAACCGAGTATTTACCTTGGCCATCCCTGACGCAAATGCGGACTGAGAGAGTTTGTTTAAATTCGACTTCTAAAGCAAGTGATAAAAACTGCGGGGGAAAAACCCTACGAGAAGAAACTTTCACAGTCTGAGTGCTCGGGAATGGAGAGAATCGCGGCTTATGGACGTGGGCAATAACAGTTGGGACAGAAATTGGGAAAAATACACACCAACGCTTTAAAAAGCAGGATAAAGGGATCTATTCAAAATTAAAGCGAAGGTTGGGACTCCCTTTATTTCTTCGGCCACTTGTGAATTAAATGACTCATCAGGAATGCCTCCGCGAGATTGAAAAAGTACTTTCCTCTCCGGCCTCTCCTTGCTAATTGGCGAGACAACACAACTGGCATACATTCTGCGACGGATACCAACACAGCATCCATACGACTTTCCCTCGGGCAATAGACACTAAAAGCACCGCGCTTAGTGATCAAAGACATACTGCATTGTGCTTCTGGAAGACGGAATTATCTGAAATGATAAGCCGAGCGATGCCTACATCAAGCGAAGCATATCTTGGTCCTTAATCATTACACACGTACCTGGATCCCTTTCATGGCATGATGAGT
The DNA here is from genome assembly GCA_000376725.2 of Ladona fulva. Taxonomy (NCBI): domain Eukaryota; kingdom Metazoa; phylum Arthropoda; class Insecta; order Odonata; family Libellulidae; genus Ladona; species Ladona fulva. The sequence goes on along the minus strand of KZ308126.1, from coordinate 300,528 downwards.
CCTCAAATTTTCATCTTTGGTTAACTTATCTCAACCAAGTACAAGTCTATGAGATTACGAGATATATCTTCGTCGAAAATATAGAAATCGACTAGCCCACATGCAGCAAGACGAACTACTTCCTGATGTCTCCATTAAACTTGTGAATGAGAGATACTAAATTTTTGATAAGTTTGAATTAATTCATTGTGATTATGAAAGTAAATAAACCGTGCCAGATCTTATACAACAGCTTTAACTGAGGATGAAAGTAGATACAGGCAAAGCTTAAGACATTAAGATCTTATTCATTAAGAACGGCATATCTGAATGTTCGTGCAACAAAGTTTAGTGATTAGATCAACAGACAAACAATTAGAGCATCTGAGTAAGATAAAAGCTCCAAATAGCCGTTGTTTGCGTGCAAAACTAACCGTTGGAGAGTTCCCACCAGCGGGGGTTGGGTTACTCCGTGGTCGTGCTTGTAAACAAGTATTGTTCTCGATACGTATTTCGACAACTATGTTGCCATCTTCGGGAGAGAAGAATAACTGTTATATAATAACGAGTTATTCTTCTCTCCCGAAGATGGCAACATAGTTGTTACACTGTTATATAATAACGAGTTATTCTTCTCTCCCGAAGATGGCAACATAGTTGTCGAAATACGTATCGAGAACAATACTTGTTTACAAGCACGACCACGGAGTAACCCAACCCCCGCTGGTGGGAACTCTCCAACGGTTAGTTTTGCACGCAAACAACGGCTATTTGGAGCTTTTATCTTACTCAGATGTCTTACAACAGCCGTGTTCCTTTTCCTTATAGAAACAATTAGAAGATCCAGGTTCGAGTCTCAGTCTCGTCACCATTTGTTTCTTTTGGAGGGATTAAGATACTTTCTAAAACCTACCCCAAAGAAGAAAAAGTTGAAAGCACCGAAATCCAACAGGGTCCTTGAAAATGGGTTAGTATATTTTAACAAATTAATCTACAACGTGTATGCTGAAAAAGGACAAATTTACTCAAGAAAAGAATATGGACCATTAAAAATTAGACCCTGCTTATTGGTAAATTGTCCCGTAACTAGGTTGACATTTAAATAAAAACTAACTTTGATGCTAAACGCATCATTTTATTTACTAAATCTAAAATAAACCGACTTAACCTTTAGAGCAATCAAATTTCAATTTCTTCCCTAGCAACCAAGCTGACTAACACAATTACAAAAAAACAACACAGTTACTGCGGTGTTATCGCGGTCTTACGACCATTCTATCAAGAAAGATCATTGTATTCTATCCAGCAACGAAATGATAAAATCCCAGACGTCTCAGTGAGCAAAATTTCATTAAACTTCACATCAAAACATTCTTCGTTCCACTCAAGATCATCCTTCCTAAACTTTCCCCTCAAATCTCTTCCAGGTTTCGTGGAAATTAAATGATGCAGAGAGGGAACGAGCAATTTGATATCCTTCATTAACGAATAATTTTTTGTGCGCTCAGACATAACAAAAACTTAATACCCTTAGTCTGGTAACTTCCTTTGTCTGTTCTTTCCGAGCAACCATATAAAAGGATCGCGTAAAGTAAATGAGAAGAAAAACTGGAATGCGAGTGCTGCGCGAGACTTACACGGCAAATAAACTTAACATTTATACGGATAAAAGAGAATATTAGCCAAGATATAAAAGCCAATTTGAATCTTTCGAGTGGGATGAATTTTCGTCCTCTTACAGCAGTGGATTTCCCTAAAATACAATCCTTCTTTGGATTAATGAAACAAATAACCGGACGCAAAAAATACTCGGCGGACAGCTAAACCAGACGTCTGTTGACGAAGTTTTTCGAAGTGACAAAATCTTCCAGAATAAACTGCCAGACGTTGGTTAAGACGTAAATGGATTCGTCTAAATTTTACATATTTTTCAACGTAAGCGTGATAACATGAGTTCAATTCATTTATACAGATAACCTAAGATATTTTTATTGCTATTTCACCTTCACCTCTTTTGTCAACCTTTCCAACTCTTGGAAAATTCTAATTCCACCTCACCTTTTCTTTACCGGTTGTTGTGTTGTGTTCTTAGTTGTGAAAGTTAATCGCTTCCTACGCCAGTATTTCACATTAAATTTATTTATTTATTATGTATTTAATGGCAATAAGCCAGGTGGTAGTCATTTATGGGATGAAGACAACGATAAAACACCTGCCAGGTATTCACCCAACCCCCCCAGAATCTCCCGAATGCAGTACGTCACACAATTCCATTACAAAATCTAAAAAAATTTCAATTTACTATTTCAAACAATTTAAATAGTAAGCCAAGAAATTCACAAACTATTTCAGTCCATTTACATAATTGTACTTCACGATTTAGTAATAAGGCTAACTATATAATTATTATTAATCTTAATTTACATTGTACAATGTTAGTTTACAAAATTCTAAATTCATTTTTCATTTATTTCATTAAAATTTAATTCTATTTATTAAGGCTCTGCAGGAAGAGAGAAAAGACTGGAAAATTCTTGTTGAAAATGAACGAAAAGAACGAAAAATAAATCGAAATTTTCACGAAAATTATGCATAACTGTTTACTAATAAAAATCGTACAAATAAACGTAAGAAAGGAGATACACAAGGCAAATCATCATTGATATTACCAAAGAGATTAAAAAGGAATAATCTGCTGATATTTGGCATAAATTCATTTTAAGGCTAAAAATTGAATCTCACTGCTTATACTTCGATTACTCTCAAAACATCCTACCAGCGAAAAACAAAATAACCGAGCAAACTTTCGTTTATATACTAAATAGTTATACCCACGCCTACCAATGACTTCCGAATTTTCCCTCAAATTCACTCCAATACTTCACTCCCACCGTTTCCGCTTACTTCAATATCTGCGGGAATTTTCGCGCCTGAGAAAGCCCCGATCGGACCCGACGCTGGTAGCAGCAAAGAGAAAAAATACGAAAAACGTGATGCTAAGCAAATCGACTTTCTTATCTTACGCCGCCCAGCGAAATGTATAATAAGGATCGGTGTGCAAGATGGAATTTTCTCGAGATGAAAAACGTGCTCGGACGAATCGCCTCATCCCAAAGGCGTTCGAAATCCGATCTCATTCAACATCGTCCTTTCGATATACGGTTATGAGACCAAGTGCGTTGGAAAATCAAATGACCCAGAATACCTAACGGTCTTCGTGTTTTTATCCCCCGCGTCACTTCATCTTTATTGAGCGATGTAAGACGCACGTCCCAGCAGGAGCGGGCCGGAATCCATATCGAGAAATTAAAATGGATTAACCCCGTGATATTGAATCGCATAAATCTGGCCACTATTCCTGCAAACGCATCCGGAGCTTGACCCCGGCGACAAAAATCGAGAGACATTTTTCACCGCGACGTGATTGACACGAAATGACCATAAATTGCCGAAATCCGCGGACGGGGGAATAAAAATACAGATGCGATTCGTTCGGAGATAACCGCGTGAGCCCTCATGTCGTCAGATGTGAGGGATGCATGGCCACAACTTTCGTGATTCCATTTCAATCATCCCGTGTTTTGATGGCAAACGTGCATTAACGACAGATGTCTCAGGATGATTTGGGGATGGAAACATAGATAGACTCTTTATTGGCGAGGTTAGGCCCAGGGAAAGGGATATATTTACAGTGATATCGTGGTAAACGCAGATAACTCATTTCGGATTATGTCCGTTAGCCGAAAATCTTATTCCCGAACTATCAAACCTTATCCCTAAAGATTCAGGCAATCGAAAATTTGCACAAACCTACAGTAAGGATTTCCTCGAAAAATGAAACAAATTCTCCATAAAAATTTATGACAGACAGACATGCTAAGACGGAGAAGCTAGTCTGCGTCTCTTGTAAAACTAAATAAAATATAAAACGTACAAAAAATACGAGCGGACAAAATTATAAAATTTTCAGAAATTAACAACAATAACTATGATGACAATTATTTACAATGATAAATATTATGACAAATATTATACACCACTTCTGATGACTGACTAGAAAGGTAGGACTAGTATTTATATTCAAAACGAACAGTAAAATGCTAAAATGCAAGACAGTAATGTTTTGAAATAAATTCATAATTACGAAGAATTTCTTAATTACGAAGTCCTCATTCATGAAAAAAAGGGAACAAATTCTTTATAAAAGCATTCCCTCCCTTTAGAACTCCGCGTATATAATACGGATTTTCAACAATCTCGGAGACGAAGCCCTCAACACTTCAAGAATCAATTCAGTCAGGCCCTCTTCATTTCTCCTAAAGGTTAAAAAGGTGACGACTTATCGAACGAATTAATGAGACGAAATAAAAGTGAAGGTCAAGTGATAAATTTGACTAACTCTAAACCCGAATCTCTTCCGCATGAGATATGAGAGCTAATCAAACATAATCAGACTAAGGCTTCCCGATCTTGAATTCAGTTTCACTGACATTATAAAATGCCCAAATAATAAACGATTGATATTCTTGTTTGCTATCCCTTAACTGAAAATAACCTTGCATTATCCACTTCTAACTGTTAAATCTCTAACTTAATACTACATTATATGAAAATGTAACTAATAACAATATTACAAATCATTAAGAATAACACAAATCAATAAAAATTAGTCTCACCAAAAACACGTTTCTCACGGATCTCACCTTTTCAGAAGAACAAAAAAATCACATTCAATATTCACCCCTTCAAGTTGAAAAATCAATAGCAAGCTCCTTGTTATTGACTTGAGTTGAATGTAAGGAAAAACTTGATGGGAAAGCTTCCGGGAATAAGGGGAACACTTCTTCCGGGAATATTAAAACTCGCATGACTTGCAGTGATTCAATTAAAGTAAGTTACATAGCTGTTTTGAATTTCTAATTAAACAACAAAGGTAGTCTTCGCTGCCTTCTTCGAAGAAGAAAACACCCAATTACGTAAAACTTTTCGATATTCAAATCCACGCCTAAGATATAACTTCATATTTTCTCGACGGAGCCTTACGAGATAGCGAATAAGCAATATTAGGTAATATCCAGTCAATTAGCAGCACGCCATCTCCGGTAGTCAACTTCGCGAGAACATTACTTATTAAATAATAAATCATGATTAAACAATACTTATTAATCAGACTAGTTTTCATTCACAGACACTAATCGAAACTACTAATTTTCCTTGTATATCAGTATTTTACTTTCATGAGCGTAATTTGACGGAAAAATGTCTGATTATGGAGATTAGTAATCTTATTTTTCGTAGCATAATTGTATTCGCAATTTGACATCCATTAATTGAAATTACTATTTATATAAATATCTTTGAATGATTGTATAAATTGTGGAAGGTTAAATGAATAAATGTAGTTAAGAGTAATTACTTCTTAGTTAATCAAGATTAAGGTGGAATTTTCGCGAAAAGTGTCATAATTTTTTTTCATCATTATTCATTTATCTTTGTCATTAATTCCGCTAAAAATCTCAAATCCGGGAAAAAGGAGATATAAATTTGGCGCTCAATAAAAATTGGCGAGATCTAAATCCAGTTAAACATGCATGTGCACTCTAAAACCATAATAATTGGAAAAACTAGCAATTGTCAACAATTTAAACGATATCAATTGAAGGATATTTTCAGTTTCCTATCACCACTAACCAATTACATTCATTGACAACCTTAATTTATTCCTCCCACTGGACCATCCCGGATTTGGAGGTGCGTCTGTTAATTTGGCATTCTTCCGGTTAAGTGGGAGGATTCATCTTGCTCATTGCCCAAATCCGACAGGACAATGTACTCCCTTAAAGAGCCATTACGTCTCCCGGGAGATGAACTATCGCAGAGGTAAGCGCTCCTAACCTTTTCAAGGACGAATTAAGGGATATGAACTCCACTCACCTTGGTACTCCTCCCACGGAGCCCAATGGGTCGTTTCAAAATTCTCCGACCGCTTGAGAGTGGAACTCCGGTTAAACCATGTCCTTCAAACTATTGGCGAAGGTGAGCGAAATTCTGGGATTGCATACTGCTGCTCGGGCCGATTAGGTACTCTAATTTTAAGAATATATCTTACTAAGAGCAACTTTTGGGTTGGCTGGACTTTTTGGAAGGACGAGATGCAAATATAGCAAAATGGCTTGAACCAATCACCAAAAGAAGGCTAAATAAAACGTAAAAAATACATTGAATCTTAATTTATTTTATATATCTTCTCGGTGAATATAATCTCAACAGGTGATTTTAGCAATCCTTTATATTATAGTTATTTATTCTTAAAATTGAGAGAGTTTTGCAATACGGTTTACTTGTGATAGTTGTGTCACAACCATTGTCTCGAATTACGTCTAGGTACAGCTATAAACAATAGACCTGCGAGATATAGATAGTGTAAAACTGAATTGCATTTGGCGAGGCAATATATCTTAACTATAATAATTATTAATAGCATAGATATGATATCAGCCACGATTCATCAATCAACAAAGTTATATAATTCTCTCTGTTTTCTGTTGAGTGTACCTGACGATAGCTGTATGCTGAAACCGGTCGCAAATAAAAATTTGCGTGTAAAATAAGAAGTTCGGAGTCTCATTTACTAACTAAGTTATCGTTAGCCATCTATATAAACTATCCCAAAGAAATTTCGAGAAGTAAAAATGGGAAATACGAATTTAATTCACATTGTTTTCGCTATGTAACACTGTTTTACGTGAGTTTAGCTTAATTCCGTAAAAAAACCGAATTTAACGCAATTTAGTCCTAAACCAGTATATTCATTTTTTTTGCATTCGAATACCTAAATAAGAGATTTCTTTAATGTCAAAATAAGTTATTCTAGTGGATCCGATACTTTAAAAGCCATAAATGCGTACAACCACCCTAAAATACCAAAAGAAATGAGTATAATCGAGGTAGAAATAAACAATAATCACTTGTATTGTTCCACAAAATATATTTCCTTAGCTTCCAATGGATTCCAGTGCCTGAAGATGAACTGAAATATCGAAACCATTAGTCGCTTGAAAAATATTTTATGTACAACGGCACAAGTGATTAGCATTCCTGCATCAATAATACGGAAATCCACCAAATATCGCTGGGAAAGATAAACAATAAAACAAGTTTACCTTTATTAAACTAAGAAATATGTTTTTCTATGCCTTTTAAGGGTTATCTTCACGACATGGAAACAGCGAGATACACAAAAATTTCTGCTCTCTTTATAAAAAGTTTTACTTCCTTCTTCTGCCTGAATGTGCTGAGATATGTTTTTATCTGAAAGGAAGGAGCAAAAATGATTGCTGATGCATCTCTAAGAACGAAAAACGTTAACAATAAACCACGCAAACAGTTATCAAAAGATTACATCTATACTACTTCCGGCACAGTTATAAATTTCTCTGATATTTATCTTAACACACGCAAAGATAGGAAAAGGAAAGTTCCTCGTATATTTTACTACAGCTCTTGGAAGATATACCTGAGATGTTAAAGAAATCATTTCTGCAGAACCATTCCTATAGGCATTATAGCTTGACTACCATGATAACTCTTCACGAAATCATTAAAGAGAAATTTAAAGGAAGAAAGGGAAGGCTTATTCAGGCGCACTAAAAAATTAAACAGAATGATAAACTGTTGTGACCAAATTCAAAAAAGTTAACGTAGGATTACAGTATTAATTCAAAGATCGCACACCAATACCGCCGCATTAAATATAAAGTAGATCGATGAAGGCTTAGGTCAAGGGTTTTAATAAATACACTGGTACAAAAATTGGCATAAACTCAACATTCTAAATGAAAAAACTAGAAAAATTCTGTCTAGTAATGAGTACATGCCCTTGGGACGAAAGAGATTCCGAACTTTTCCATCAATCAACGACCAACCAAATATCACTTTCAAGTTGAGCCAATTAAAAATACATTAACTCCAAAGATGCTGAGCTAATTACTGTCCAATACACTTCCCTAATGCCTTTCTTCTAAAGCTATGCTCGAAAAAAGGTATTTCCAGCAACAGTAGACTACGATCGATGCAAAAATTGTACCGATATCGCAAACAACTCGCTTCTAAGAACCTCATGCATCATAATAAGGATAATTTGCCCTCCCGCCTTTCCCGATACGTGATCTTCGCCGAAAACTGCGAGCAATTTTGACGAAAACGACCACGGTGGCGTGTTTCTGCCTCGGTCCGCCCAAGCCCTGTGGCGCTTACGTCGCCAGCTCCCCAACGCCCTCTTGCGGCGAAAGAGGAGAAGCGCGAGCCACGCCCACATGCTACAAAAGTGGCGCCACCTTCGCCTTAGGGAGTGGCGCTTCGAATACTTCGCTTTAAGGAAAAGACCGCCGCAGTTCCGTCGTGAGAATAGGAAAAGAGCGTTGGGAGGGGAAGGGGTGCTCGCCACACAAAGAGGTGATCCCATTGGTCGGGAAGGGCGGGAAAGTTTTAGCGCGGGAGACCACGCTGTTTGATTGGGAACCGCCCAAACATCATGACTGAGTACATGACGAAATCTTCCGGGAGAAGCAGTTTTCTCTCGGAGGAATAAAGTTCCGATATGAAGGGAACAATGAAGCAACTATGCGAACAAATGAAAAGCTATACAGACCGCAAATTCTGAGAGCTGCTGACCCGCGAAGAAAAGGTAGAAAAACCTTATATGCTTTGAAACGAGGACGAATCTTGAGAAGCTGCCGAATTTTTCTCCGTGACCCACATTTATTTTCGACCATACCTCGTCCTCCCACTCAATTCACCTAGTCACGACTGGGATATTGCAGAGGGGCTATTAAATATTAATCATTTACACTGGAGAGCTTCGTGAAGCCTTGATTTTCATCAGACCAAAATGGGGAAAACGTGGGAATTTCCCTATCTCAGATTAGCATGCAAGATTTTGCTTCGATTGACATCAAATTTCACAAAAGCGGATTTTAAAAAGAAATACTCTTCGGATAAGCGAGATTTTGAAAGAATGGAGTACATCTTACACTTCCCAATAAAAACTAGTATTTAAAGATTTTGTAGAAATCCTCAAGATCGGAGTAATTAGTAACGGGGTCTAGAAAATCAATTATCAATAATCAAATTAGATTTTGATGATGGAAAAGAACATTGAGCCATCTTTAGTCCACTTAAACAAAAACATATTTACTAGTAAAAGCAACAAAGATAAATTAAGACTTCACCAGCTGATTCGCCGACGAAAATTAGACAATAGAAGAAAAATTACAAAATCCACTACTTCGGCCTCAACTTTGTGGTAGCTATTCATGATGAAAAGAATAAGAAATTAAAGTCGACCATATAACACATGCGTCCAATAATGGAGAAGAACTTCCAATCAAATCCAACTGAAATAAATGCTACTTTAGACCATTCGAGGACGACATAGGTTATATAACAGAAATAAACTCGACGGAGTGGCGATTTATTTTGTAGTATTCCATGACAAGTGTTGAAAAAATAACCACTTTTCAAGGGAAACTGGTAAATTTAATCTCATCGCATAAGCGTCGAAACATGTAGTGTGTCTGATGTAGTTATGTAGTATCGTGCAAAGTTATTTGAGATAAAATTTACCAGTTTCCCTTGAAAAGTGGTTATTTTTTCAACACCATATAACAGAAACCTACACCACGTGAAACAGCGGAAATAGATTTCAAACAAATTCAGACGAAAATCCGAAACATAATTCAAATTTAATCCCAGCTCCAATCGTGAAGGAATTTGCGAACCAGAATTCGAGCGATTAACATTGTCCTTCTCGCCCGGAGAAAGATACAATTTAATCGAGAGGAAATGACTAGTGAAAGCAGAAAAACGCACTGTAATCCTCTGCATTAATCATCGAAGCCACACTGGTTTCCCTGCCTTCGATCCTAACAGAAATCCTGCACTAAACGGAAAAAAATAGCACATTGCTCATTAGGGAAAGCGCCTACGAAAACTTTAAACGAGAAGGAAAATATTAAGGTAAGTGAAAGCTTCAAATTGAAACTATTTGTAGCTATCACCTCTGCTTACCTACGGAAGAATGAACACGCAATTCTGATACAGTAGTACCTTGGTTAACGACGGTAATCCGTTACATGGTTGTCATCGTTAACCAAAACCGTCGTTATCCACAGCGCGATTTTCTATAACCATACTCCATCTCAAATATGCAAATAAAACTCATTTAAGGGCCTCCAGATAGTCAATACGCGTTGGATTTCGATGAAAGCGATTCTGGGTTCGATTCCCGGTGGGGGCCCTTGTGCGAAACGACCTTAGCTGTTGAAGCACTTTTAAAATTACTACTACAGCTCATTTAAATGTCTTTAAAATAGGGCACATAATTTATTCAATTATATTTTCAATAAAAAATGATCAGTAATAAATAGATATAAAAAGTTTTCAATCGTCAATATTCACCCAAGGCGTCGCAAACCGAAAACTGCGTCGTTACACGCGACATTTTATGATCACAGTCACTCGTCGTTAACCGAGGTACCACTGTGCTACGCCGCACTTATTAAATCAAACAGTTTTGCTCGAGATAAATTCGACGGATATCCATTCCGTGGGAAAGCTTAATTAAATAGCTAACTATACCAGAGAAATTCCATAGGTAATATGTTGAAAAAAGTGTAAAAACATTTCGCGAATTTAAAATTTAAATGCCTTGAGCAGTAAGCCCGCTGAATCGTATTTCCTATCGACATGCTTCGCTAGAGACACACACGAGCGGGTACAGCAACTATATAAAGATGAGTAACGACTATTTTTCCCGAAAGAAATTCGATCGCTGCAAAAAAATCACCATCTTACACCCACTCGAGAAGAAAATATCTCGCCTCATTCCGCAACTGACACGAGAAATTCTCACGCGAGAGAAAGGGCCAGAGGGACCTTCTGAACCTGGGAAATCAAAAAACTGATCGAACTCAGTCCATGAAGATAGGTGGAAATTGCCTATACCTTTCTGAGATGAAAAAACGAGTTTTCCGAGAACATAGTAACACATGGAAACTATATACACAGTTACTGCTCACATTTACCGCTATCAACCACTAACTTCAACACTACTGCAGTACCCCCGATGAAATGATTTTCGGGAATAACACTGGCTGTCAATGCAAATGACGTTTCGCCAATGATGCAGCTGGCTTCTTCAGGTCAAAAGTGACGCTATCCTATTTTCGGTCCGATGAACATTTATGGAATCTTCACGCGATGAAAGCCTTTGAAGCAGTACTGCCGTAATTAGACAATTTCAGGAGAATATCATAAAGCAATTTAATGAAGCTTTGCGAAAGTAAACTTACACATCATTAATCAGAGGTAAGATCCAATACAACGCGATGCGACACAATACGACATGGTGCAACGGAGTACAACACAGACAATAATAAAAATTTATTTAATGGAAACAGGAATATGATCTCAATTACATCCACTTAAATAATCCGTATTATTTACAAACAAAAACAACCATTCCATATACAAAAATATCCGGATAGCCGGGACTCGAACCCGGGACCTTGGGGTTGCAGCGCTAGAGCGTGCACTACGTCAATCCAACATCTACATTAGTACATCTACATTAGTACCCTGCAAGCCGCCTTTCGGCGTGTGGCAGGGATCCAACTCGCCTCGGTTGAATTTTCCATCAATTTTTTATATTCCAGCTAATTCGCTAAAAAGAGATTACAATCATAATACTCAACCACGACATAAATGTAAAAAAAATCCGCGATGAACTTCAAACTACCGAATCGACCTAAATGCTCACACCTAGCACATTAATGGTGTGTTTAATGATATCACGAATTAGTGCCCTTCAAGAAGAAGAATCCTTGCATTCATTTGAAAGTCCGCCCATATCGCCAAGCATGATAATGAAGAGTCACCTCGCCCATAAACAACCTCGAGGATAAGCGACTAGCGAGCAACCTTCATCTAAACAACATCCTAACCTAAGCATCGTGTCCTTGCTAAAACAATGGGAACTTGGCCTATTACGCATCAAAAACTGTTCGCTCATCAAGGAAGGATATCGAGTGCACAACTAAGGCATCAGGCTGATTCGATGCATCGAGAAGTATCCGATATCGACAATATTACTTTCGAATCGTTGCCTTGTAAATTTTATGACTCGCATTCAAGAGACAAATGCCAACCACTAATACGAAGTATTTAGAGTTATTATCAAATATCGATACATCGATTTATCGATACTATCGATATTACTGCTGTCAACAATCGACAGCACGCATCGATATTATCGAAAATAACTATTTACCCTATGATCTTTTACCTTTCTATAGCTACATTCCATCGCCACTTATAACCAGGTGAACACCAGGTTTCGAATACAGCAACAACTTTCACTAGCATATGACTTACAAAAAAATTGCGTGATACAGTAAAGAGATCTAGAGGTGTCCCAAGTAATACGGGACGGATGACTGACTTTATGGGCTTGGTTTTCTTCTCTAACAAAATACAGCTGTCGCTCGCCATTTCAGAAAAACGATAGGAAACTCTCTCGCCGCTTGCGTTAAGAGCTCACATCCGTCGTGGAGGACCTTGAAAGGCAATGATCCCAGCCTTGAGAGGAGCAGCAAGTTCAACAGCCCGATTTCATAAAATTCTGAACACTCGACTTACAATTATTCGCAAAATTTACTGCGGAATATAAATCGAAGGTGGACCACACGCTATTTCCAGTCCAACTTAATTAAGGTGATGGCTTGCTTGATCTACTAACAGAGAAACGAATACTACAAAGATCACAGACGATATTTCACTCAAATGACACTGATGAACAATGGAATGACAGTTTTCGAGAGCATATTATACAAATGATCTACACAGTATGATTATATATACATTACTACGGAGTACAGAAAATATAAATTCATTAATTATATATCACGTGTTTCAATCAGAAAAATAAGTTTTCTACACAGAAACCACAAGATTAATTCCGTTTCCAGCTAGCAGAAATTACAGTTACTGCACTACCGACTGATCGGTAAAGACGGCTGAGCTACATATAATAAATTACAGAGTTCCCTTCAGAAAAGGATACAATTAACAATTAACGGTTAAGGATTAATTAAGGATTGACGATACGAAATCCATTTATTGCTCATTTAAAGATAACCACATTGCTAGATACCAACCAGATAAGAAAAACCATCCTTTAAACAGAAGTAAAGCCGGGAGGATTTCCTTTCGTACGTCCCATTAGGCTGGCATGGTGATACGAGTCAAAAAAAACGAGATATCTTTCAAGAAAGGTATGTCTAGTCAGCATTAAACCATACAGAATGACACCAGTCAGGCAACATCAAAAGTACGACTTGGCTTCGGAGCAAAATAACTCTACGGCATAAATCGTGCATTACAATGGTCGTGAGATGAAAATGACATGGCATTATCCAACCTTGAGCACGGTTTTATCAGCGTTGTTTTTAAGAGACGCGTACATTGGCAAACCTTCCGCAACAGTTACGATCCGTCTAAATATCCCATATTTTCTCAACGGCGAATGCAAAGTCCTTGGCTCACTCTAGCTAATTCAAAAGCAGCCGTTCTTAAGTCGCAAATCCCGCGACAATCACTCCACAAAACGCTCCCATTTCCTCCTCAAGAATATTACTTGTTTACATTCCAACACGTATTCTCCCGCAATGCGCCAAAATCATTCTTTTTTCTCGAGAGAGAACACGGGAAAAATCCGAGCTGACAATGAGAGGAAAGACCTGATAGAAAACCATGCATGCGCGCTGGAAAAGGAATCCATTCAATGAACTTTTATAACAACCCAACTATAAAAATGCTTCAACTCCACAAGAGATCAAACGAAGCGAGACAGAAATAGAAAGTAAAAGAAAAAAAGCAACCGAATTTCGAGAAAAAATTAACTACGGATTCAAAAATGCGTGAAATTCGCAAAGCCGAAAGAGAGCTTCAATTTCAACAAAATGAGTGTACCGTATTTACGATCAAATTATTCAAATCCTTTCATAGCGTATAACAATATCTTCTTCGTTTACCGCGTAATATCCGAGGATAAAAGTTCATCAAATTTTGTAAATACGCACACGCTTTATTTCGCAAGATATTTCCCCTTTAATAGACGTCCGCGGAGAGAGCTTTAAAATACCCTATTCCACGAAGGTTTTTTCGATTTGAATTAGGAATGGAACTGATAAAGGTGTTCAACCCCACGGAATGGCGAGTGACTTGGTGATATTCCACGACTTAATAATCAGTAAAATACTTTTCACCAGGAAACTAGAAACTAAATAAAACAAAAACAAGTTGAACTTGATCACATCAGGTTTATTTTCCATAAAAAACTGTTTTATTCAAGGATAATTTTGCACAATACCACACAAAAAATTAGAAAATTTTTTCCACATGCCGTGGTTTTAAGATTTCTAATTTTTGTGTGTGGTACTGTGGAAAGTGATCCTCGAATAAAATAATTTCTAGGTTTCTTGTGAAAATTGGTTCTAACTTGTTTACCATTTGATAAAGGTGTGGCTTAGTGTGCGGCGAAGCTTGTGTTTACCAGTAAGTATGCCGTGGAAGACAAAAAATTAATAAGTACCGCCTTGCAGTACCCTTCCCTTCGCGAAATCTTTCTCAGCTTACATCCTTTAACCTTCCACACCAAACAAGAACATAGCTTGATTATAATACGATTAAGTACCGCACCGTTTGCTCCAACTTTTCTCCAGAGACCTTAATTGTCAACATAACTTTCCCTCCCTTGGCGAGCCTCAAAACTTCACTTTCGCTGACATCCAATTTCCTCACAAAAGCTCGCTTAAACATTAAGCGTATTAATAGATTCCGCAACGGAATAAGAAAGGAAGCTTCGAGCGCAGCCACCAGACTACAAATTGCCCCTTAATCGAAACTTTTTGCTGGACGACTACGATACAGGATGGAATTGATATTAAGCGGTGGAGCTGTGTAATCCCTTATATGAGTCGAAGTTACGGGGCGCGGAAAACGCAAGAAAGAGTGGCAGACCGCTGGAGAAAGGGAGTTTGGGAGGAGGAAGAGGGAGGACTTCCCGCAAGAGAGAAGGCCCTAAGGAATGAGGAATGAGGTCTTTGTCATTTCTATCGCTCCAAGGTCGACCGGAGCGCACATTCGGTAGAGCGCGAAATTTCCCGCCATCCGATGCCCGACTGAACCTCTGGAAAGGTACCCTTTTAACCGGAATGAGCTCAATATTGCGGAAAACTCTCGATGCCGAGTCGTTGTATCGTGTATCCTTTACACGCTCGACTGTATAAGACGAAAAAATCCCGTAGGGGTCGAAGGTATGACGAAAATATGACGGATATATACGTCAAGAAGCAATATGCTGTTAGCTACTTCCATCGGGATATAAATAAACAAGGGCATTTCTGAAATGGAATTTTCTGAAAATAAATTTCTGAAACTGCATCGCAACTGTTCCGTTATGATTTTATAACACACTTGTTGAAATCGGTTTTTCTTTCAAACCAATAGTTAACAAAAACAAAAGAATTAAAGCTGCAAAGGAAACAGAAATTATTTCTCATGGCTTAAAATATACATTTCGCTTTAGGCGTATGTTTTCAGTATCATTCGCTAAGGAAACAAACTACCAATTCACGAAAATAACAATCACCGATAGCGTACAACATACGGAAATTATCGGCGGAACTATTAAACACACTAAACGCTATTATTTGCGACTTAAAACCACCTTTTCCAATTGAAGGTTAACTTTGCGTGTAATTCCAAATTATTCAGTCGAAATTCATGAAAAACCGTTCCTCAAGTCACTTTATGATAATTTTGACTGGTTATAATAGCTTACTAACAGGTTTACCAGCCGATAAACCATGAAACAATGACCTTTGTATCTCTTCACCAATTAGAACGGAGTTTCATAATCCAGTCTCCTTTTGCGAGAAAGTTGTTCTTCCACTAACGCATATCCCAGACTGGTAAACTTCCAGCAGATATCTCACGAACCCTCGCAATCCTTTACATGCTTTCCGGAGATTTAACTTCTTACGGTGCCCATTTAAACGGATGGGACTTCTTGCGTTTAAATATCAGCCGCAGGTTTAAATCGCCCCAACGCAGACTAACCGCACGACTGCCAACCAAAATAAAAGGAAACGTAGCGGGGGTAATTAAATTACGCAGATGGGAAATTCTTGGATATAATTAAGCTTAAAAAATTAACCGATAAAGAAGGTATTTACCACATTTATAGTATGTAGTTTTATAATTTTCCTTCGTGACTCTCGAAATGAGCAACTATAAAAGAAAAATTAAAAGATAACACGAAAATTAGGGTTGGACGCAAAATTTGCGTATATAAATTCCTTCATTAGCGATTATGGATTTAAAACAAACGAATTCCTAACCTAGAGGATAACTATCTTGGAGCAAAAACTTTGGCCGATCCGAAAATGGGCGTAAAGATAATAGATGCGGGGACAAGTCGTTTTAGGGACTCATTCTTTCCCGAACGATACACAACAAAAATATGCTAAATAGGTAACTCGAAAGCTTGGTATTTACACCCCCTGCCACACACCAAAAGTCGTCTTGCAGGGAATTTATGTAGATGAAGTAAATCTTGAAATCCTAACAGGGCAAAGTAATTCAATGGGGTTACTGTAAGTCTAAGTGCTAACTTTTACCTTTTAAGTATGCACCCCAGCTTTTACATCGTAGCTTTTATCATTTCAAAGTAATCAATAAAATAAGTTAATATATAATATACATAATAATATATAGTATACCGAGAAAATAATAAATTAGAAGAATGGATAATAACGCATAATATACCAAGAAAAAAATCTCACCCATGCAACAAAAGAAAAAATAGTGGGGTTCCCGATGAAACTAGTGTTCCCAGGCAGATACCAGAAGTGCTCTTGCATAAAATGGTTTTAGTCAACTTTTTCTCTCAAAACTGCGAGCAAACGTGTACAGGAACAATCTACAGTCTTCCTTCTTCTCCACTTCGCGATCCCGTAGGCGGAATTCGATTAAAAATTTCAACTCGGGACTTCGACAGGTTCAACACTATTCTGTCAATCAATAAAACTACTCGTGGGCTTCGAAATCCGGGTGATAACTCCACACGCGAAGTCCTTTCGAGAAAATTTCCCGCCAAAATACGAACCTTTCTTAGTTTCCTATATAAGGCGACACGACCTTCGGATGTGACCTTATGGCGAAGTGGCGGGACTGTCTGGACGAAAGAGAGAGGAGAGAAATCAGGGACGGCGGTGTGTACAACAGTGTGTGCGGGGGGAGGAGGAGACGGGGCGGGCAGCAGTGTTTCAAGTCCCTGCGACGAATACCAAGGAAGCTGCCGAAAACGTCTGGCGGGTATTGAGGTCACTAAGCCAACCGCTGGGCGTGCGCTCCAAAACTACTCGGCCTATGCGAATAGATTTGCTGATTTCAGGCCTACCAACTCTAAATTATCAACTAACTGAGCTTAGGCAGCATAGAGGATTGGGAAAGGTCTAGCGTAAATCCTCTATAGTAACAAACTGGAGTGAGGACACAATTTTGTACTTTCCGTAAGTTTACGTGTAGAAGTCGCGCCTTATCATACTGATTTCAATCTTTTATTAACAACTGTGAATTTAAGTTGGTAAACGTAACCAAGATGATCCATAACATTTGGCGTAAGTAGTTGGGAACAAGGAGATCACATTTTAGGCTAAACCTAGATAATGAGGATAAGAAAAATAAAATAAACAGGAAAAACTTTTCTTAAGAGACTAGATACTATTTAACATAAAAAACACAAAATTTATCTTAATTAAATCTAGTTTCCTGAGGAAAGTTGTTCCCGATTATTTTTCCTATCATCATGGAATATCATAAAGTGACTCGATAATTAATTGAATTTATTCTGAATAACGTTTAAGTAATGGGTGGTAAACATAATACGTCCGCCAAGTCACAAAGTTCAATAAGATACTGCGAGAAAAATTAGGGAAATAGATTCTACAACTAGCAGTTTCATAGATCATTTTTCGGTGGACGATACCAGAGAGTAATCGAAAAAAAAATTACTAATGATGGATGTACCCCGTGCCACACACCAAAAGTTAGCTCGCGGGATAAATGCATAGATGCAATACACAGCGATATCTCGGTTAAGAAAGATAATTTTTTTTCGGAATCTATTCGCTAGCCAAAACGCGATTTTCTACAGGATCATACACAGTAATAGTAAGGCAGCATCATGTACAAAAAAAGCAATGTCACAGCGAGCGAAAACAGTAACCGTTCTTTAAACTTAAATTTCTGATAAACACGCACCCATCAAAACATTTTAATGAGCCAAAGAAGGATCGAAACATTTACGTATAACTTAAGCTACAACACCAAAATGTCGTACTGCTAGTCATACAAGAAAACCAATGTATCGGGACAGAAGCATCTAATAAATAGAATAAATGTGATTCCACTTCGTTGATCCTCGTATTTTAAAGTTTCAAAATTAATTAAAAACTAAGCGCCATCATTTACATTACTATTGTGATTCTTCTATGAATACTAGCAGCACGATTAACTGTACAACGGTGACGATTCCGAGAAGGTAGAGAAATTTTGGAAACTCACAAACTGACCTAGAGGCAAATACGGAAATTCGTACCATTTGGCAACTGTGACGGTAAAGGCTGTTCCCACGATTGAAAATAAAACTTGCTTCACCGGTGCGTTTTCCAGCAGAAAACAATAAAAAACACCCGCCAGCTCGACTCACGTACGCCAGGCACCTCAAATAATTATTTTGTGAATATAGATAAGGCTTTTCAACCATATCGTTATCAAGTTGATACTTATTAGTTACCTATTGGTAGTTCAGATAGCTGAAGTTGCTTAGTTGGATAACTAGACGCGAAGTTACCAAAATGATGATGAATGAAATAAATGAAACGATGTTTCAATCACATCGAAACAAAAGAAAATCTCATATTAATCGAGGTTTAGAGGACACTCTTCTCAACAGAATGAAACGACACAATTTTCTGAATCCAAAAACAGTTACTTTTCGTTCCATTAATTGAAAATTAGATAATTATGGTGCCATTCTTCGCCGCTGCGAAATACCGCACCCATTTAAGTATTCCTCCAACAAATCGAAGTAAAACTTGGAACGAACAATCGATACATCGAAGACTGGCTATAACAGTATCGATCAAATCAAAAGTGGAACTTCCCGAAGGCGCGGGAAACAAATAGGTCACGTAGCTGTCGAAAGCGTGGAAAACCGATAAGCGACAAGATTATCCCGGAATGAATTAGGAAACTGACAAACGAATCAGAAATATTAGGATTGATCACTTCTATCGCTTGGTAAGTTATGAAATCCCATTAAATTGAAAAACGTCACCATTTCATGAAAATGATAACTTGCAAGACATTCATTCATAACTCATTTCAAAATCACTATAAAATATACTTTTTAAGGGAAAGCTGACTAACCGATACGATATATTGTCCAGCCTATCGCAAATTTATGGCTTAAGTTGCACCAAATTATGCCAGACAAGGAAATACGGGCCTTCTCATGATGAAATGTCGAATTTTAACTGTCTTTTCATCTCAGTCCTTTACCGTTGATCTACTACCACTCTTTTTTAATCTATCAAGGATAGACTACCTGAATTTCCTATGCATTCTAAAGCAAACCCACACAACACACACGTATCACATATACATGTATCCAGGGGCCTTCAGCAAGAAAGTGCGTGTTCGTTGATTTTATTACGAAGGAATATCTTTCTTTACGACGATACCTTAGCAAATGGTAAAGGAATCGTCGAAAAAAAATACTAACTACCAATGTCAATAACCAAAATTTTCTGACAATTGGCCCCAAACATAATGGAAAATTGAGGGAATTCTACTACTACTAGTAGGCATGAGTTCCGTATTTGCAGCTTCGCGATCTTACATCTACAAATAATCATTATCACTATTGAAAGGTTAAATATATTGTGGCAATATTAAAAAAACACATCTCTGTCGTTGGATAAAGGCAGCGTAGAAATTAAGGTATAATTTAGCCTTCGCATATGGATTAAGTTGCCCCGAAGGATTTGTAAGACATTATTTGAAATGTATAAACAGCAGTCGAATTCCGAAAGAGATGAACATTCCTCGGTTCACTGAATGTGAAGGAGCCATGCTAAGAATATCTGCTGTCATTAGATGCGAAACGTGGTTACCAAACGACGCTTCTTAAAAGGAGAAAAAAATGTTGAAACTAACATTAAAACTTTCGAAACTAACATTAACATTAAAACTTGACAGACTTGAAACGCAAAATTATTCAGCCGTAATGCTTTTCAAATATTTAACAAATGAAATGATGAAAAAATCTTAAGCTAAGCATTTATTCAGGAAAATAGTATATGCATTTATTCAGGAAAATAGTATTGTTTACTTAAATAATTCGCAAACTACATTTATCAAACTTTATCCTGATATTATTCTTTGGGTTCCATGACAAAACAAAGCAAGATAAACCCCACAGACATAAATGCTCAAACGACAAATCTCCGCAGACATCTGTGCATATAAGATTAAAAATCAATCCTTTACGATAAGACTTGGAGATCACAAAATATGAATATGTATAATCATGTCTAATAATGTATCATAACGCAAAATTTATTTACAGTAACACCTCGTTAACACGTACTCGCTTAAAATGAATTTCTCTATAACACGAACCCAAATTGCGGACCCGGCACAGTTACATAGCCTCATTTGGAGTTTTGTTCGCTTAACACGTTCGTTCGGCATAACACAAATATCCCGGTCCCGCACCAATATTGTTCGCTTAAATGATTTATCGATTGGTCGCTTGTCCATTCATTTACGTGCTAGACTTTTTTCTGCAAGTTATTAGTTAGAAGATATCCATTCCATAGCTTAAAATGGATCGGAAAATGATTATTTGTACCTAGGTGATCTTCAAAAATATATCCTTTATGGCTCTGTAGCATATGATACAGCGTTGGTATTTTTTATCTGTCGTACTTCGCATACTAGTCTTTGAAAGGCAGCAAGACACTATCTCACTCCAGCTTACGTGCTACTACGATCTGAACGGAACATATTCCTTCCAAACTACGACGACAACTCGAAATCATCCTTGAAGTGTTCCCAAAACACTAGATATGTATTTATAAAAAATATTCTTACAATGGAATCGATGTAGAAATAAATACTACGAAAAAAGCTGAGAAACATTTTTACGTAACATTCCAGCGTTCAAAGACGAATTGAAAGTTCGAAATCATTAGTCGCTCGAGAAATATATTAAGTGGAAGAGTACGAGCGATTAGCATTTACATCTACATCAATAATATGGAATTCCTCCAAAAATCGTACGACAAGATCAATCCTAACTATAGAAACTACAGCTTGAAGTCCAGATTTGGCAATATTCCTGGTCTCACAAGTGTCTCTGGACCCACAGACGAGAATCAGAGCCCTGGGCAACGTTCCCAGCCGGTTCGCTATAATTCAAAGATGTGCTCCCAGCATAACAATTAAAAAGTCCATAGAGTTCATCAACAGTTAGCTCCATCCCATACCGATCCCAGTTGGCAAGACACCTCATTGAAAACAAGTGAACGATGACGCAAAAGCAGGCGCAAATAACAAAACGATTCGTTTCAGAGGGTCGCGCACGTGATTGCCGCAGCTATGTTGCACATATGCAACCTTGGGTACACTTAAGACGGCCCTCCGAGGTAACGAAAGGGCCCGTGTGATCTTCGGCTGCATACGATGCAGGCGCTCCGAGTATCGATAGCCCCTCTCGGGATACGAACTCAAAGAGCTGAGATATGCTCACATTTACACTACGCATTGGTCTCGGAGAAGGAGATTGCCTCTTGAGCGACGGGTCAAGAGGTTACGAGGTCTCTTTCTCTTGGGGAATAATGAAATTTCCTCGGAATGAATCGGATGATTTGTTGGCATTTGAATCTGAGATAAGTTTCGCATGGGGAGGAAATCGTAACCTTATTTGCAAGTCCTTTCAGCAAATTAGGTTTGATAGAAAAACACAATTTGCGCGTAATATGCAGTCATCGGCGCCTTTCTGGTCTGCCTTTAACGCAAAAGAGTAGCTCCCTTAATCAATATCCGACGCTAATCTACCAAGCGTAACTTCGAGAAAAATACTAGTTTTAGAAAGGCATTTAATATTCTTTTTTGAGTCAGCAAAAATGCCAAATATACTGTTGTGAACAGATAAGTGATAGTTTCACGCTTAAGTTAGAATATAATAAGACCAGTCAGATTCCTAAATGTTTAGCGTAAAATATCAGTTGGGAACGACAGAAAAGTTGGTTAAACTATTAGAATTTAGAATGAAACTTATTGAACACCGTAAAATACCCACAAATTTTCAAAAAATTTTAAAATAATAAAAAAAATTAAAGCCCCATTACTGACACATAAGCACGAATATTTGTCTTAGTATTAAATATAGAGGTTTGAGATAGTTCTGCGTGACTGGTTATCGCAACAGTTGAGATTCATCTTATTACGAAGGAATTATACACACACACATACATTTGTCTTTATTGGCGATTTTCGGACTAGAAAGCCCCATCTATCATTTAACCCTTGTATAAATAAAAGAATTCACCATTAAATATGATATTAAACTATAATGCATATCGACCTTTAAGAAGCTAAGCGGAAATAGTAATTATAACGAATAAAAGCAATTTAATGGAGATGTATTTTTAGAGTATTTTTGTATTCAATGCATTTTTGTGCAATATCTATTCAACAATAGTTATTATAGTTGATGCTTTCTGGCGATATTTGGTGGAACTTCTCCATAATAAATAGGAAAAAGAAACAATCTGTCTACGTCCACAAACTTTGTTTGTGGACGTAGACAGATGTTTCTTTTTCCTATTTATAATAGTTATTATTCCAAAATGTTATACAAAATTTTTTATATAATTCCTCTACGTCAGCTACCGCGATACCCAAATTCTGGGTTCACCATTCGAAACTTACGAGTTGAGAGTTTGTATTTCGCGCGCTATTCAACATGAAAATGCTACGTAAACGATGAACTGTCGTGCAATGATCCTTTCCCCTTTCAGAAAACGAAATACGACTATTCCGCGTTCCCAGCTCAAAGAGGCATAACCCAAAATGGTGGCAACTGGACGCACGATTATGTATTTGGTCTTAAAAGGCCTCCGGAGTCACGACGAGCCATTGACGACAGCGCGTGTAAAGGGTGAACTCCTACGCTTATCAGTAAGTACTCGAGAGCTCAGGCTCTTCGCCAAGTATCTGCGCACGAGAAACACTGCGGCTGAAGCAAATAAAAATGCAACGTCGCGAGTTATAACTGGTTCCCGATTAGACAATCTAATCGCTTCCCTGTGACAATGGCAATGAAGGAATTATCTCGAATCCCGAATAAAAAAAGATTTCGTCTGGATAATTTCCTGTAATTATTTCGTCACTGAAACATCGAATTGCTGAAGCGCCCTTGATAGAGGGCTCTGAGGACGATGCTGTCGACACATCTGAGCGGACGATTCAGCATATATGATTAAAGATGATGAAATCGGTAATGAGTTAAGAACTATTACAACGAGATGCCACGTTGCATAAGGAAGGTGAAATAAAATATTACCTCGAACGTGCTGCAAACTCTTCGATCATGACGTAATAAAATGTAGAATTTATTTCGAATACTATTTTAACGATGCCCAACCGAAAAAAGCACATTGCGGAAGATTTTAAACATTTATAACTAATGCTTCGTGATTTCGGCATCTTCAAAGTTAGTCAGAACCAAAAAGAAAGCCTTCAGATGTATAGAAGCAATAGGTGTATCCACAAAGACTGTTCCGTATCAATTCGGAACTACGGCGCATGCGCAGTTCCCGTTTTGAATGTTCGAGGAGGCATGGAAAATTATCCTGCGCATGCGCAACAATGAACCTTATATAATACTGTTTTCACCAAAAGACGTGAAGTTAAATTTAAGCATCATGGTTGAGTGCTCTGATGTATTTTTCAAGTGCAATAATTAAAGTTAATTAAGTTTTTTTCTGAGTTCTATGATTGGGCTCCCTTAAATAAGAAATATAAATAGTAAGTACTTCGAAGATAAATCATAAATGGTCCATTTAATAAAACGAAGTAATACGACAATTTGTAGAGATTTAAAATGAAATTTGATTCAATAATTCAGAAGAATATTCCCATAAAAATAAAATAATACTCTAAAGTCTTAACTGTATCATTATTGCTGCTATGAAAAATTCACATGATTGGGATTTGAACTCAGGCCTCCCACAGATTATTATTATAACCTATCCTCATTCCTTGTATTCTCGTAGCTTCGTTCACATTCTGAACGTTATCAAACTAAAATAAAAACCTAATGTTCGGCTCTAAACATCAACTGATGCATCCCCTACCAATGACGTAATCCTACAACCTATAAAAGGATGGCTAACCTCCAACTCTAGCACGTGAAGTAAAAAAGAAAACTAACAGTGATGGGTCTCGAGGGGCAAAAAGTGCTTAGAGCTGTCCCCAAAAACTAAAATAAAAGATAGCCACCCTCTCCAAGCGCGTCATTTTGGGGTGGGGAGAACGCACTCTTACCCCAGCAGTCTGCTCTTTCATCTTGAAGGACTTGCGTAATTTAGGAGTGCGCGCAAAACGCCCCTTCCTAGTAAGTACTCTTGCCTGCGTGAGGACTGGAAGCGCGTGACAGAGACGAGAGAGTATGGAGCCGAAGAAAGAAATATTTCAATACTTTTCAATCGGAATTGTGACCAGGAAAGTGCCAATATTCCCCTCTGGTAATCCTTCGTTTAGAAACCTCAGCAGACCATGAGGCGGCAGATATTTCTTGAAAAAAAAAAAACATTCTCTTATGAAAAGAATTTTTAAGTAAACTGAGTTTTAATACGTGCGATTACTCCAAATAATTCATTCCGTGGGATCACCACTTATACTCAATGAATACAGGATAACCGGAAGATTTGAGATTTCTTTTCTTACCTCTACCGCCAACCCACAAACTTTTTTCCGCTGATAAACGAATCTAGGACTTCAAATCTAACGTTATCAAACTTGGGTCAACCGCTAACGTCCAATTTAATACTTATATCTTCAACTGAAACGAAAGATATGGAGCACGCCCAACCTAAAGAGAGGATGTGATTTAACCGAAATCGCGAGGTTTCCGTAAGCAACGCTAACGAGATAACAGAAAATGAAAGAACTTTCCCATTTCAAAGAGAATGGTTAGAAACAATCAAAGCTAAGGGCGGTTGGATAAGCAAGACCTGATAAGCCAAGGTGAACTTTTGACATACACAACTTACTTATTTTGCCATCCTCCACAAAGTAATAAAACTTTCCACCGAGTATTACTGGAGAGATAATAATATTAAGGCCAAAGAAATGCGAAACAGATAGTGAGGAAGAAAAATAGCGGAAAGTGATCGTGACGGCCTTGAGTGAAAACCTTCGATATAAAGGAACTTCAAGGAAATAAAGCGTAAACCTGATAAACTAGGAAAGTGTAAACAAAGTATCCTTGTTCTTAATTTGAGAACATTCATTTTTCGAATCTTTCGATAAAACGGAAATTTAATGTAAATTATTTGGGAGTTTAGGAAAATGTAGCAAAAGCTAATCAAAATGTTTTTATAATATTTGGCTCGAACTTAAGGCTGTCACCATATGAATTCACTCCAATGAAAGTTATCACCTTCCATAGTAATTCATTTCAATCCTTGCCAATTTTTCTCCACAACTACGAATGCAGTAACTCACACAAGGCGAAGTTTAATCAACCACAACTAATAGCCAGTGAGAAGAATTACCTAACGAAAACGATAAATGCAAGTGAGTACATAATTGCTGGCATATCGTAAGGATAATTACGAAGCATCATATCCAGTTGAGGATTAGGAGAAATTTCCTAAGTTAGAACTAATTACTTGATGATATTAAATCAACGAAGAAAAGTTTTCACTTATAACATTATCCTTAATCATTTCGTATTGTAACTATACATTTACATAACTCTACTAGATCATGCCAATAAGAAGACTGGTTTCGTATTGCAACTCAGACATTGAACGTAAGATTTTAACTCCATCGAGCATAACTTTAGCCAAAAATATGAGGACTATCACTAAGTAGCATCTTTTAGACTAAGCAGTAAATACCTGTGTGGAGAAAATGTTCAGTAAATGGTAAACTCTCCAAACTGAAGGAAATTAACAAATAACTAAATAATGGTCATTCTCGGTAGCAACGTTTTATACATATTTCTTTAAANAATAGAATACTACTACACCAACATCTGAACTTAGTAAAAGCGATATCGAACAACCTGCGCCTTACTCAACCATCCTTGAACGGAAAATGGGATCGAGTTTCCAGAAATAACACTCGTGCGCATTTCGTACCTTCGTTACTTTTCGATTTAGACTATATGCAATATGCAGAAGAGCAAGTGAAGTGAAATAATATTGCCTACGTAAGTAAACATCCTGTCCATCAATTCATAAAATCTACGTGCCAATCATTAATTTATCCGGAAGACAAATTTCCATACTCTTTCCTCGCTACAGAAATGGATCCTCTGAGAAAATCCGCAACCACATCCTTCCGCCGTTCGGTGATTTGAACGACGCAACTTTCGACGGAGAGCAGAAACTCCTGACGTCACTTATTTACCACTGCCTCGATCAAAGCTCTCGCGGCTATTACGCTTCCATGGAATAAATAATGAGGCGCCCTCGTTATAAGAAAGTTGCGGCCTTCGTACGACAGGGATTCACTATTTACCTATACGCCTACAATGAAGTAAATGCCACGAGAAAGGAGAAAAAACATTTTGCTCTGCATGAAAAAGCGAATGGATCCAAAACGATAGCTCATAACCGTACACTTCACCGTTAGGAAGGAGTTAAGAAGTTCGCAAACAAAAATTTTCTTCCCAGAGTTCAACGCGCGTGTATCGTGGGCGGTGCTGATCCATTATTGAAAAGTACTCTTTTCTTTCACAGCTAATTTTATATGGGTGCAACGAGGAGTAATAAGAGCCAGTTTACGATGGATGAAAGCGGAAATTGGCCGGAAATTATTCTACAACGCAATATCGAAGTAGATGACTCATTTTTCACCCACTTCTCGCCTGGATGTTCATCATTAACTCTTCAAATCAACCACAAAAAACTTTAAGGGCCAACAAACAACAGAATTTCATTGAAAACTAGCTCGATTACATCCTGGTCAACAAATAGGATGAACCAGAACGTAAATTCATAACTCGAAAATACATTAATTCGGGTTAATTACATTTAAATTGCATTTTGGAGTTTTCGCTTGATTGTACTACGTTCACAATTAACATCAACTAAGAAGAAGCTACCCAGGTGACTTCGGTAATCCATGAATTTCAATAATGGTACCATTAAATTAAATACTCCTCGTCCAGAATTCGAATTAAAAGAAAACGGTCTAAAACATCCCATAAATTCAACAATTACATCGCATTCCGAAGGTATCTTTCATTCGCCGACAAGCGGCTTTCAAGATACGATATCAGACAATGATGTAGTTTAATATGAACCGGTTATATGGAGGGTACCTTTTTAGAACTTTCCCGAAATTAGTAATAAATATGAGTAAGTAATAGCTTCTGGTTACACAAAAAGTACTTACAAAAATTAGCGCTCAAGTAATATTATTAATTTCTGTAAACTAAGTCGCGATTCGATTCGTATCAGGTTTTGAAAATATTGAATTCTTGAACAAAATGAAGCATTTACATCTTTTTATTGGCGAATTCCATTGATGAATCTACCATCTCAAACAGACCAATTTGAGGAAATCACACAAGTTAATTAAGATTTCCTAATGATCTACCACAGAAATCCATTTTCGTAAGTACCCCTTAATTAACACGCATATGAATTACGATAGCTCCTAATGGTCTGGTTTCTGTCACTACACAAAAGTGAAATTAGCTCAGAAATATACTACTTGGCAACAGCCTTGTCAGAAATATCAACATTTTCACATGGGTAATTTCACATTCACCAATTACACACTGACCTCGGAGGTTTGAGATGCTTGTTTGATAACTTATCGACGCAGTCTAGGGCTCTTCATCCGCCTAGAAAAGGGTAATTTGCTTATCGATTTTGACAATGCAAGGATGTTCTTAGAAGTTAAAAATAGGCCGAAATAATATCGCCGATATTATTTTTTCAAACTTAAAGAAAGACCGAAAAAACGTTGGTCAAAAAAATCTTTGAGAAGCATTTCGAAACTTCGAGTGATTGATAATCATCATTAAGAGTTTACGTTCTTTTCTTGAAAATAGGTTACAAATAAACGGTAGATCAAACCTCCGCTTCCTTAGGTACGGATTCCATTAAAGTTGGAATAAGAGATTGGTTACTAGAGCAACGGCATTCCGTCTGAAGGACTGCCATGGCGTGGGACTCCACCTACGAGGAAATGCAACTTGGAGTACAACTTCGGTACTCGCAAGCGATGTCGCCAATTAAAAACATGCAGAGAGAAAAACTGGGCAAAGAGTTCACACTAGTGAGGAAAACACGTGCATGGAAATCATGTGGGAAATCGAAACTAGAGTTGTGTTTTTAATAAATGCTGAATCGCGCATTGAGATAAGACTTCAGAATATCCAATATCTATTAAACACCAGCACTTAAGAATATCATGCATAGGAGTTGAATAGATATGATAAAAAATACATTAAAATTATAATGTATTAATAAATCGCATACATATATAATATGTGCAATATAATATTCAATACATTAATTTTATAACATGTATTAATATTTGTACAACTATATCGCTGAAATAAAGTGGATCGAAATGAAAATAAAAGAAAAAATAATAACACGAAGCATTTTAAAGGGAATTTTAATTTTTAATTGCATGACAACGGCTGAATTTAGAATAATTTCTCATTTTTACACGGCGAGAAATGTATGTGTACAGTGGTATATCGAGCTACTAGCTTTATTCGTTCCTGTTCGAAGTTCGTAACTCGAAACCCAGTTTTCCATTATATATCTTCGGCTTTATAGGTTAATATCTCGAAATAAACTTCGCATATAAAGGTCAAAATGGAGTAAGGAAAAAGTAATTCTATGAATATATAGAAGAGTGACAAGATTTCATTAACACATTTTTAGTTTATTTAGACATTATTTACAGGCACCTAGTTCATATTCATGGTTACAGCTTCTCAACCCACGTCTAGCAAAACTGAATCCACAATTCACTTTAATTATTCTACTTCAATGCGCTGATTCAGCCCACAATAGAATACTACTACACCAACATCTGAACTTAGTAAAAGCGATATCGAACAACCTGCGCCTTACTCAACCATCCTTGAACGGAAAATGGGATCGAGTTTCCAGAAATAACACTCGTGCGCATTTCGTACCTTCGTTACTTTTCGATTTAGACTATGTGAAGCAATCACGGATGCAAAATGTTTTACGATGGGCCGAAAACTTCGTGCATGACACATTAGCAAACTAAAATCGACCGAAGCGGCTATTACTAGTTTGACAACTTCGGTGACGGAGATACCTGAAGTCTCCCACGGATCCTCCAATGACAAAAGCCAAATTAAAAAGGGCGTGATACTGCAGGGAGAGGAAATACCTGTCCCTGCGCAGTCAATAATACTGCTGGTACTAGCTTGCCTTGGTACTCAATCGAGACATTAAGAGAGATTAGTCAGACGTTGGCGGAGTGGAAGAACAACCGTTACGTGGGATTATGCGTGAAAAAAATAGCGGAGTTGAATTTATTGCTCGGCTGGGAAAAAAAGAAATGGAGATCAGTGGCTTGGAGGCGACAGTCAGCCAAATGAAATGAGCCATTACGCGCTCTTTACAACAATCGCTTTCATCCCAAGATACAAATTGCGACGTGCACTATAGAACTGTAACCTCGAGAGGGTCTCAAATACGGGACTCCAAGACGGTCACTAAGGAATAAAAACTATGGACCCATTCACAAATAACACTGTTCTTCGGACTGCTATAACTGGTAATGAATCTATTTTCCTTCGTAAGATTTGAGAGATAGAGTCATAAACAAACAATAGATGTAAACACATGCTTCAAGGATCTAAACAACACCTACGGTTTCCTTTCTATAAAAAATAATAATACAAGAAAAGGAAAGTAACGCGAGTCTACCCTTCTTCAACAATCTATCTGAAAAACAAACAGGCAAAAGTATGAATCTTTTCCCAATATATAAGGAGAAATAAGTTATTTAAAAGCAAAACACGTACAAATCAGAATTGCAACGTTGTCAAATACTTTCTTCACTGGGAAATATTTTGGAAGGAATTTCCGATAGCAGAAAAAATAAGCACATATTTTTAGAATTGATATATCCAAAATAAATGCACCACATTGGAACCCTCTTCCAAATGACTATTTATCCTTAAAAAAATTAAAATTGTTTAAAATAAAATCAGTGGCACAACTCAGTTATGCATATTTTATGTATAATAGTGGGATTAACTAAATTTTCACCCCCTGAGAAAAATATGGAACGATCTAGCCAAATCATTTTAAGAATCTAAACTTGTTACGTCGATTGATTCCGTGACATCTAGTATCGCTGATACAATACTTCAATACTATAATCGCTAGATATTCTTAGGAATAATATAGGAGCCTCGTCGCGACCTATCTAACAGAGGAAAATTAGGAAACTTCCTTTAATTTCTAGTAAACAGCCTATTTCCTCATTCAAAGAGAAGGTAGAAAAGTATTTTTCTGCTATAACTCCGCAAAGAAAATACTAACCTGAAGCCACCTATGGCTATAAGATTCCAACCCATCGCACTGAAGGCGGGACGTAGAGGCCAAAGAAGCCTTACGTGAAACAAAATCGCTAGTACGTGGGAACCATCAATTGAATGACTAGTCATTTTCTCTCAGGCGGCAGGTACTGGACGATGACTCTACAATGGAATGTGACTAACGAAACGGTCGATACTCCGATAAAAGAAAACATCAATGACTAACCTGAACTGATCAAAACTATTTTGATATACTTCCAACCTGCGATATAAAACATGACTAGACATAGACAAACTTTAAATCTTCAGCAGTTCTTGATCCTCAACAAGACAGGATAAGAAACCACAGTAGAAAATTTTGTAAATACTTTGAAAGTAATGAAGTGACGAGACAGAATCAAGAAGCCAACCTTAGAATGATTCATATCGTAAAAGAGCGGAAGTGCAGCCGCCTAGAGGAATCGACTTTAAACTAGAAAAACCGGACTGAAAGGTTAGGGTGCGATACAATCCTCCTGTGAACCCGTAAAACAGAATAATGTTCACAAGGGTAGAATATAATTACAGAGTGATAAAACAGTTTCAGCTAGTCGACTTTCTTCAGAAAGAAAAGCAATGTCATCTATTACATGTATATATGTATGTAATAGATGAAAATTTTGAACTACAGTAACAAGCAGAAAAAACGGGATTCAAAAGAAAATATAAATGAACATAAAATAGGACCCTGTAGTATTATCTGACTTATTTTCCGTTTTAATGAGAATAATTTGAGATTGTCTTCTTATTCCTCGTTCTAAAGACAACTTGACATCTGCAAAAATTTCAAGTATTGATAAATATTCGCAATATCATGTACCTTCAAATTCGGTACAAATTTCAGCCCGGAATTATAAGGTGATTACGGTAGCAGCATGACTAACTTTGGGTCGCCGATCACAGCTTCCTCTTAGGGCCTTCAGTTTCTATGAATGACTCTTCAAATAAATCATGAAAATATATTCTCACGCTACTCACACATAACATTTGAGATTGACCTATTCTTTGCGGATGAAACGCCGCATGAAATTCGCGATCTTCGCGACCGACACAGAATACAACGGCAAACCCATCTGATTAACAAAATCTGGCATTTGTTTTCAATATTTTCTAGTACAAAATTTTAAAGAGCGAACAATTCAGCTCCATGAAACTCGATGCAGGTATTCCCATCATCACGAAACCACTCCCACTTCCGAAAAAAATGTTCCTTCATGGGAACTTTCCAAGACCCGCCGAGGAAAAAAAGATAACAAAGAAAGGCGCCACCACCGTGGCGGCCACAGAACGACCCGCACGGATCCAAACAGTGCCGCCTACCAGCAGATCCCTGAGCACCCACGCGTAAGACCGAGGACACCACTTCCGCCGACTCAGAATCGCCGAGCTCTTTCCTCTCGCTTTCCCAAACCACACGGACTTCGTTCCTATCTCTCTCCAGTAAGACTCACTTCCTTCGACAAACACCTGCTCCGGCGCTGACAAGGACGACGGAATTTTCGTTAAAACGTCAGGAAAGGCAGGGTGGTCGGCGAGCTAAGACAGACGTCTAACTAGAACATAATGACACTTGAAAGGGAGGAACACGATTGAGATATTAATAGTTACAATTACGACATAACATTGTTAATTATTGGTGATGGTATACATTAGCTACTACACGTAAAATAAATGTAATTTTTTTTGTATGTAGAGTGACAAAATAAAAGTGGGAACTGCAATACCAGTAGTAAATGAGAAAGTTGAACTTCGTAATTTCCTCAAGACTTTATTATTCATTATACCTGATGTTGGCTGTAAGGCCGAAACTGTTCGAATAATAAAATTGTGCGGAAAATATGAGGTTCAGTTTTCTCATTTATTAAATGGCATTCCACGAAGTGAGATCTAATCATATTGAATGCAGTACCAGTAAATAATTACCAGTATAATGTACTGAAGTAATAACAATTTACGATAATATATCAATCTCTCTCAATTTTCAGGCAATCTACGTACGAACAGATACACTTGATACACAACCGAAATAAAAATCCAGGAAGAAATAAAAAAAACGCAAATGCCTTCAAATAAATAAATAAATACCAAACACGATTGTCGAAATAAAGCTTTTAAATAAATACAATTTTTGCACCAGATATTCACTAAAAATACAATTACCTACATGTTTAAAAAGCGACACTACATGTATCGTTCAATTTAGAGGGAAAATTATTCCGTTTGACACAAATTTTCAATTACTGTCTTTTCATGGCTTTTGGAGTGTTTGTGACTCTTGACCAATTACTAAGAAGGACTTTTCAAACAGTTTACTTTGTTCTTACTTCTTAATTACACAAAAATACAATAGTAACAGAGAAAAGAAGATAAGAATCAATGTAGGTGGGAGTTCTTTAGAAGAACGATGAGAAATAAAACGGCTAGATCGAGTTTTAATTGAAAGGAACATCGAAGATTGAGCGGAGAGAGAAAAGCACGGAAAACTTCCAAAGTAGGCTATCTACAGCCAGATGATAAGTTTTTTGACAACCCACGCTCTGAAGCATTAATTCCAGAGAAAGGAAATTCATCCGAGAATTTAAGGTGATATCGCGTGCACAGAAATTCATATCGTGCCTACGGATCAAACGAATTTTTCCTTCACGTTCCAAAAAACACTACCAAAGAATGTTTGGGAATTTAGGCATAAGAAAGATCGTTTTCCCTCGTTATACTCGGATATATTCCTTTCCATCATAATTCAACTTGATTCAGCCAACTTGTTCATTATACGTTAATAGAACAGGAGATGTTAAAGCTAAAGAGAACACCAAAATATGAATTTTTACAAACGCATACGTTACGAAGACAATCTACACTAATTAACTCTTGGGGTATTTTATAGGATACGATTAGGCATACTCCGGTTGTTTGGAGTAATAAAATGATCAACCTTATAGTTTTGGCAAAGACATTACGGATTCCATTCCGTAGCATGGCAAGTATAATTTTATGAATGCAAATTCGCTTTGTTAGTTTTCCCATTCCTGCAATACATGCATATAGAAAGGAAAAACTGATC
The DNA here is from genome assembly GCA_000376725.2 of Ladona fulva. Classification (NCBI taxonomy): domain Eukaryota; kingdom Metazoa; phylum Arthropoda; class Insecta; order Odonata; family Libellulidae; genus Ladona; species Ladona fulva. Next base: position 266,473 of record KZ308126.1, on the reverse strand, counting down.
AAAATCTTATAATTACTTAAGCTGACTTTTAGGGATACCACACCTTTGACCGATAGGTCATAAACGAAACCATTCAATGGTAATTTTGCAAATGAATGCAAATATAACATACATTTATTCGAAAAGTTCTTCCTTAGCACAATATTATAATAATAGAGAACCAAAACAAGTATGCAACCTTACTGCGATCTTTAACCAAAAAAATACCTCCAACCCGCTTGATTTGAATTATTACCTACTGTGCCCCTCCCTTCCGGTTGTCCGATGTAACTACAAGTACTCCGACTTTATTTGGATTCCGTGGCATCCTAACCCACCTTTGATAATCTTCTCCTTAAATTTAATGCGCAACAATACGACACTCACATCGCCTTCCATAAACTACCAGAGAAATTATCTTCAGTTTGCTGACACTGCGACCCTAAATTCCGCAAAAAATGACAAAGATGTTTATCGAAAGCTTATGCTGCGAGAAAAACACACGCAAACGATTTATTTACGACACATTTCCACTGGAGAGAAAACAGTAAGGGAGACCTTTATAAGCACTGCGAGGGAAGTATTGTAAGAGAAAAGCCATTACTACTATAATGGTCGCAAACATCGTCCTAGAAAAGTAAACTAGGACATAGCAACTCCGATCTTGAGGAAAAAAACATTTTCTAAGCTGACTATTTGTGAACTAATTCCATAAAATTCAGAGTAATAAAATCATATTTATACACTATTCTAATGACAACACAATATTCCAGTCATAAAGATGATATATAGATCGTTCATTATAATACTTCATGTTATTCAATCAATAAGAATAGTAAAAAAAACAATGGGGCAATCCGAACTCAATGTTATACATAAAACTATGTGCAAATTTCCTTAATAAAACAAGAAATTTATAACTGAGTTACCTACAATTATTTAAAGTAATGAGCTCTTCGCAAATTATGCTACTACTATTTTGTTAATTTAATCTTGAGTATTATCTTATACCGCTGTGATATTCATTGAAGTCTTGCAAGATTTTAATAAAATAACTCATTCTGACACCGAGAATTTTAAATAATCTCTAACAATCAGTAGAATTCAGGTAGGACTTTGAATCAATTAGAATTAACTCTTTTGTATAGTATTAATGTAATATCAAAATTCTGCTGAATTCAAAAAAATACGATTCTTTGAATCAATTAAGGTGGAAAAGAAAAACAAAAGTTACAAACCAACCATAAGATATTAGGAGTTTCAGACATAAAATTAACCAAAACAAGAATTATGAANTTTATAATTCCATTATATAATTATAACAAACATTTTCAAGCGCGGAATAGTTATTTCTTAATCAAAACAAGACGTAACTCTTACTCATCTAAGATCACTTCATCTTTAAATTTCAAAATAACTCGGAATCGATAGTTTCAGACAAGTTATACTATTACTAGTAGGTGGTGATGCGAATAGAGTTCACAACATCTGAATTTTTTCTGAGTGTAACCAACTTTAAAACTTCCGCCATTGCTCACCGCTACCGTATAAGGCTGATATACAGCAATAATTCCGTGCCCGATGAGAAAATTTATCGCATGGCCTATCGGGCGTTCGCGCTTCCGCATCCCTTTTTTTATTCCGCCCTCTATCGGGTCTAATCTCACCACTAACGGGATGGAAACGGAATATAATTTCGACTTTTAAACCGCGTACGCACTAAAGTGTAATTACCTAAAGCCACAGGAATGACATTGCGGCTTTTTTACCGGTATAATGTTAGTCAGGTTTTTTATTTCGATCACATGGATGACTTTTGTAGGTTACCGAAATCGTCTTCCTAGTTATAGCGAATCGTGAATCTGAGAATAGCTCGTCAGATCTCGGAATTAAACTATCCTGTTGATTAATCTACTCAAGAGTGTTGTGAAAGGGGCGACTGATGGTAACCAGTGCGGGAATATTGAAATGTAAGGTATTAAACCGTAATACAAATTACATTCGAAACAAAAGTAATTATGAAAGTGGCCTAATCCTAAAGTACTAAACAACATTTGATACAGGAACCGAAAAGAGCTTCGTTCACTTTTCGGTATCATAATTATTACTAGATTATTTGTTTGTGTTCACCAATAGTTACCCTCTTCCATTAGCCACAAAATACTCAAAAATACATCTAGTAATAGACACAGGATTTCTACGAGAACTCCCAAGGCGAAACGGACATGAAAAAAGTCTGACGGGACCGGGACTCGAACCCCGGTCTCCCAATTTCTGATAGGTTGCTCTCCCCATTTAGCTCTTCGGGCAGAACATAAAGACGTGCCATTCGGGAGACAATACTGGGACTTTTCCTAGGTACACGCATTTACGTGCAAAGTCACAACTAACCATTTTCCTAGGATTTCTACGATTGAAAGAATTCAAAAATTCCATACAAGACTTGCAACCTAGAAAAATTATGTTCGCCCCGACTGTTTCGTCTTTAGCCTAAAAAAAAGGTCCCTTAACCCCGATCCAGAGCCATGGAAATAAAAGCGTTGTTAGATACGTATCAATTCTAAGTTTAATATCCGGGAATTTTCGGAATTAATGATTCGACTCATTCCGTAAAGGTATTTATTTCGACTACAGTCGATATCTCCAAGAGGCACTCAAAATAAAGTATCTTTCCGCGAAGGGTAACAAGATCGACACTTTTGATCCGCCGAATTCAGCAAATTTCGAATCTTATTTCATTTCCGGTACCTTCAACGCGTCTCCGGGGGGTGGAGGGAGCAAGATCGATTCTTTTCTGGATCCAAAACGAATTTCCAAGCAGCAGAAAGGTAGACTTTGATGGATTCTTTCTTCCTGAGCATAGCAATTGGAGATGTGTCAAGAGAGAGAAGTTGCTCCTACCGACAGCAAGAGCCCTGAACATTTTTGAAATATCTACCACTAATTTAGGCCTAGCCAACCTCACTATCCCGGCTTTCCTAGCATAAGCACCCCGTAAAAAGTAAAACGAAAAATTCATCATGCGGGTTGAGGAAGCGTCCCACAATTTAGCGAGAGATTAACGGAAGTGAAAGTTCAAAGCGATCTGTGGAAGTGGCTGGGCCTTCCACTTCCAGCCACATGCTTTACCGCTGCAGAATTGTGGTAGGTTAATGCCATAGAATCCGCCCGGTAAGTGGGCTAGACTCCAGTCGCGTCAGACTACTACACTTCCCTTAATATTTCAGTTCATCTCAGTGTCCGCAAAAACCGCTGCATGAGAAAGAAGCGTTCTACTATAGATAGTCTTGCAGCCCAGCTATCAACCAAAACAAGAATTATGAATGCAAATATTCGCAAGGAAATAAATAAAAAATAAATTTATAAAAATTAATATTTAATAAGTCAATTAACAGAGTATATAAAACTTTAACGATACTGATCTAAGATAGGGGAAAAAATCGAAAAAAAAGCTAAGTAAAATATTTTTCTGGCAATTTACAAGAAATCGGGTTTTGATCGAATTATTAGATTTGAACAACCAGAAAATAACGAAAAGTAATTGATGAAGACCAATCAGTTAAGCAACCGTTTCGAACCTTCGCTACGCAATGAAAAAAAGTTTCCTTCGTCTCGACCATAAAGCGTATCTTCGGATAGCGACCAAACAAAACACCAAGGAAAGTCTCGAAGGAAAACTTGCTGAAAAGGAAGAGTTAGAGAAGAGGAAAAACTGGGGGCAGAGGGGTGGACGGAAACGAGGGTGGGGCGAGTTGAGGGGCAGAACAGCTGTAGAGAAGGCCCCTCTGGGCGGAGGAAGGGTTGGTGGAACTCGCGACCGTGAACCTTCCGCTTCTATCGCGGGTTCAATCGCATCACTTGCAGAAACTGCGCACCTGAGTGGGAGGGGCTCGAGATAGGGGAGAAGGGTGCGATGGAACGCGCTCCTAAGGCATTACAGATAAGAAATTCAGCAAATTAGACCTGGAGGGACTAATGGACGGCGATTTTCTACAGCTCCACGCCGTTATGACTTCTTGCGCTAAAACAAAGACCTTGCGACCTAAAAACTACTTAATTAGCCACCTTGGAAAGAGAATCTTAGCAAATGACTGAGCTTGAAAGGTGTGAGCCAAAATGGCAATCCATAAAAGTGCCGGACTTTAAAAAAACAACAGCCAGCACGATGGCCTTCCTAGGATTCCACCCAAAAATATTAATTTTTATTTATTTTCCGGTGCCCTCGCTAACATCCATTCATAGGGCAATTACAGGAAGCGAGCAGTTAATATAGACGAGTACACACGACCATTCCCTAACAAGAAAAATCCGATCAGCCGGGACTCCAACCCGGGACCTTGGGTTGGAGCACTCGCAAGACAGCCACTGCGGTGTTCCCAAACTATCATCAACTTTTTTACTGTTGTAAACAAAATAAAGCCTCTATATCGTGAACCTATAAGATCACTTATCGTTATTTTGCTAATCCTTGTTAAAATTAACTTTTATCGCGCTTCGCTTCCACTTATGAAATGGCAGCACCTGATAGGTTTTGATTTTCTATCTAACTTTACCTCCACCTAAATGCCCATAGTTTATAGAAAGGAAGCTATGTCGAGGTAACATCATTTACTCTTTCGTAAAGAACTAAGGAATCATTCTGCTAAATGTACACTTCCTGCAACCGCCGGCGTATAACTAGTTACAGCTTAAAACAGCTTTCCATAAGTATCTACTATGCCTATAAGAAGTTTTCTTCGGTGTACCTCAGGTCGCAATACTTCCGTAAGGCTGGCGTTCCTCTACCTACTTGAATAGAATGTTTCATTCAACATTACATCCGTGTTACCACTAATGCTACGATTTGGAATAAAAACTAATTAATCGAACTTTTCTACGTAGTAATCGACACAATCGGAATAATCAGAATTACCCAAATTTCCACACACGCGCAATGGAAATTTCCGTCTGGGAAATCAGTAACACTACTGTTTTCTTAATTATAATAAGGCGCAGTTTCATAAGCCATTCTTTCCGAAACGAAGAACAGTCCAGAAAAGAGAAACGCATGCAATTATCTCGATCCGAAGGTGAACCTGAAGTTAACTTTTTGAAAACTAGTTTTTGCAAGCAGATGTCTGAAGAAAGAATTTTATATGTTAATACTAGCCTCTCTATATATTATAGAGCCAGCCTACGCTGGAAACGGAAGTTCTATCCGAAGTTGTAAAGATAATAATAGCTTTCAAACCAACGGCGCAAAATCCAACACGATTCCCAAAACAACGCGCGAAAGAGCTATTTTACAGCTAGCCCCGCTTCCAGACAAAATACTTATTTTCGTGCTCATATTCCGATGACAATTATGAATAATTCAAACATTATCATTTAAAACTCTAACGTTTTATGATTATTCGCAGTCGCTCCTGATATGAAACGTCCTTGGCTGTCGACCAACTTGTACGCGTCAGTTACTTGCGCAACATTTCTTAAAAATAAATTCCGCATATACAGCAATAACTGAAGCGATCGGCTATTTCATTAGCGTGCATTCGACTACTTTTTGATTCCAAAGATGATGTACGATCGAAAGGCAAAGTTTCTCGCTGCGGCATCGCTTTCGCAAGAAATCGGCAAAGCGTGACTTACTATCGCCATTACGGACATCCATCATTTTACTGAACCGGTATTCATGGAAAATACTATAATAAAAAATTGAGTATTTTCCATGTGGAGCCAAAAATATGATTATTAGGGATAGAAAAGATTGATTTGTGTAGAGTAAAAATGTAACATATTTTCATCACAGAATATTTTCATTGCAGGAAAATATGGACTTCATGATCAATGTAAATGAGAACGAAATGAGGAGGAAGAAACATTGCAACAAAAATTCATAAACATTACGTATGTTTTCTTCTTTTAAAAGAGAAAGCAGAGCTTAAGTTATTCTTTTTCGCGACAATAGGAAACAATTTTATATCTGAAGAGTTGGAGAAAATCAAAGGAAACTCAACGAAGAAACTACGTCTCAGAAAAAAATGTAACAGTAAAAAACCTTAGAAAAAAAGGGATACATAATCATTATAAAGGAAAGACTATTGCAAACCATTATTGAGACGATGGGGAATATTAACTATGCCCTCGGTATATATTTATGCATGAGCTGTCTAAATTCATCAGAATCAAGGCAGGAACAATAAAGAAGATCAATATGACTAATTAGAAAGAGGAAGCGGTAACTTGAGGACCCCATCCCAAAGACTTACTTCAACAGGAAGAAGCTCTGAGGTGATGACACTAAAAGTTTATAACAAATTACCTGGCCCTATTAAGTAATAATGTATAATTTGGTAACATTTAAAAAATATATATACAGACAAAGAGACATTATTATATCACAGTGTAAAGTCTGGTAATTGTAATTAAACGTTACGTTCCGTAATTTTAATGTAAATTTGTAACTGCTAAGTAATTTAGAATGGTTATAAAATGTAAAGTGTAGTAATTGTAATTAAATGTCGAGTTGCAATTACCGATAATCGTATAATCTTAACAACTATGTCAATGACTATTATTATTATCATTAAAAGCAACGTGGAATTACCACCTACGTCTACTCAAGGAACTGATCGCATGCTGACAGCGAATAACAGCAAAATCGTTCTGAGAAATAAAAAACGAGATATTTCTCACTGAACTTCCTCCACGGATAGGCCCAAGTTTCAACTTCTAATACATTTGAGGCGCGAAACTTCCTTCGCGAACTGGATCACGCAGAGCAGCGCATAATGAAAAATCCCTGTGATGACAAAACACCGCCTTTCCTCCAAAACAACCCCCCATCGAGTAAATATAACCCAGGCCTTTTCGCGATATTAGCATCTCCTTCCGGCATCTCGGAATTCCCCTTTAAAAAACCCCTCTTAACCCCACTGAGTTTCTCGGGCGGGAAAATATAATTTCTCCTAGAAAGAGAGAGATCCTGATCGGTTTATGAGAGCGTGATGAGTTCGCGTCTGACGTAAACACATCGCTCGGAAGGTGTCTTTTTAAGGTGGGCGGCTGCTGCCGCTAACCAGTATTTTCACAGAGCGGAAATACGCTAGGAAAGTTATAAGGCGAGCTACTCACGCTTAGAAAATTTATAGAGGCACAACACGTGATCATAAAGGAAATCGGTCGCTTTAGAAAAAGCGAAACTTTTTTCAAAGACAGAGGCCTTGTTTACGTGGTTGAATTCTGCTCGAAGCATTATGGGATTTAAAAGAAGTAATTCAATACGAGTAATCATACATACATTCATTGCATACGATTCAACTGTATGTAATGAAAAGGTCTTCCATGTCTGTATTTCCTCTCAACTTCATTGCTTCTCAGCACTGGTTTCAGATGTGGAGTGTACACTATGAATGCGGCGTTTACCCAATAGGATAGACATTAATAAGAAAAAGTTCTACTACTAAGTAAAATTAAACTGATGCAGCAGATCACTTGGCTATGCGAAACATTATATCTTTTTAATTCCTTCAACCTCACACGTAGGAGATAATAAATTTATACCACACAATTATTATTAGCAATAGGCCATCGACAATAGCTATGCTGTATTTTTCAAGTATTACTAGAAGGTCATTTCTCCGAGGAAAAATCTTTGAAATACGCTCAAAGTATTCAAATCAATAAAATGAGAAAGTTATAACAAAATGATCTCTTTTAATTTCATCTACATCTACATAAATACCATGTAAGCCGCCTTTCGGCGTGTAACAAGGAGGAATTTTTAATTTCATTATATTTTTATAATTCCATTATATAATTATAGCAAACATTTTCAAGCGCGGAATAGTTATTTCTTAATCAAAACAAGACGTAACTCTTACTCATCTAAGATCACTTCATCTTTAAATTTCAAAATAACTCGGAATCGATAGTTTCAGACAAGTTATACTATTACTAGTAGGTGGTGATGCGAATAGAGTTCACAACATCTGAATTTTTTCTGAGTGTAACCAACTTTAAAACTTCCGCCATTGCTCACCGCTACCGTATAAGGCTGATATACAGCAATAATTCCGTGCCCGATGAGAAAATTTATCGCATGGCCTATCGGGCGTTCGCGCTTCCGCATCCCTTTTTTTATTCCGCCCTCTATCGGGTCTAATCTCACCACTAACGGGATGGAAACGGAATATAATTTCGACTTTTAAACCGCGTACGCACTAAAGTGTAATTACCTAAAGCCACAGGAATGACATTGCGGCTTTTTTACCGGTATAATGTTAGTCAGGTTTTTTATTTCGATCACATGGATGACTTTTGTAGGTTACCGAAATCGTCTTCCTAGTTATAGCGAATCGTGAATCTGAGAATAGCTCGTCAGATCTCGGAATTAAACTATCCTGTTGATTAATCTACTCAAGAGTGTTGTGAAAGGGGCGACTGATGGTAACCAGTGCGGGAATATTGAAATGTAAGGTATTAAACCGTAATACAAATTACATTCGAAACAAAAGTAATTATGAAAGTGGCCTAATCCTAAAGTACTAAACAACATTTGATACAGGAACCGAAAAGAGCTTCGTTCACTTTTCGGTATCATAATTATTACTAGATTATTTGTTTGTGTTCACCAATAGTTACCCTCTTCCATTAGCCACAAAATACTCAAAAATACATCTAGTAATAGACACAGGATTTCTACGAGAACTCCCAAGGCGAAACGGACATGAAAAAAGTCTGACGGGACCGGGACTCGAACCCCGGTCTCCCAATTTCTGATAGGTTGCTCTCCCCATTTAGCTCTTCGGGCAGAACATAAAGACGTGCCATTCGGGAGACAATACTGGGACTTTTCCTAGGTACACGCATTTACGTGCAAAGTCACAACTAACCATTTTCCTAGGATTTCTACGATTGAAAGAATTCAAAAATTCCATACAAGACTTGCAACCTAGAAAAATCATGTTCGCCCCGACTGTTTCGTCTTTAGCCTAAAAAAAAGGTCCCTTAACCCCGATCCAGAGCCATGGAAATAAAAGCGTTGTTAGATACGTATCAATTCTAAGTTTAATATCCGGGAATTTTCGGAATTAATGATTCGACTCATTCCGTAAAGGTATTTATTTCGACTACAGTCGATATCTCCAAGAGGCACTCAAAATAAAGTATCTTTCCGCGAAGGGTAACAAGATCGACACTTTTGATCCGCCGAATTCAGCAAATTTCGAATCTTATTTCATTTCCGGTACCTTCAACGCGTCTCCGGGGGGTGGAGGGAGCAAGATCGATTCTTTTCTGGATCCAAAACGAATTTCCAAGCAGCAGAAAGGTAGACTTTGATGGATTCTTTCTTCCTGAGCATAGCAATTGGAGATGTGTCAAGAGAGAGAAGTTGCTCCTACCGACAGCAAGAGCCCTGAACATTTTTGAAATATCTACCACTAATTTAGGCCTAGCCAACCTCACTATCCCGGCTTTCCTAGCATAAGCACCCCGTAAAAAGTAAAACGAAAAATTCATCATGCGGGTTGAGGAAGCGTCCCACAATTTAGCGAGAGATTAACGGAAGTGAAAGTTCAAAGCGATCTGTGGAAGTGGCTGGGCCTTCCACTTCCAGCCACATGCTTTACCGCTGCAGAATTGTGGTAGGTTAATGCCATAGAATCCGCCCGGTAAGTGGGCTAGACTCCAGTCGCGTCAGACTACTACACTTCCCTTAATATTTCAGTTCATCTCAGTGTCCGCAAAAACCGCTGCATGAGAAAGAAGCGTTCTACTATAGATAGTCTTGCAGCCCAGCTATCATTACACATGGACACATACTAAGACGAAGCTCTTTGGTCGTGTATAGACTCAACCAAATTATAATAAAGATGAACTTCCAAGATACTACGCCGCGAAACCCGGCTGAATTGAAGAGGACTTGAAAAAATGTCTCAATTGAGATCCGCTGATTAAAAAATTCTCATGAAAAACAGAGGGGTTAGTGAAAGCGTTAAACTAGAACGCCCATTATTATTGGTGGGAAACTTGACCGCTCCCAACAAAACAATTTGTGGGAGCGTAAAAAAAATCAGGGGGACACTGCAACAAATAACAACGAAAAACTTACTTTTACTCTTCACATTTACCGGTCACGCGCATTCTGGAATGTTTTTGACGTCACCGTACGGGGATGTTCTGAAAATTCCTCGTGGATTGATCCGCGGGGCTCCAAAAATAACGAACAAACGAAGGGCCGTAAGTTAAAAAGAGTACCTACTCAACGGAAGCAATTCCTCTTCGAATGACAGCGATATCTAGATCGAAAAAACTCGCGAAACCTTAACTCTTTTTCCCGAGGAATAAAATCGCGCGAATGGCAGGAAGTAAAAAGTTTTACAGGCCTTAAACGACTTTTAAAATACACGGGGAAATGGATTGCTCTCCACTCTTTCATTACCTTTCATGAAAGAGGACGGTATAAAAAGATACGTTCACATCCTCCTGCTGCTTCAATTCTCGTTCATTCGTTAAAGATTCGATATATTTCGATGTTCGATTCGACATGAGTAGCTAATCGACTCGACATGCTTCGACGGTCGATTCGATAGCGGAAGGAGAATTTCGATACAAATGAAGAACGTTTAATCACAACGGACGTATTTATTATTCATCGCCACAACTCACTTCGAGGAAAGTTATTCAGGAGAAAGTAAAAAAATTAATTTTCTAAGAATTACAATTCCGAACAGCGGCATAAATATGACATGATTAGAATGGAAAAGAGAAGCTCTGAGGAGAACAGAATCCACTGGTCTTATTTCCGGGCTGTAATTACAGCGCTAATTCCTCAGAACCGGTTTCTTTGAACGAGAATAAAGGAAACGCTCTCCACACCGCCAGGCTTGATTATACACCGCCAAGCAGTCATTGGCCTAGCCTAGGAGGTAGAAAAAAGTTACTATCAGGCCATTATACCTTTATACAAGCCATAGCTTCCTCTGCAATGCGCGTTAGAATCTGATTCTTCGTGCCAATTGTATTGGAGGTAACTACATCCAATCATATTATGCAAGCTTATTCCATCGTTAATGATGATTAACGTCGTTGCAGAAGTGCGTTCTGAAGTATTCGCTCGTCTAGAATGACCGTTTCACATATAGCACAGATTTATTTCGTATAAATTGGGAACATCTTATAAGTATACTGATGAACTCAGCTGGAATACGATTTGCTAACTTAAGATATCCAAAGATGGAACTTGAAAGAATTAAAAAAATGCAGTTATAAACGGAGCGTTTACAGGAATTGATGCTTCGTTAATTCTTTTAACTCACAGAAAACGTAATGCATAAAATATATACAGCATACCCCGCAACAATTGGGCAATCGTGCAAATACAACGAATACATTCTATTGGACTTAACTTTGAGGTATTCTTAATTATTATGATACAAAGGTACTGAGTAAAGGCTGTTTATTCCTCTGTTATCAAAAAATAAACATTTACCATTACAAACGAACACTGCTAAACATTTCAATCCGAGTCACCGGTGGCTCCCGAGCCACAATCGTCTTCCCAGCCACAGGTTTCTGACTCTAAGCAAAATGAAAGACTCTCGAGAGACATTCGTGCCCGACAGTTCAAATTCCAACTAAACGGGAATGAAAAACAACCCCGACACATGCTGCTTCATTTAGTCAGCCACGCGTGTAAAAGCCGTCCGGAAACTTTTATTTCGAGACGGCGTTTATTCTTAGCGAATAGCGCAGGAGAGCAATGAAATGTAAGAGGTCAAGCTATGGCAAAAAGAACGAACGAGACGGCTAGAAGGGAAGCCACTTGCTTTCCATAGAGTCAACTCCTTTGGACTGAAGGAGCAGCTTTGAGAACGCGTGTTGATATGAGCTCGAGGGATAAACCAAACGAGTTGATAAGCTCGTGTTCGCGTAACTTTGTATGATAAATCGTTAGCAAATAAGGCGCGATTACATAAAAAAAACGTCTGAAGAGTCGGGATTGACGTTAATGGTTTCAATCAGTTACTTTAGTCGAGAATGGAGGGACAAAAAAAACGAAGTGGCGACCAATGAGATGCATACTTTCATCGTAAGGTTATGCTTACGCGGATAAAAACATCGTCGCACCAAAAAATGACGACACCATACTTAACGACGAGTTTCTTCGACCAATTTGGCCTCACGCCATCAGAACGAAAGAAAACGCGCATATTAACAAAGTAAACAAACTGTGTGATAAGAAAAGAGACATTATCTGTCGGTACATAGCTCTTGCATTAACCTCGAGAGGCTCTCAATTCTTTTCGAAGTTTACTGGCGAAAAATAATTTCAAGTTTGATCCTATTAAAATGTTTTAAATTTGATATAGAGAATGAATTGTGTACAATAAAAAATGTTATTTCATCAGCTCCTCTTTAAACGATATTTCACAGAGTAATATTTTAGCTGTTTATCTCTTTTGTTGTAGTTGCAAACAGAGAACGTTCCGTCAAAAATGAAAACTCATTTGGTACTGAATAACGGGCGAGTTCCTATCTCAACGAACTTCATATCCTGTCGATGTTATTCACAAAAAGCGATAATCCGAGAAATTTCGCAATTTAGCAAAGATAAATAACGGTATGAAACAAAACCAAGAAAACCAACCTTAACCTTTTTGCCGCCGCAAGCTTTTCTTAAATTTGCAATTTTGTATAACTGAGGGAAACGATTTTACAGCAACATTTGTCTAGATCTCGCCCAATATAATGACTTATGGCGACAAAACTTTCGTTTAGAGGATAAAGTAAATTTAGAAGTTAAAATTAATTGCTGTCATCACCTTATTCTGAAAGAGATTTCACCAACAGTTGGCTCTACACATACATATTTCTGCGCAGAACCATTTAGCGAAATCAATTCACAGTAAACACGATAATACCATTACAATTGTAAATGCATCGAAGATTACTTAGTTCGAAGATATGATTTTCGAGTAAATCAGTATTTGCGGGCTTTCATACGTATTATTTTTGCATAAAACTGAACTGAATCGAGACAAACGTAAAAATTTACCGCATGCTCGTCTGTAAGAATTTAAGCTTTGTTTAAAGCTCACTTGCCGTAGTTCAGTTGATATTTTGAATGATTCCTGCGAGTTTCATGAGTCGATACTGATGCAGCCCTGATGAGGACCATTGCTGTTTAATAACAACGTGATTTCGCAGAAATCCATGACTAAACCAAAACAAAAATTTTACTGATTTTTTTAAAACAACTTCGTCCATTCAAAACCCGTCACAGGCGTTTTCATACGCAACAATTCATTTGCCATATCGCTGTACTTTGAAGTCCGCGTTCTTTTCCGGACAAAGCACCTAGCGGGCCAACTCATCTTTTGCAAACTTTATCGGTTCTACGCCTTGGCAACCCAATTTTGCAACAAGTGGCACCGACTCTTCGCGCGACGCATGGATTCTCTGACCGACAAAATAGCAACCGAACATTTCTGGGGCGAACGTCGTCCCACACGGATAAAAAACCCAATAAAAAATTGAGAGCTTGACCCCTTCCCGGCGACCCTGTATGGTCCGTAGAAAAGGAGCCATAACTCAATCCCCCTTTTGGGTCGATAGCCCCCCGCAAGCGAAAAAGGTTCCTTTAAGCCCCGCATTCATCACCTAAGTATAGATTCCCGTGACGTTGTACCCTCCCGAAATCCGCTGATATATGAAGGTATATTCGAATTTAATTCGAAAGTCTACTCGAACAAAGGGGATCGCGGAAGTCGGATTTCGCGAGATTTTGAATAATAAACGAGCGAAAATATCCGATTCTCGATTTTGAGAGACTGTTTGCCCATGTATTCAGATGAAGAATGGATTATCGTAGCGAAATTCTGACGTATCTGACGTTTCATTGGCTTTCGAAGCCGCTAAAATTCGAGAGAACCTGTTAAATTTACGCTGCAGGCTCTAACGATGTCCGGACCTTTTTTATCGTTTTCATTAAAGTCGAATTTTCGGTAAGATTCGCGAGAAATTTAGGGGCTTTACTTTTATTGATGTATAACCATATACGTCAACTCGTGTTGGCTTTGGAAGCCATGAGAGGGCATAAGCCACCCCACTCAATTTTTTATCCACACCCACACTAACTGTTAATTTATATTTAGTTAGTTTTAATGACTATCTATTCATATTTCAGTTGGTGCTTTACAGCTCTTCCTCCCTTACCGCGACCTTCTTTATGTTCTAAAAGTATACTTATGACTCCATTCGCGTAAAACTATGGATGTAAAGAAAATTCCAGATGCAACTTTAATTACGTCCATTCCACGTAAGATTGTTTATTACGAACATTAACTTGTATGACGGACAGTAATGAAAGCCTTTATTCCGAGATCACATTGGACACGACCTTTTTATTACCTATGGTCGCGAGGAATGATACAGACATCAATGTCAGGCGATGTTTAACTCAACCCATATATCCCGATTTTAACGAGTCTTCATAAGCTAATCCCGCTATTATGTTGTTCTTCCTGACTTATTTCCTGCTTATTTTAGTGAATTACAAGAAAATATAATGACTTCGAGATAACATTCTACGGCTCGTCTCTGTTATGATTTATAGAGCCACGTGTAACATCTAACGAGTCTACAGAGAGCTTCAAGGAATATGACCAATGCTATTAGATATTTTGCTGCCCTGTTTGTGCCCAAGAAATCGCAATTTAACGATTCTTACACATTTTAAATTAAATTTAATCCAAAAAACTATCTCTAGCATCTATAAATACTCGCTAGAATGCGCCAAGGCTTGTTAAACCCGTCTGAATAACCTGTTTACTCACCTCCCAATTAACATTTAAACGCACTTCCGCTAACCAATCCAAATAATATTTAATGAAAACTTTTATATTTCAGATCAAGAACAATTGCATACGATTTCGCAAAATCCAACATGACTAAATCGAACACGAGACAAAAAATTTAAAAAATAAATAAGCCAAACTCAAACACTATTCATATAAAACTATCAATTATAAATATTACATAATTCGTTCCTTGGTATTTATAAATTATTATCGAAATAAATTAGCTGAAATATGATATGCGATATATTTGCAAAACCAAAACACGACCCATCTGTTAGAGATAGCACCGAGTTCAAGGTGTTAGAGGCACTTCTATATTTCTCTTGAAAGATGTTTCGAGTGAGATTCGTCAACCTAAAAAACTGGCAATTCCGAAGAAATATAACATGATAAGTTGTATGAAGTGAAATTACAAAAATTTCATTTTTGTTCACGTCACACGAGAATTAATACGCATTGGATATCGTACTATATAACTTTTTAGGTTCCAATTCTAACTTTAAAATCATTTTATTTTTAACATTTGAGTACTAAAATGAAAAAAAAAACGAGCCACAAAAAGCAGTACAATTCCTGTACCCGGCCATCCGGGGAAAGATACAAAGCCAAGCATTTTGGTTTCCCTAATCTCGACAGACTCACCCGCAGACATATCCTACCATTTCCTCTACAGCATTCGGATGCATCGATCTACGCATTCAACACGCATTCCCCCACCCACATATTGTCGGGACACCCTTTAACCGAGACCTCTCGTGTTAAAAAACGTCCTCTTATCGGAGACGAACGCAGCTGCGGGGGAAGTGGGAGACGAAGCTTATCTTCGGCTGACTGTGCGAATCCTTGAAAAAGAAGTCTTTCATTGCGAACACACATACTCGATACTTTCTTATCCCTTGAGACCGTCTCGAGGGGCGATGAATATTCCGACACCAATAAATATAATCGTGCAGCGAGATTTAATTGCTTGGGGGACATTTTTCGCGCGACTCCTCCAATTGAAATTAACTTCGTTTAATTTGGAAGCACCTCGTTCACTTCTTTCTAATACTTCCGCAAAAAAATTTTATTTCTTCCAAAGGGAAGGAAAAGAAGTGATTCCATGTTTCTCTCTAAATATGATGTCGTCAACGTATGATTTAAAATAATAATACGGATTTATTTCATTTAAATTAATATTAAAATCTATGATAACATTTTTTTAAACTTTCAAAAAGTTTAATTAGGCATCCTAGAAGATAATCTATTACAGGGATTGCTAACGCTTGGTTATAAAAAATACGTTTTAGCATGAAAATAAATATTTTCATGGAATTGCTTAATTAAACAGAATTTAACTACATAATGCAGATAGAAACAAAGAATGCAAGATGTACAAAAAACGTGAAAAAATAAAATATATATTTACTTAAAATAAACCTTTTCGTCCTTTTGAAAAAAACCATTCTTTCAATTTACGAATAAATAACCCCAGTCTCAAAGATTCCAAGTTGGATATCAACACTGAAATTCCTATTTCATTTAGAAACAACTGGCGTTTTTCATATTTAACAGAAAAATTCCAAGGATAAATAACCACGAAATCCCATGGAATGACTCTAAATCAAGCAAGATTAAACTGAAAAATCTTATGTAATGAACCCCACACTTCTTTGAAAAGGTAACCACACGAAAATTTACTTAACGCGTAACGACAAGTAGCGGAATTGAATATTACGACGTGGCAAAGAAGAATAGAGAAACCTTCGCCCTTGTAAAGAAGACACAACTCCTTCTCTCGAGGCGGCAATTTCGCGTGAAGAAGCTTATCTAATTTCAAACTTGTTATTACTTCATCGCTTCCGGATTGCCTTCCCTGATTTATGATTGCACTTACCTTACGATAACTTATATAATAGAATTCAAATTTTTGAACCTGAGGCTTAGCCATCAATGAGATTCCTTTCCATAATCTCCAAAAATTTTATAAACATCGTTAACACTTGAACCGTGAAATATACTGAGCGCTTAAATATTGATTTGTTTTCCGGTGCCCTCACCAGCATCCATTATTGGACAATTACTATAACAATAGACGAGGACACAACCATTCTAACCAGAAAAATCCGATTAGCTGGGACTCGAACCCGGGACCATGTGATTGGAACGCTGGCATGCTAACCACACCACCGCCTAGGTAATTTCCATCATTTGTCACATTTCTAACCAGAAAAATACTTAAAAATGAGCTAATATTCAAAGGACTTTCATCGCGTAAGCCTTAATGGAGCCTCCATATCCCTGAAAATCAGGGCCAAATTCTACGGGTTAGGATCGCACTTCCTCTACTAGCGGCTTCCTCACTTCAGCGTCCTCATTTCACTCATCATTTCGCTTCCCGAACGCCGGAACCATACGCAAAACCCGCTATTCAATATCATGCGCTGCCCTCTCCAAAACCCGCATTACCTTCCGACCAGGAAGTGCCTCGTTCAATTAAATCAACTTACCGGGGCGCCTGTAAGTGGGAGAACAGTGGGGAACTCAACCGCCAAACTCACCTGGAAAGAAAAGAAAAATCACATTAGATGGGAAGCAACGGAAAACAAAGGCCGCCTATCCTTGAACAGGATCTCCGTACAAAACGACACAAAAATCTCTACTGAAAAGGCGCCTTTGAGCCTCTAGGATGAACTGCTTGACCTTACATTTGCTCCGGGAACTTCTCCTTCCGCGATCTAAGAACCATTGCAATCAAACTACTCAACGTGCCAAGGTCGCAAATCGAAAAAATTGATACAGCTGCGAAGGCTCTCAAGACAATGCACATTCAGCCTACCCTTTCATGTCAAGTGAGGCGAAAAAACACGATTGTGATAAAAGCGTAGCAGCTTAGAGAGGCTGTTCTCTCGCCATCCGCGGATAATTTTAATGACACAATGGAAGACATTCGTCGAGGGTTTCGCTTCCATTCTCGACTTAACATTCCCGAGGATTTGAAACAACGATTCTCGGGTCGATTCCGAAACGAGCGAAAATTGGAATGCGCCGAAATACCGCCAGAGGGTGCACCACTCGGGTGTTACACAACACCATTTTTTTAGGAGACACATTACCTAAAGTGAAGCAGATGTGAGTTGCATTTAAAAACAATATTCCTCAATATGCGGAAGCCCAACTGGTGTAATATACAGGAATAAAGAAAAGAACGACATGCTCGGAAAACTTTAATTTCGAATCGAAACGTTTGATATCAGTAAAGTTGGGATTCTGTGAGAACGAAATTTATATAAACGCAATATTTTCCAATCAATTATCGTATTGGAACGAATATATTTTAAGGACCTTTAGTTTTTATCACATAATATTTTTGCTTTCTTCTCCTATGCCTATTATTTCCGTTGATCCATATTTAAGTCCAGTAATGATAAGTTTCCTTATTTCCAACGACGCTACCAATCTAATGTTGGAACGATAGGGAAGGTATGGACATATATATTGAAATACACAACGAAACGTATGAACGAGAATCCAAAATCATAATCGGTATCATAAACAAAATATACATACAATGAAGTAAATACGTAAAAAATCTATTTGGGAGATAAAAGTAATGTCATAAACTTATGACGTTACTTTTATCTCCCAAACGTATGAAATAAACTTTCTCCTGGCTTAAAAATGAAGGAACTTAAAACATCTATCACGAAATCTAGAATACTTTCCTTCAGAAAATGATGGCCAAGTATTCCGCTACAAATACTTCGTAATCTTAGCATAGGGCATGGATGACCAGCCATCTGGCCGATACGAAAAGTCTCTTTAACTAGGAAATGACCACGCCTTCCAGACACTAAACAGACAGGACAGATAGACAGGACTGAGGCAAGTAGAAGTAGCGATCGCTGTCACAGAGCTACATTTGACAGACGGAAGAAGCAAGGAAAACAAACACACCGACGGACAGCCAGAACAACCTCGAAATAAGTAAAGATGTGATCACGCGAAGCGAGCCGAAAATTTCCACTTAATCCCACGATTTCTCACTCACTGCCGTTTTCCTTCCTGAAACAATAATTACCCTCATTTTGATGCATGATAATTATTATTACGGGTGGATATTATTTCAAGATTTCCGTAAGGACGAAAAAAGGTGCTGGGGGTATTGCGCAGTCAAATAATTCGTCCCACCATGCAAAAGGTCATGTAGTTCTAATCTTTTACCAATTTCGATAGTAGGAAACCAATTTTGCTGCTTCGAAAGAACCGTGCGAGCTGCGCAAATTCCAAAAAACAACAAATTTTTGCACCCTTGAGCGTTTTTTCTACAGAAAAAGTTAATCTATTTCACTTAAATTAATAAAATTTCCTATATTTTAAGTCCAAAATTGTCTCCATACGTCCAAAACTTTCCGAGAAATACCTCTCAAAAAATTGGCAATTTTCTACAAAAAATGAAAAATTTTCGTTCTGGTAGCGTATCTAACCTAATATCGGGAAATGTACTCCTCGAACGAAGAAAATTACAAAAAATGAATTTGTATTAAATTTCTTTAGCTATAATTTCAACTCAAAAGAACGCTCGAAGGCACAATAGTTCCTTCGAAAATGGGATAAAACAAAAATTTCGCAAAAATCGATTTTTGGGAAAAGTCAATAAAACCGTTTTGAGCACAAGTATCAATTATCTACTAATCAAGTAAGTTATAAGTAAATTTTACAAATATTGTGTAATTAGTATGATTATTATCGCCTAAATTTTCTCTACTCGATTACCAACAGCAATGGTTCTCGCGGAGCCGACGCACTTGCGCCAACCCTGATGAAAACCAATCAGAGGAAACAATCCCAGACCAATTTCGCCAAAAGTCCTCTTTTGAAAATAAAAGAATAAAAACGAAATTTCTGACTACGGATAGGTGACGAGCAAAAGAGCTCTAACATCTCCCGAGCGTCGCGTCGGAGAGAAAACGCGGGTTTGACGGCAGTTGTTCTTGGTGGAGGCGCCAAAAAAAGAAAGAAACGGAAGAGCGGCACCATCTCCACACCCGGAGGTGCCGGATCGATGGAAGGATTGTCCGGAGAAAGAGGGAGGCCCGGAAAAAAGGAGAAGACCGCACGGAGGAGACCCTGACTTGTTCGCCACTTGAAAATGTCGCGACATCCGCTGTTATTTTTTAACTCGTTTTTTACCCCGCAGACTGGAGAATCATGCCCAAAATTGGGAGTCCTATGAGCGATTCGCGGTGAGGAACGCGGTGAATGAACGGGAAATCCGAGCGGTTAGTTAAAACTGGTGAAATCCGGCAAAAGACGGCGGATCCTTAACCTTCTAGGCATGTATTCGTACGTCGCATTTCAAGGAGCGACTCGTTAAAGGAATTGATATGTTCTCAAATATTATTTATGTGAATGAAATCAGTCCGCAGGCCTGTCTGGACCTCAAAGCATTCATCGTCAGTTAAGTAAAGCTCTGGAGAGGGAATCAGAACGCTATAGTATATAAAATCCACAATCGTGCAGTTCAATGACTTGAAGAAATTAAAATTTTCAAAACATTCAACAAGAAGAAAACTGAATGAATGACATTACTCAGCATACCCTCAAGTTATCACGATACTGAACAAAACTGAGACCAAAGTACATAAAGGATCAATTTTCCTTCAATATGAACCGAAAGACAAATGACCAATACATATTTCACTCAGCACGAATCAATCTGCTAGCAGGAAAGCTTCCTTGATGATAGAGATATTTTTCGAAAATCTCATTTCACCGGCCGCGGGAGTCGAGTGATTAATGTGCTTCGCTCGCCAGTAATGATAACTATTTAAATGAATGTAATTAGTTTCCAGTTTCCATTAAAGAAATTTATTTTTCTTGGTTAGTACTGATCGTAAATTAGGCCTCATTGCCTCTCCGAAGTTACTGGTGGTTAATTGTGAAGGGCAGGCCAGCAAAACTTACAGGAGGCCGAATGTTTTTGAGAGAAAGTGAACGCGGGTGTTCACGTGAAGCGAAGAATTTTTTGAAAATGAAGGTTACTTTCATTTATTACAAAGAATATTAATTTAAAAATAAAATCGCAGGTGAATAATTGATGAGATATGTAGCATTTTTGTAGAATCTAGTGTTTCAGAATAAAATGGGTGGTCGAAATTTTTCGTATTTATCTTTGAGATTTTAATTTTTATAACTGCCTTTCGCCTTCAACTTAAGATACATCACCAATTTCTATAAGTTAGTTTAAATTCCATCGCGGGCCGTATTTCGAGCAGAACTGGTGTAGGAAATGAAACGCCTCCGGGGTGAACACTTCATAGAGAATGCTTCGAACACGAATGATGAATTTAACATGAATGCATCGACGAATCGCTGAAGAAAATATTGTTGTGAAAATAGCAAAACTACCGTAACCCTTCATTACTTTCATTCTGATTCGATTTGACATTTACTCGCCTCGGCAAGGGCGACACCACGGAGTTACTCTAAAATCGCACTACACGATTTAATTGCTTCTGAAAACGAGCAAACTGCATGTACGTTACTGTTTCTGGTTTTATGGCATCCAGTGCATTACGTGCGAGAAAGAATTCCAATGAAACCACCCTTTGCCGGAATTCCGATCGAGCCGATGCTTCGACTATATACTCAAACATTCCGATACCCTATTTTTTCGCGATTCGTACGCACCAACCCTCGAAAATTGTCGCCTTCCCTGTGAAAACCGCTTACCGAAAATCGCCATGGTTTGACAGATAAGGTCCTTGTTTCTCCACTTTTTTCCAAAAATAACGTTGTTAAAATTAAGCGAATCGTTGCGACATAATTGAAAAGTAATACAGACGATAAAATTTCTCCGCATACTTGACACGAAGTTGAGAATGACCGCAAACATTCTAACGTAATATTTCTCTCAAGACTTGATTGAAAGATTTCGTAAGACCACAGAGTTGAAGTGAACCTCATAATCGAGAACACTACTACTCGGGCGAAACTTTAAAAGCAATAACTTCGTGAAAAATAGTTCATGCTTACTCTAGCACGAATACGATACAATCAAGATCGACTTATGAATTACGTTCCATATATAACTCTTTAATAAGATCCGTACAATACTAACTACAACAACTCTGAGAGTACGTTCTATTAGGCTGGATTGAGATAGCACTGTCCCATCATTTCATTTCAAATAATCGACTCTGACCCACGGGTCACCCCGAACATCGCTGTCAAACTCCAAAGAGAACAAAAGCGATCTTTTTTAATGCGTCCGGAAGAATTGAATAAAGCGAGATTATTAATGGAGGAAATTGGAAAGGCAGACAGAAACTTTCTCTGGGAGGAAGCAAAATCTTAAGAGGATTAGAAAACAAAACATGCCGAGCAAAATTTTCGCAATTTTCGTAAAAAGTAATTTAGTTTGAGAAATGATTATTACAATGAGGGAATCGGAAAAAGAAAGCTCCAAAAAATACCTCAATCCTTAGTTCGTCGATATGTACAACGATGTATTCGTGCGTGGGCTAGCCTTCATTGGTAAATAGAAAAGAAATGAAAACATCAATTTCTCCAGGTGAAAATAAATCTACGATGATGGTTGTTTCACTATTAAGAATCGATGTGAGGTGGTCTCATTGTTACATTGTCTCTCTTTAGGTTTTAAATGACGATAGCTAAGATAGAGCCAATATAATAATTAGAGAGCTTGATAAAGTGCGAATTAAAGATTTAAGCTGATCTTTTTATAAAACCAGAGGCGTAACCAGGGGGGTTTTGGATGCTAACTCCCCGAGCCAAAATGAAAACATCAATTTCTCCAGGTGAAAATAAATCTACGATGATGGTTGTTTCACTATTAAGAATCGATGTGAGGTGGTCTCATTGTTACATTGTCTCTCTTTAGGTTTTAAATGACGATAGCTAAGATAGAGCCAATATAATAATTAGAGAGCTTGATAAAGTGCGAATTAAAGATTTAAGCTGATCTTTTTATAAAACCAGAGGCGTAACCAGGGGGGTTTTGGATGCTAACTCCCCGAGCCAAAATAGGTATAAAAAATCGTTATTCGGTAATAATTCAATACTACTAATATTATTATTCAATCGATATATTGTAATCGTCTAAATATTTACAGCTACGCACGCCATTGGTGAATCGGAGGGAATATATGTTAATATAAATCTGATTCTATCTTCACTGCAATTAGGGTAGAAGTTTGACGTCCCCAGGAATTTAGGCAATTTTGCGTTCGCTCCATGACTCAGAAACCCCTTCCCGGGGACAAATCCTGGATAGCCCGTTTAAACGATAATATAATTGAACAAATAAAATACTTTTATCTTAAGCAAAAATAACTGAAATAAACTGACATTAGCTGGAAATACCGAGTGACGCCGATAAAAAAATACGGAAATTAAATAATACGCGTTCATCGAGAGGAAAAGCTTGCAGCCACAGCAAACCACATGTCATCCTCGGCAGTATATTTCCGACAACAAACGAACATTAGGTACTACGAGGAAGTGTACTGATGGAAGCAGGGAAGTAATCTTATATTGCGTTGTAGGAATTTCCTATGACCAGATTCAGGCTGCGGTGATGCGACAAGAAGAAACTTACGGGGACCAAAGCCTCGATCTGCCTAAGTTGGCTAATCTGAATAGGAGGAATTCGTCAGGCATGATAGCGGATTCCGTAGGCAAACAACCTAACGCAACCGCTTTTCGGGAATTCGAGTTAGAGTGCCGCTTTGGTCAGTTTCGACATGTTTGAATCCGACGGACGAGTCGGGTCCAATACGCCGGACAAAGTGAACAAAAACCCGCAATCCCTGAAAAGATTTCCGTGATTCTAGGGCAAACTTCCGGAGCGCTAAGGTAAGGAGTAAAAACTAATTCGGAAGGTTAAGAGCCAGAAAAATGGTGATTAATTCGCAAAAGATATTTCCATCCACGGGAAAAACATGAATAAATCATTTGGTCTTCTACTTCAAATAAAGGCAAGTATTAAATGACAGAAGTTTAAAGATATTGCAATAAAATTAGTTTTCAGATCAATAATATATCAGATTAATTAAAAAATTATATTGTCAAATACTTCACAAAAATACGCTTTACTATGACGGCAATGGCTACTACCACTCTTCTATATGAATCGCCCAATATAAACATATTAAATTAAATATTGATACATCACATTAAAAATATGATAATAAAATAAAATCATTATTATATTACAATGCGAGTTATTACTTGTAAACCTTAAAAATGTGGTTTTGCTATAATTTATTATGAAACAAAATATAAACTGAAAAGTTTCAATTATAATAATAATAATAATTTATTTATCACAAACAGGTAAGTCGACCAAATTACATGCGATTTAATATAATAAATAAATAAATTATCATTCATACAACATAACATTATCATGTTCATACAATAGATAATAAACGGCTTATTCTTTCTTACTAATTGAAAATACCTATCGTACTTTTGGATAAAATACGGTTTAATCGAAGCTTGGTTTATAAAATGTAACATCTGCTCCCTTTGTACACAAATAACACAACCATTAATTTGGGAAGGAAAATTTTTATTGATATTTACTACTAGCGGCGATAAAATGCCTTGATTTTGCGTAACTCGAATCGTTAAGAAAAGCGATACTTGAGCATCACATTCGATACGGTCCTCTTGGTTAATCAAACAACGTTTCCACTGTGTTTACTTTCTCCCTGTGGACGAACCAACCATTCTATTAGCCTCACTTCAGCGGAAACACTAGAAGCCGAACCCTAGTAGATGAACCCTTCAGAAAATCACTTAACACCAAAACAGAGGAGGAAAACGTCGAGAGGACCGGCACTGAATGACAATTCGAGTACGGAAGGACAGACGCCCTAACGTGGGACGTTGATTCTTAAACGCCGAGGAAGACACCCGTCAACATAATGAGGGCAGGCGTACGGCAGGAGAACACCCCGGCGCGCGGCAACACATCCTTAAAACTTTTTGCCACCGCACCCAGAGACGGCGTTGCTCCGTGCCGCAGAGCAAGCGCACTCCCAGCGCCACACCCACCCCGCACCGCCAAAACCTCCCCCCGCACCCCTGCCGCAGTCGAGGGAGGAAATAATCGATGCACACTCCGGAGACTGTCACTCTGTAAGCGAAAAGTGGGGGTGGAAGGGGAAAGTGGGAATTTAAAGGAGTTGTGATGGGAATCGGAGGTCCCCTGTTAGCAGTAAACACGCGGCCAGGGAATTGGATGAAATACTTCCCGCTCACACCTACAACATCTTGGATTTACCTCTTCATTGAGGTCACGTTCTTATGGCTCGGGGCATCGACTCTCGACAAAAAATATATTCACATACACCTTCTGATCTTCATTACCAGCAAATACAGCGGTACCTCGACTTACATACTTAATTTGTTTCCGTTCAAAGATCGTAACCAGACACGTTCGTATCTCAAAATTAAGTATTCCATTTCACCTTTTCGATTTTTTCGTTTCGGAATTAAGTTTGTATCTAGAGATCAAAATGGAGTAAGAAAAAACTTTGTGTGTCGAAAAGTTCGTATGTAGGGCGGTTCGTAAGTCGAGGCACTGACAAGTCCCTCCGAGGTTTCCAAGATAAACCAATGAGTATTGCAAAAAGCATACCAACCGCGAATAATCCTATTCATCTAATTCAAAGGATGGTGTATCTGATAAAATTAATTGTTAACCTGTGTCTGCCATAGTTATCGCACTAGGTGAACCTGCTAGCGAGTGAAATCTCGTAGGAACTTAAGTATGCTCATCAACCTATTGTAAGAGCATTTAAGACTTAGAAATATCTCTCTTCCATCTTGAAAAACCTCAATAAAAAATTCAAGATGGTTATTCTAACATTTCCAACTACCGTTACACCAACTTCGAAATTGCAACTTTCAAGACCACACGTATATTTACTGAGAAAGCTTTTGGTATTAGAAAATCATTCAATTCAAGTTTATCTAAATCCGATGGCAAAAATACATTATATTTCATGAATTTCTTATCCAAGGAAAGAAAAAATCTCTCCATCTCCTCACTAATTCGTACATGTTCCTGACAGGAAATCGATCGCTGAAAGAAGGTCGAATAAAATGGGTCTAAGAAAAACGATATTTTGCATTCGGAACCTCATCTATGTAAAAGCGCCCAGAAGTAACTCGAAGTAGCATATTTGGGCCTGTGTTATCCCTGATGTTGACTAATTATTTTTATTACGCTCTGCAGAACCCAAAGGGAATCCTCACTTATAAAAATAGGTAAACGCTTAAAATTGATAGCGGTACATAAAAAGTATATATATGTGTCTATGGTAGGGCTAATAATTTACCTTGGGATACATTCGGCAGCAATCGCTCCAAAAATTTTCCGCAAACGAAACATCACGCAATGAAAAAAGGCTCTTAGATGACTTCTTTCCTTGTACCCCGTCCTAAGAAGTCATAGAAACTCATGTAGAGTAGAAAATATATAAACGAAGAGGGGAAAAAATTACTTTTAAATTATACAACTCTTCAACCCGTATAATCCATAACGGACGTTCAAACACTATTGAGCATTAAAATTACAGGCAATAACCAGAAGATTTCAAAAGAGTGTTCCTCCATATTCGAGGTAAGCTAATTCGAGTCATTTTCCTTCAAAAATTTTAAAATTATCGCTATTGAGAGCCCACTTCGCACCTAAGAAATGAGCAGTAAATAGACCCTTAACAACCTGTTTAACATTCAAAATCCTTACTTGGTTTCATTAACGGATATAATGGTCTAGATCTGTATTCGGTTTCATGGAAGCGTTAAAGCCCCCCTTATTCCATAAATTCATAACACTGGCTAAGTCTCTTTGACGTAATTACCACATAACGTATAAAGCGAGGAATGGTCCTATTAACTCAGATGTATAGATTCGTAAATTCCTTCTGAGCATGGAATTCTAATCTTATAATATGAAAAAGGGCTGTTGAACACATTAATTAACGTTACATTGTATAACCTCTGTCCTCGGTTACCTTCATCTCTCTAATTAACATTACATCATTACTTGTTGAGAAATAATTTTACCTCATATCGCATATTAACGAGTCCTATCAATGAATCGCAGAGATTATTTAATACATAGTAGGGCAATACATCGTTTAGTATTTCGTTTTAGTACTGCTACGTATTATTCTGATATTACTAAGATTGTTCAATATAATTGGCAATTTCTGACTGTTTTTGAAACTTACTAAATAAATATATAATTACCATCCAAGTTGACCCTAATTAATCTACAAAAACGAAATCTTTTTATTTCGTCACCATGCTAACCACTCCTATTGGAGCTGGAATATATTTAGCGCCAGTTTTTAATAAAACTTAATTATTTTTAGTACAACATTCTTGCGTGTCAAAATAGCCAAAAAGGTATGCACTTTGGCATGCTGTGCTATGAAATTTAGTACATTCAAGCATAACGATAACCCTGTAATTCCTGAACAGACATAGGTATTAGGACGCTACAACGTATTGATTTTTCCCTTTCCAGCACTATGCTTCACAACAGAAGAGAACGCCACAAATCTTAACGACCATAATTCCACTAAGAAAAACCAACATTTCGTAATAAACTCAACTACGCCAATCCTTTGTTTCCAAACCCACTAACGAGAAACATCGCCGCCTTTAACCAGCAGGACAAACAGTCATTCCAGACCCAAATTCAAGTGTTGACACTGGACCAAATGCCACCTACGCATCCAACATATGGATCGGAGCAAACCAATTAATATGCCCGAACACAAACAAACAAACAAAAAAATCGCGAAAACGAGAATCGAGCTATTACTATCGGTAGCTCCGTCTTTTTTTCCATAGCGCCGAATCGATTGACCACCAGAGTGGCGTGATAACAAGGCATTCACGAGCGCCTCCTCACATAAAAGGACCGCATTAACGCACTTCAAAAGCGGCAATTGGGCAGAGGGAGTACTAATGGACCAACACTGACAGATTTCTGCCGGGAATATGCACCGGGAAATTTTCATCGGGAGCCAATGGAAACCGAAGGAGAAGAGCTGCGAGGGAAGAACGGAAAGGGCGATGGGGAAATAGGCTTTAGGATATGGGAGAAACCTTCCAACTTCCATACTCTGCCCTGACGTCTTTTGCTCAGCGGCTAAGAGCGCATGAGAGAAATGGGGATTGGAAAGAGCTACCCCTTTTTTCACGTTTTGGCCTCCCTGTTCCGATCTACTAATGGCTTTTGTAGGAAAAAGTGTGCTACCCGATCTCGTGGTGGTCGAAGAAGTAAAAATGGAATGTACGAGCTACCACTCAGGGCTGCAAATGTGAATGTCGAAGTGGTTTAAGGTAAAAACAAGATCACCGTGGCTCGCACTAACAGCGATTATCATCCACTAACATGGAGGTTTAAGTGGAACTCCTAGGAAAAATAAAAGTAAAGATGGATTCCCTAAGCAACCGCCTAGGGTGGCTAAATTTCATTAGTGAGCCACTCAACCTCCAACAAAGCTCCAAAAATATTAGGCCTAATAATTTTAAATCGAAACGCGAAGATTAACTAAATCTTTCCTGTGTCAAGAGCGTTATTTATCCGCTAGTTTAAACCAACTCAAATTATGAGAATGATCATAAAAATTGATGGATATCGAGAGCAACCACTCACTGAATTTACTCCTGACGATTTGGATAAATTACAGTTTTGATGCGAGTAAATATTTTCGTGAGAAATTAATATTTTGACAGATTCTGCTCCTAAGTATTGACGATATGCTGATATTTATTTGTAATATCCTAGAACAGCAAAAAATTTTTTAAAGACGATTTAATTTTACGTGGATGACGTTTAGGGAAAATTAGGAGATGAAAGGCTCAATTAAAGACTTACGCGTATTGTTAAGTTAAAATTCCATATAATCACAAAAGAAAACACAATATTGAACATATCTTCAAAATATTCGTCAATCAAAATGTCTGCAGCAACATTTTTCATTCTCTATGAAAAGCAAGAAAAAAAAAAGTTAAGGAAATTATGATTCTAGACCAGAAATTCCTATTGCAGAGGGAGAACGAAAAAACCTCTTACTATTTGTTCCGACCCTTGTATTAGACAATATCATTAGAGCTAACAAATATCAAATCTCGAGACACATCTGGTATTATTTCGTAACATTACTAGGAGAAAACATACGTTTCTCTAACTTCTAAACACATTAAAGCAACTAAAATGCATCAACTTGTACTTTGAGCGTAGGAAAAAATTTCATTTTACGGTCATCATCATTTGTTTTCTGTCTTCCGACAGGTTCCTTATTATACGCTGGATCCAACTCGCCTTAACCACTCCAAGTAATTTAGTTGTAAAACGCAACGTTCTGGAACCTATTACATTCCGGACGGTTACAAATCTCTGCTTTCGCTTAAGTAAGAAACTTTGTGCTTGCTTCGAGGAGAAGTAGTTTGGGAAGAAAATCTAAATATACTGAGATTGCGGAAGCGTTTTATTACTTGACAAAAAACCTCGAGGTTTACCGCCATAGTAGAAACTACGATGAACAAACTTAGTTTTCCAAAATCTGATATTTTAGCTACATCTATGGCTAGAATTTGGAAAACCAAATCCCAGATATACAAAGAAAGGAAATCGGACCAAACATCAAAGATTAGTGACAATTCGGCTCAGATTCTAATAAAATACTTCCGGCCGATAATGCACCTCGGAATTTCAATTACTTTTCAGAAAAATCACAAAAGCTTGGATTCCTCCACACACTGCAGCCGGTAATCCAATCAATACTGCGATATTTAATTAGGAATACACAATTTTTAAAAAGGATACAAAGACGAAAATGAGAAGGCGATGAAAATGAACCAAAATTTTGTTCCAAATACAGTGGTACGTTGATTAACGGCGGTAATCCTTTCCGAGATTTTCATTGTTATCCAAGACGCAATTTTCCTTAACCATACTGCATATCAAGTATACAGATAATTCATTTTAATGTCACTAATATAGTACATATAATTTAATCGAATATATATTGAACTAAAAATATCATTGATAAAATGACTGGTCATAAAATAAGTTTTTAACCGCCAATCTTCACCAAAAGGCGTCGTAAACGAAATCCTGCGTCGTTACCCGAAAATTTTTTTATCACAGCCACTTGCCATCCATCAAGTACGCTATTAACCAAGGTACCCCTGTACTTCACAGAGTACACTGAAACCAGCTTGAATACGAAAAATTTGACAAGATGTAATGGTAACGAATTTGGCCTAAACTTAGAGGTGATGATGAGAGATGAACAAATATGCGTTTAGTCAGTACTTTACAGTAACTGTGTGGTTTTAAACCTCTCTCATCTGCAACGAATTCCACCCGGCCAAAAAAATCGCAAACCACAAAAGCTATGGATAACACAAAGATAGATATAAAACCGATGCTTCTTTCTCCAACAACGGATATTAGTATAAAGATCAATTCTTTCGAGGGACGTCGAGGGGGCGGAAATTAGTTAGGGGAAGTAAGGCTTCGAATGTGCAACTTCTGCAAGTAAAATATTAAGGGTCACGCGACGAGTGCATCTTTGCGAGAGAATAGAGGGGTTGCCAAAATTTGGTAGAGAAGTCTCGAAAAAGGCAAGAAATTTAAGGAGTCTGCAGAACTTTCTTTCTTTCTCGTTTTCAGCCGCGACATGGCCCTTAACATCTCAACAATCGTAAACATTTACTGAAAAGGACAAATGGGAACCGAGAATCCGGAGAAAGATGGGATTTGTAAAGATATACTTTCAATTAAGTACTGAACGCGACCTTCTCTGCGATTACAACTATAATTTTACGATGCTGTTATTCATTATCAACTCTTACGAATTTTCTGGTGTTGGAGAGAAGATTTACTAATAACAATAATAATTTCGTCTATATTGTATTACTATATTAATGAAGCGTATTTTATGTTAAGTTGACCATTCATAATAAATCCTTTACGAAAACATAAACAATCATGCTATAACCAGGATTTGAACCCGGGACCACAGTGTTCAAAGGTTAGCATGCTGATCACTACGTCATCGAGACCTCACACTATTGCAGTTTTCCTTTATTGAGGTCGTTTTTATACTTTTCATTTAATCCAAGAAGAAATAAAAGCGGTGGAAAACATGCAAAGAAAAAAATTTAGATCGGCTTCAACGAATTGTCGCCATCAACTGTCATTCGCATGAAAGCTTAGACGGATATTATATGGTTGTTACTAAATCTGGTAACAAAACAAAATTTTGAATAACTATTTAAGTGGACGTTAAGAGGATTCCACTTTTCAAATAGTTACGAAACATCGCGGAATCAAATCGAGAAACTTCGAGCTTCAATCTAAAATGAGTGCCAGAAACTTCCCGGTTATCTCGACTCCAAATTACCTCGAACCTATACGGCCAATCCCCAAACGATTACCTCTAGATCCGCCTTGGGAGTAATTTCCTATCCTCGTAATAAGGACTAAAAGGCCCTCTATATCCTCGCATCAGATTAGAAACCAAACATCGCGCTCGAGGGACAGCGCGACTTGGCAAATAGGCCGTAAGTCGGACTACTTGCCACTCTTTCTCCCAGAGGTTATCTCCCGGAGACCTCGCGCATCCAGCATCTCGACCTTCATCCCATCCCAAGCCGCAACTAAGAGAATTGAAAAAGTTTCCAGCATAAAATACTCATCGCGCGCTAAACGAATTACCGAGACGGAAATTTCGAAAAATTCGCTTAAAGACTTGTTACGGAAAAAATGAACGCTTTTACTCCGTGTCATTTATTCCTTTACTCTTGGGGCCTCACCGTCGAAAAGAGTAAAGTTTGAAAGTAGGATGCTCAAAGGACCATGGAAAACTTTTTGGAGCTCATGGGAAGCGATAGCTCAGTCGTTATCAATCTAACCTAATTTTCGAGGGAGATTCATTATATTTTCAAGTCTTAAATTTTTATTTGCATATGTATATGACGTGAAACCAGCCATCAATTCATCTTAGAGATTACCGTAAACCGGGGCTACTTGAGTCCTGGGGGGTTACTTGGACCCAAAGCAAAAAAAGGCTAGAAATGACCAAAAGAAACACATTTTGCAGTACAAGTGGTGTCATATAGACAGGAAAATCGTTCCACCGAAACTTATTAAAAGGGGTGTTTTTTATCGCCTTGTATATACTTCTCACAATTTGTTTGCCAATAATTATGCAAATTCCAAGACATCATTACTTCACATATGGTTCCATATAGTGTTTTCGATTTATTCATTGAGTTTTTACAATTAAATGATAATTTCATGGCCTCAGAATGTCTCTAAAGAGTTATATTTCCAGACCCTATGTCCTACTGAGGCCCACTACATATTTACATTGTTTAGTCAATGGAAAAAGGAGCTTGGGTCCAAGTAGCCCCAACCTGGGGGCTTCTATGACCCAATATAAAAAAAAAATGTTATTACAATCAGCGAAAAATTTTGTTCAAAAAAAGCTTCTAAGTCATCGAAAATATCTAAAACAGTAAAAAAATTGTTATCAGTACAGGTTATGGAATTTAGGTATTGTTTTGTTCGGAAAGTCCAAAAAATTAGAAATTTTGGGACTAAGTACGGGTTTGGGTTTACGGTACGTAAAAATATGTAAACATGACACTATATCATGCAGTAAATAGGATTCATTGGAAGAATAAGACACGAAAATTGTTAGGCAACCTGAGTAATCATCATCATGACATCACCACTGAACGAAAACTTTCATTGAGAAATGATTACGAATTAATTAATCACACGGTTAACTTTTGGAAATTGCAGCTTCGACATGAGTCATTGCAGGTCCCGATTTCAGAGTAAAACCGCAACGTGTTCGGCGAAACTAAGGCGAGACCAAATTAGCCACTTCAGAAAGCTTCCATCATCAACGCCAAAAACATACATTTTTAAACAGACAGTTCGAAAACGGAAACCGTGACGCTTCATTAGCGCACCTAAACGCAAAATCCGAAGTAATTACCAACTGTATCTCACTCAAAAACTTCCGAGCTGGGAATAAATTCTCTTTCTGGCCAAGGGGAAGTCACCACAGAGCAAGTCCTACTCTCTCTGCAAACAAACTCCAAAACCGCATTTCGATACGTGCCTTTGCCGCAAAGGCCGTGCGAGCGACCCCGAATAATGCCCGCAAAAACAAAAGACAAACAAAATTCGGAGTCAATAAACCGTTGGACCGCGACCAGCGAGGAAGAACCGCTTAATGAGATGGGGAAGCCTTACAGATAAGCTATATTCTAGCATTTCTCGAAGCCGCCCTTCAAACGACGTTCTAGGTAGATGAACCTGAAAAGATCGTGCGAGGCGGGCGAAGCACCCTCTTCGCGATTAATCTTCAACTAAACGGATAAACGAAAGAGTCAACTCGGGCGAGCGTGTAAAGAAGAACTGAGAACTCCCCCGTGGATGCGGAAACCAATTTGCGCTGCGGTGTTACTTGCCTACGCACATATGCTCACGCGTCTTTGAGCGTGAGCGATAAATGCAATATAATATCGTTTAACCGCAACGATAAAAATGTTCATTTCCTTGATATTTCCGAGGAAATGATTGCGTGGAATTTCAAAGAATTACGAGCGATGGGGATTGTGAGAAAAGGTGAAATCCTTCCACTTTGACTGCAGCTACGTGAACATCCAATTATTCTTCTGAGCTAACAAACAATGCTTATCCAGCAATTGAACGAATAAGTCCAAAAGATTCACTTTAATGACTTAGATAAAATTTTGAAACAGTGCGATGACTGGCAATTACAACTAAATGTAGATTGTAGTAAAGGTTAAATGTAGTCAACTTCTTCTTCGAAAAAAACCTTTGATTAATCGAAGTTGCGTGGGATAAAATTATTAGCATTGATTGGTGAAATATCTTGGAGTATTCCTCACGAATAACATATCATGGAGTACCCACATCCATAATATATATGGAAAAGCACTTACGAAACTCGGCTTCGTTAAGAGAATAGACGGCCGGAGCGAAGAAAAAGTTCGCGAGCGATGTTATTTGGCGTTAGGCCTCATCTAGAATATGCGTGTAGAGT
The DNA here is from genome assembly GCA_000376725.2 of Ladona fulva. Classification (NCBI taxonomy): domain Eukaryota; kingdom Metazoa; phylum Arthropoda; class Insecta; order Odonata; family Libellulidae; genus Ladona; species Ladona fulva. The sequence goes on along the minus strand of KZ308126.1, from coordinate 232,521 downwards.
ATGGGATCCTGTAGAAAAGTGTTGTACTCGAGAATTTGAAAAAGTACATGGAAAGGCGATACGTTACGTAAAAAATTGCTACGAGAAATTAGTAAGTGTTACTTAAATGCTTCAGAATGGTAATCTCAAGAAGAGAGAAGATCTGAACCAAGAATAAATTTACTAAATAACTTCAAAGAAATCACGTTCACAGATGATGTAGGCGATATAATGCATCCTCCATGTTCCATTGGCCGTTCTGATACTGCGAGAAAGATCAGGGAAATAGAAGCTAGAACGAATCGATTCCAGAACTCATTTTTTCCGCATAAGTAATAGATTAGAGACGTAGAGCCATGGTGCATGCACCCCCTGCGACACGCCGAAAGGCGGCTTTCAGGGTACTTACATAGACATTTAAATGATTTAAACACAAGAATGATTAATCATTAACTGTACCGTAAGAGCGATCAAATATGCTACGGAAAGAGTAACTTCAAGATTTTTATATTAACGGTTTTGAATAACCCTTTTTATAAAAATTAATCGAAATTGATTTATATACTTCTATTTGATTGTTTTAATAAAATAAAATAAATATTTCATTTAAAAGCGACAATTATAGTGAATTATCTCCTAATGGATTAAAGATTTATTTCATCGATTTCATTTAAATTTATTTATTATTACATTTCCAGTGTTGGGAATTATTATTCCCAGACACTTTAAACCTGACAAATATAAACAGTGAGATCACTGCCATACTCTCCACACTGAACTGGTAATACGATTATCACACATATCCGTAAATATAGTGAGGGTAAATGCGTAAAATTGGAAATCAATGAATTCCCCTGTATCCCGTGTTTAAGAGGTTCTAACTGAAGGACTCGTCATCTATTTATGACCAAAGTCGCAAGTAGCATGACAGTAGCAACTAAGTAAATAAATATCCGGTTCATCTCATGTGCTTCGTAATATTCCAAACACTGCGAAGTTTCGTTTATCGATAAAAATACGCTTTTCGGGTACAGGAGAAGTAATCCATAAGTGATGCTAGAATGACAGCATATCCATCGAAAAAAACACTAGGAAACACATCCGCAGCACCACACATCGAGAGGGGAATGAAAATCCGCTGAGCGAAAGCTCCGAGTTTCGAAAAACGATCGGAAATTACGGTGAAATCCACTTTAGGAGGACTTTAATCGCATCCTTCGCTGACGAGTTCAACCACAGACGGCAATGTCGTGTTTATGACTTTCCATTCCATTTGGATTAGGGCAAAGGTCACATATAGGCGAATGATGAAGAATTCGTCACGGACAATTTGGTTAAAATTAATAGGGCAACGTATTACCATAATAATATCAGCATGACTTTACCTCGGAATTTATTCCGTAGAACTTGGGAGCGGTAACTAAAAATGAAGTTCACACTTGATTTAAAATGTTTAAGCCAATTTCTTTGAGGAAATTGATACCAAATGTTGTTTGAAACGGCTGACGAGAAGCATTTTGTCGAAATTTTATAAGTAAGAGAAAATTTTAAAGTGCTTGTTGACATAGATGTGTTTGACATAGATGTGTCTGACATATACGTATCTGACATAGGGAATTATTATTGAAATACCTCTTGTAATGCTCGTCAAAAATTCCCTTAAAAATTACAAGGCTTTGAGAAAACCGGTCGCGTGAATATAAGTAATGTGGAATTTACAGTATTCTTCTTTTCGCATCATGGCTTTCCTCCCACGTCGATTTCAGAACAAGGAACAGTTCAACTTATGACGAGCAATTATCAATTTAGCTAATGTTTAGACGAAAGTATTACTGTAATTAAAACTACATCGAACTACGGTGAATTTTCATCGATTGTCACATTGAAAGGGATACTTAGTGTCTTCCTACGAGGTATTTGTATTTGAGTGAATAAACGTATAGATTACTAAATATCAATAGAAAACATTTTCGTTCTCAAATACCACTCCAATCGCAATAAATAAACAGAGGCCAACTTCGCTTCGACGTTTAAAAGCAGTTACGGATCTTTAACCACCCTCTCCGTAAGCACTCCATTTTTCTCAGCCAACTCTCACAATAAAGAACGGATAGCACCCCACCGACAACTCCATCTCCCAGATCCCCGACATTTAATCGAGCGAACAAGACCGATTATGGCGCATTGGGAGAGACCTCCCAAACCCTTCCGATAGCCCACGGGACATGAAACAAGGCGAAAAAATGCACCTTCCTCCCGGTTGGAGGCGGCGAGGGTGGGGACGAACCGGGTGGCTAACCTCTCGACGATGGATGTGCTAGCCTCTCCCCTTTCCTCAGCGGCCGAAGAAGACTTTGAAGGCCGACATAGGCTGCTGTCTGGGGGACGAGCGAAGGTCAGCCCTGCCTTCCTCTTTTCTTACCTGAGAAAGAGGTCCAATCTACCTACCTCGCCTCCTTATACCTGCTTGCCAGGTGGTGAAAGTTGGTCGGCAAGGATACAGCCTCCAACGAGTACGGATGCCACTAAAGTAAACGTGCTGCAGGAGTGATTCTGGGGAAACTCAACCTCGAAAAGTACTCTTCTGAAATAATGCCGTTCGTTTCTTGAAGTTTTCTCAGCCATGGTACCCCATTGACACTCCCGCGACTAACCACGGAGCAATCCGAATTGAACTAAGAAAAGGCGGTATGCTGATTTGCTCGGTTTGTAAAAGAAAATTTAAGATATGACAGTATGAGATAATGACCACCCTAGAATGGGATTCATAGCAGGATAGGAGATTACGATACAGGAAAAAGAATTCCAATGAATCGTTCGCCAACGAAGTTATTCACGAAATTCGTGATTTGAGATAAAAGAGATGATGAACTTTGGGATCAGTAGACGATATCTGAGGGAGAAAACGTAGCTGTCATGAAAAGTTGAATATTTTTGAAAGATACGTCAAGTAACACCGAATATCAATGAAGATAAAAGATGCTATTGTTCGCTCATTCCGTAAAAAAATTCCGACAAATTTCCAATACGATTGAGAATGTTATTCATACATATCTCATTACCATGATTCTCTTTGGGGAGTATAAAAGCAAGTATTCGCCAGAAGAAATAGCCTTTTATCATGAAATATTAGTACTTTAAGTCTCTTAACGATGGATTCTTTTTCTGATTTCGAAGTTACACGCAGTGAAGATTTTATCAATTGATTTAGATAAACATATTGCTTGCATTTCTTAGATATTTGGGTTGCATTGCTTCATAGAAACAGAATCATCCAATAGCTAAGATAATATAAAGCTTATTACTCGTTGTTTATTCTATGTTAATAGATCGTATGAAGTCCACTTCGACCATAAGGTGCATAAATTTACTAATTTGGGTGAATGACGGTAAATCTCTCGTTGAGCCTGTGGTTTCTTATCCAAGATTACATTGTAGTTTTCATTACTAACTTTTATAAATTCAATCAAAATAAAAAAGAATAGTAAAATAATTCGTGATCACGCAACGAAAAAAGAAAAGTGTCGCACCCTAGACAAAGCTATGTGTGCTCACGTTAAGACGATCCAGAAAAGAACTTAAACCATAAAAATCTTCAAAGTCTGGTACTCGATCTTCATTTCAAGAATAAAAATAATAAAAATCTATCTTATCCTTGCGGCCTCTTTTCGGATATGCCTTTTGCCTTAACTCCCATGAATTCATTTCGCATATCCTTTATTTCAACCGAGTAATTGGCCGAAGTAGATACACCAGTATGTCCCAGAGAACGGACAACTTCTGACAGGCAACCTTCCGCGAAACTTCAGCATTTTAATACACGTCGCCGCGGATTTCGGAGCAGGATTCCGCAAGAATGATGTTTTCATAACTTCAATGCGGCACCAGCGAGGCTTCTTTTGCCCTCCCGATGCCTTGAATGAACCGAGGACGAGCAGCGACTGTTGACCGACTTTTTGTTGAATGATTGAGGGAGCGCGCGCTAGCGTGACAACACTCCGCGGAGGAAGTTAATATCCAAGAGGCGAAGATAAATTGCATATGCGAATTAACGCTCATATTTATTCATAGGGCGCAATAACGGGTCTTCAACAGCCCAATGAAAGAGCCATCGCGAAATGTCAATCGATTTCGCGGCGCAAAAGGAGTTTACTATCTCGGCCAACCGAACGCCATGTATTTATCCGAGTGAATGACAATAACTTTTTAAAGCCTGAGTTGAAATAAAATACCCACAATTGAGAGAAAACATTTCTGGACCTCATCATTCGTAATAAATTGGATAATGCGATGATATTTTTAAGCTGAAGTACTCACTAATCACTAAGAATCGGGAAAATATTCTACTTCACTAACAAAGAAAAAGAGATTTCATTACCCTTCCGTATTTAGGGACCCATTTTAAGCTTAAATCCTTGGAATAAAATTATTGTTCTTTCCAAGGAAAAATTGTGCACATTAGCTCCAAATTTTTTCGATATCTTCTTTCGATCTCATCGAGAAAGTTAAAAAAATTCAAATTATAATCAACTACTTGGGCCGTGACTTCGTGGTGGGGTTACAGGTTCCTAAATTAGTACGTAAAAAAACTTTCAGGAGTGAATTAATCAAACCTGAGGTTACATTTCGAATATTCAACCATAGTTAAACCAATTTTGGGAAGTTTAAAAACTGCTTTGATCACGCCGTATGTAACTATAAAATTAGAAAGATTTTTCTGTGATACAAAAGCCTTTGCTTGGAATGAGAGATATATTGAATAAAGAATGATAATGTTACTCGTATTACTATTGACGTAATAAATCTCCTTCCATTTAATGGAGTAGGTTATTCAAAGGTTTTCGCCTTTAACAGGGACTTTGTCCAGATGCAAAAGTTCAACAGAGGTGATATGGACTGGAGAGACAACAAAATTTTATTATTCTATTGTTTCTTAATGTTTTTTATTGTACTTCTTACATTATCCCGCTAAATTATATTTCTCTGCTGTATGTGATAAATAAATAAATAAACTCTAAACCGTTACTTAAGAGGAAACAGTAATGTCAGTGAGCATATTCATGCATTGATTGTATGAGATACAGTCCTAACAAGTAGGCCTTTGAAATCGTTAATAAGTCAATTCTATGGACTGATGCCAGGGTTAACAAAGCAACAGAAGAAGATCTTCTAACGAAAACAATGGGAACTAGTTCAAAGTTAATGATGGTATTAAACCTCATTAGTCACATCAAGCAAAGGAACACTCAACCCCTACGAGAAAAACCGAAATAAGTCCAATGAGAGAATCTTTCCTTATAAAGAAACTAGACTATTATCAATAGTAACATCCTGTATCATGCAGCAAATTTACATGACACTGAGGTTTATACAATATGACCAGCGATATTTTTCCTATCTGTAAGTACTGAATTAATGATGAGGCACAAACCACAGCAAAAAAGGCGAAAACACTTCTTTTCTGCGTGAAAGAGCCACCAAAGAATCCCGCTTCCTCGCTAAAAGCGCTATTTCCTCCAAAGGGCATCGGCACGCCGATTAGAGAAGAATCAACTCCTTCCTTCCTGCTCAGAATTATATAAAAAGCTCTACAACAGACGGAAGAAGAGGATCCATAAAGCTTTAAAGAGACGCTCATTGCCAATTCAATTCCTAGATCAAAAAGTCAAACTATACAGACTTCATCCCGCATTCGATTTCAAATAATCGACGGGAAATTGTGAATAATTTAATTAACTGTTAAAAAAATAAAATCATTAACTTTATTTGAGGAATTGAATTCTTTTATTCATAACTAATTAGTGTGGGGTGGGAGCCGACATACGCGAAAAGATCTCAGCTGTCAAAGAACCTTTAAAAAAATACTGCCTACTAATAGTCATTTCCAAGATATATTAAACCAGAAATTCCTCAATATTTAAATTATGCCCTCGTTTACAATAACAGGGAATCAACATCAAATCAGCACAACGAGTTTTTCAGTCTTTTAGCCTAGGCTTTCCCGAGGTTCTTTTCGTTTCTTTTCCATGGCCTTCCTTTCACTCATAGTAAAGCCAATGCAGAATTTAGATGTTTGAAGGAAAAGACTTAGTGCTTTTTCCACAGGATTTTAATACAGACACGACCAAGTTTCAGCGAATGATCGCAAACCAACAATCAACCTGGTCGTGTCTGTATCAACATCTTGAGGAAAAAGAATAAAGTCTCCTTTCCTTCGAACATGGAGTATTTCCACAAAAAATCGGCAATGTCTGTGAATTTTATTCAGAATTGAGATGTTTTTGTAATACATTTCGACGATTAATGCCGTAGGGTAACTAAAGAAGATTAGCTCAATACGCTCGATCTTAACTAAGTGAAAAGAAAACATATCAAAACGAATATCTTAAAATTTTTCTCCCAAAATTTGTAAGGATAATACTGAGATATCCACTTCAAACATCTAAATACAATCTAATACTCAGTAATGAGATCCGGCAGAATTAGACTCAGCCAGCACGAGCTTACAGTAAGAACAAAACTTCTAAATACATATAGAGCTTTGACAATAGAGGAGAGCTAACCTGAAATTGAAAAGAAAACCTATTCTTCAGCAAAAGAGGCAAAAACTATGGGGAGCTACGAACTCTTATTACCTAGGAAAACACGCTAAACTAAGCCCCGCGCTGTAAAATACGAAGAACGAAAAAAATCCCAAAAAGTAACTGAAAAGTTTCTTTGAAACATTCCCACAAATTTTCACATCGGATCAGCACATTACATAACCACGTTTCGGAAGTACGTGTCAACTTTTTAAATGGTTCCTTTAATATTCCACGTCATCTAACCCTTGTCAAAAATGAAAAAAGAGCACGTATCCAAACAGCACACGCATGTGATTTTCATTCATGGCAATACGTCTTCCCTAATAGGATATTTTGTCTTCCGCGCGCTGTTTAAAGGCCCTTGCCAACGAGGATAATCTATTCGAACATTTGCTTATCAGTGCGTCGACTCACTCGTCGGCAAATGAGACGGTGCTTGAAAGCTCCGGGCCACGTGCGCCTAGACACGATCTTTCTTCTCCTTAAGAATCTCTTATCGAATGACGAGAGTAACGCTAAGTACGCCGTTCTCTGTGCTTCCAACGAGCCCCGTTGATTACGACATCTGGAAGAAGCTGTTCGAAGACGGGGTACACGTCCACTGCACTGGAAACTATTCCATTGTTTCCATCACGACGGGGGGATAAGGGTTCGGCCATTTTCCAACATCTCTTCATTCGAAACACTCCTTACGGAGTCAAGAAATATCCCAATGACCGTAAAAACCGCTTGAGTGCATCTACTAGCCCAGGATTTTCGGCGTTTTCAGATAATAAAAGATGATTCCCTGCTGGAATACTTAAATAGACCCTTAATAAGAATTTTAAAGTCCTCAGGATTCCAATAATTCCTCTTACTAAACCCTAACTCTGCATTGAAAGAAATTTCATTTTCGGTTTCCCTTGAAGGCAGTTTGCGTAAATTAAAGGCAAGAATAGAAACTGACAGTTACTAACTGCAACAAATATGGTAAGTAAATATAGTAACGTTCATATATTTGGCTAGCTATGCAATGAGGTTACAACAGTACATTATTCGATAGGCACGTAAGTTAAGTAGTAGTGATCCGTTTCACATAGGCAAGTACAGTAATGCTAGCTAGCTTTAAACCGACGCGCACTTCTATTAGGTGATTAACCAACTTTTTGGACATCAGAACTTGAAGCCATGATCTCCTATGAATACAGGCCTGATAAATGATGAATAAACGGTAAAACTATCAACGCTTCTTAACGGTATTTGGTATTAACGAATAACATCATCAATTAGTATCTTCCTTCCGTAAAATATGGTTATTTATACGTTTTACTGAAGAAAACGAGAACGGAGATTCTTTTCGAAGCTAAACTTCACTCCAAAAGGACAATTTAAGCTAAAAGTTTAGCCATGAAGGAAAAATCTCAAAGCCACATCTGATACTGACCTTGCGGAACATTTACATAACTTAAAACAAACGGAGCTTTCTATGACCTTTAACGCTTGCTATAACTTACCAATTCACGGATTTTCAGGCAGAATGACGAGCCTGGGTTAAAGTTAATAAATAGAGATTGAATTTGAAGGCAAACATTAGAAAGTTGGCGAAGTAATATCTGTTTCCATATATTTTTATAATCTAAAACGATGTCTGAAGGATATATAACCCTTTAAACGTTCCAGAATAAGATAAATTGCTCATGTCGTGATTGTGAGGTATTCTCAAGTCATGAACTGCATATATTCTTCATTTCTAGGTGGAATTACATGGAAATAGTGTTATTTAAGGAGTTCGACTCTACAACGTATGAGAAAAGGAGATCGTTCTTTTCGCAGATGATGACAAGTCCGCTCCTTCCTAACATATTTCACAGTTACAATGACTTATCAAAGTTATATAACAAAGATGCTATTAGCATTTAGGAAATCTCTGCACAAGTTTATTTCAATTCTATAATTCTCGAATACTGTAATAATAATACAAAGAAATCACACATTTATATCGCTTACACAAATGGTCCTGAAGTCGAAAGGTGGTCAGTTGAACTATAACTGTAGATAGGAACTCTCCAAGGAGACGTAAACAGTAGATGAAATTGATCGAAAAACACGATGATTAATGCAATTAGGATTAAGGACACGAAATTAAAACCAGAGACACGTAAGTCCCGCGAGATTTTCCGTAACTACGGAGTTAAATAACCCCGCGACAACAAATACCGCGGTTAGCGCTGATAAGATAACGGGGATTCCGGGAAATGAGAAAGTCCTTCCGCGTATAAAGCAAATTCGTTTGAAAACCCAAGTTCCCCGTTCCGCTTTCTCACGATGCACCTGACGTTATGAAACGTTTAACCAAATTCCGGGAAGAAAATACGGCGAAAGCTAAGAAAATCTCGGAGGAAAGCAATCCCCCTCGAGGGAGAGACACATTAAGATATTCGACAGGTAGAGCGCGCGCGCAGAATCTACTTAAGCCCCTGAGGAAACGGATTTACGAGAGATCTGACGTTGGAATGGAAAAGGTATTGAATTAAGGGGGATCTCTGGAGGATTGTTCACGAAATAAAGACGTCGTCCGCATTTAAATGCGGATGTTTGGAAGAAGTGAGCACGAAACAACGCAAAGGCATTTTGTTACCGCCCATAGGATAGTTGAAACGAAGGCCGAGTCACCATTCCCGTAAAATATATTCTCCGTGAGCCTCCGAAAAGTACGCACAGTCCTTAAAAAAAACGGTAGGATCTCATTCTAGCAACTGCTTAACGTGATTAGACGTGAGATAGGATTTATCTACTCAGAGAAACAAACAATTAATGCATAAAATGTATATTATGATTTTAAATATTGCTCACACGTTTACGAGAAAAGGTAATCTAAAAAGTACCTTTGGAATTCTGTATGATAATCATAATGACGTTAAACAGAAATTAATAACCGAACAAAATTTAATCACTTTCACAAAGAACCATAATATGCGACTCAAGGAAAATAAAAATGCAACGCCATAGGTTTAAAAAGAATAAGAGGGGGGAATCTGAAACGCTGATGCTCATAAATTTTAAAAAATATATACAAAGCAGCGGATACATAATCTCTATTCTTGTTCCACGAAGCAATAAAAAGTTGACCACGGAAATTTCAGAAATATTACCTAAATAACTGGGATAAAGAATAGCTAGCAAAATTGATCACCGAGAGGAAATCGGTCCATTTTATAAGAAAAGGTAATTTTCCAAAGATTCCATCTTTACAGCGGATTCATGACCATCGAAAGCTAAATATGTACCAATCATTTCCATTTATAGAGAAGCGAATCGTTCGAAACGGATTGAGCAATTTCCTCGATGGATCGATCGCACGATTAATCGAACGTTAGGCAGAATCGATTAATCGGACAATCGAGCCTCGATATATCGACTGCCATCTCGAATATTTCCGTAAGGCTTTCGGAGACCATTCGACGGAAAAAATCCATAAAGACCGACATAAAAATACACAACTGAGACGCACACAAGAGCTATAAAAGGAAAAAAACACCCACTCCTTGAAGTCATTCCTTCCAAATCGACGGCCATTCTATCGACCGCAAACTCTTATTCTTCTGCATAAACAACCCAAAGTTACTCCGTGAAGATCACTTCCACCGTCACGAAGCATAAGACAGAGAAATTTAAAACGAAAGCCACCGGGAGGGCTTTTAAGGAGCCCAAAATCCCAATTCCTTAATCACAAGACTGAGTTAAGAGGAGCGATTTATAATGAAAGACAAAGAAACGGTCTCTCTGAACCAAGTATCAACGCTAGACGTATGGATACAGATTGAAGGATTTGGGAGACAGGAGCAAATTGCAGATGAGACAGAGATGAAGTGCCAAAAACAGATACTAATGGGCAAAAGAAGCAAGGTAAATTGGAAGAAACTTACAGCACTGACAACTGACTGATTAAATACAGAAATAAACGTGAAAAAAAGATAAAACATTTTGAAAACCATAAATGATCAATGGATACATATCTTCCACTTGGATGTTTCAATGCTGGAAAAAGTAGTAGTTTATTCGCTATTTATGTATTAATTTCCCAACACCCCAACGACAAGGGTTTATTAAACGTAACAGTAAGGGAAGTAATCAACAATGAACCAGCACATTCAAGCATTCACCAATAAGGAAAAACCTAGGTATCCGAGACTCGAACCGGGGATCTTAAGGCTTGAATGCTATCTATTCGGCCACCAATCCTGGCAATTAAGTACAATTAGCAAATTAAATAATTAGATAAAAACAAGAAACTTGGAGATTAAAACAGCGATGTAACTGCGAGTTTTCTTCTTTTTCTAGGTTTCTAAAAAGGTTTCCAAAAATTATACGGCTTCTGATGAAGCTTGCATTGGGACGGATAAAAGAAACGCTGATTAATCTCAAAATCTCATTCAATGACACTAATAAGTCGAAGAAGGCTACGAGGTGTTGTTATACTTTAATTATAATTAGGTATGTATATTTAACAAGATTTAATTCGTGTATGAACAGTTGTAATTTACTAAGTCATTCATCAAGCCTACTGGTCATGGATATAACGCAATGATATTCTCAGTGAACTAGCCGTAATATTCCCTTAAATTGACGAAAACACAAAAAGGGGGCCATTTTGAGTTAAAATCTAATCGAAGATACAAACAAAATAATAATTTAAACTGTAGCGCGATAATGAATACGGGACATCAATACCTTTTACCGAAATTAACTGCATTTACGTGTCATATTGTTTAACTTATTGGACAAAGAATTACGACGCAGATATCGAGCACGACTTGGACAGATTCTAATAAGGAAAAACTGACTCTTGATTATTTCCTCGACTTAGATATTAATAAAATGAGAAACTGTTATCGATGTGATCTGGCTTAGCTTGGTGGAACGCCGTGGGGAAAGAAAGAAAAATACTTATTGATAAATGAGAAACTGCAGCTATAACAAACGTTACTTGTATGCGAAGGAGGAAAAGAAGCCGCCAAACCTCCAGAAAAAGCCGTAACTTAAATTACACGTGAGAATAGTGCTATAGTAGAGGAAGTAGCGACAAAGCGCAAACCACACCCCAACTTTCCGTAAAGTACGGACGAAGTCCGATTGTCGAGGAACCCCGTGAAAACACGGATAAGGAACACACAAGATACAGAATGGGGAAGTCGGGTAAAGGCGAAAGAAAACTCCGGAGAGGTGGGGAAGAGGTTAAAAGAAAACTGATGGTAGAGGTAGTACTAAAGGAAGCGGGGGGACTTCAAGGAAAAGGAGGGAGGGTCCAGAATAGGTGGGTGGGGTTATGGCAAGGGTTCCCTCAACAAGGGGGAGAGGGGGGCTAGAAGAGAATAATGCCAGGTCGTAGAAGAGGTATTTTGCCCGGATTTGGAATGGGTGTCCTTCCCTCCGAAATGAAAGGGGGAAGGCGAGGAAGAAAACAAAGAGTGGGAGGGAGGGTACTGGGAGGTATGCACTGTTGCCAAGTTTCTTACCGGCGCTCTATTTAGAACGCCCCGAGTTCGGTGAGCTTAAGGGAAGAGGCGGTGCCGTTGGCATTGATAGACGAAGATGCGGGGTACGCAGTGCATAGGAACAAGTACAGCCTCACATGATACACGGGCGATTTTGGACCCAGTTTACAAGGGGATCCATTCCTATGGCTGGTGCAACGTAATCGGAACCCTCCGTCCACACCGGTCTACGTATCACTAGCTCACGAGCATCACGAACGCCGTAGATTCAATATCTAAGGTTGAAGAACGCAAGTTATGCACTGTAAGCTTCCCCGAGATATTCCTCCAAGTCTGAGCTAACTCATCTTCCATAATCAGAAAGATAATGCGATAAAAATCAAGCGTAGCTAATGTTCTATAAATCATAATATGACTATGGTTTAGATGGAAGAGGAGACTTTTAGTTTCAATCTCGCCCAAATAAAGACAATTTACTATCATTATTCCAAATACGTTCGTGACATCTAACCAATGAGGCTTCTTCCGAGAGAAACTTTTTGAGAGGTATTTTCCTGGACGTTAAGAAAACTTCGCCAGGTTGATGAAATTAATGCAAAACTCGGTTCGAAAAATAAAATATTCTGAACATGGGTGCCATTTCACAATTTTCAACGAATGTGTTACGTTTAAAAAATTGGAAAGGACTTGATTATAGACTTGGATATACTTCCTCATAGACTATCTCCATTAGCAGCCAATATTAGAAGTTGTTTCAGTCACGGAAATAACCGCAAATTTCTCTATGAAATACCAAAATAGACGTGAAAAAGTCATAAAAAGGAGGAGCCGTTGAGAAACATGCGACGTCCAAGACTATCTCAGGAGTTGAGTGAACGACAAGAAGAGGTAATCAGGAAAACTTAAGGCACCAACAACAACAATTATGAACAAATTCGCTCTAGAAACAAAGTCCGGCGTTTCCATAAACTTCTCTATGATCTTCAATAATGAACAAACAAGTTTTTCGAAATCGCGAGGGTTTAATATTTATTTATTTTCCGGTGCCCAGTGATTTATAATGAGGGACAAAGAAAAGATCTCTCAAGACAAAGTATCAGAGCTAGAACAGGAATGAAGATAAAAATAAATACTAATGGGTAAAAGCAAGGGGATTCGGAAAGAAACAACTGGCTGATTAAATACAGAAATAACCGTTAAAAGCGAAGATAATACATTCTGAAACACACGGATAAATAATCACGAACAAAAATTATTCGTATTGCTGTTTCAAAACCAGAAATAGTTTTTCGCTATAAATATATTAATTCTCCAACACCCCTACAACCATTCAGCGGACAAATGCAGGAGAGGCATAAGCAGTAACAACGGACTAACTTACACAACCATTCCCTAACGGAAAAATCTGATGTCGGGACTCGAACCAGGGACCTTGGGTTGGAGCGCAAGCATGATAAAAACCCCTCCACTGCGACCGGTTAAAATATATTATACCGTTACATTCGTATTTTTGTAACATACATTTACATTTAAAACAAATAAGCGTCCATGGACCGATGACTCTCACGACCAACTCCATTCGCCGACGAAACATTTGAGATAAGCGATGTTTAGAAAACAATAATTGTCGATTTAAACACTTTAGCTATGTTTCCCCAAAATAATAATTCCGCTAAAACGCAGAAAAAATGCCGCTAGGAGAGATTTCCAAAGGGTTTACGTCGTCAAAAAATATTTCAACCGCTTGCAACTGCTTGGGTCCTTTGAGATGGACAAATTCCTTTTCAAATGAAAATAACTAAGAGGGTGTGCGGGAAGGGAAGGACCTTCTTTGGCTATGACCGAAAGCCCGTGTGGAAGACCAAGAAAGACCACGAGGTAAGGACGACCGGAATACCGTGCGCTTGAAGATTAGATGGCTCTGAGACAACCGCTCCGTTATGGAGTCTTGGCAGCGTACACCGGAAACCTTTACTGAATATTTTTTCCGTGACTCGGAGAAAATATAATGGAAAGAGGTGTATTAATAACGCCGGGAGGCGCGGAGAAGTGTTTGGAGCTCGTAAAAAAAATCCACTCGCCAATCGAGCGACAAGTTTCAAAATAGAGTCACGCCCACACAAATATTTATAGAACAAATGATATGAGAGAGAGAGATTTTAAGGAGTCACGTGACCTTCAGATCGATTCCATCCCGCTGCTTCACTTCTGAAACACGCTATGATCGGGAACGTTAACTACGAGTTTATTTTGACCGGAAATTGATCGCTTATTGACTATGGGGGTGAATCTTTTCTTTGAGTACCCAGAAAAAGAACTGTTCAGATTTACGATTAAATATTCTAAGTGCAAAATACTATCGAAATTCGGTTTTTGTAACCATTGACCCAAACCTACAAGAGTCACTTAACGAATAAAGAAATGGTGTTTGTAGTGGTTTAAGTTTATTTTGTTAACTATAGCTTTGTAAATTAAATATAGGCATAGTTTGCAAACTAGTGTAGTTAATGGAGGAGGTGGTTACTACATAATACTAGCAGTGATACTATAGTAGTGTACCTATATAGAACTTTGTAAAATTGTTTTGTTAACTGTACATTTTAGTTAGTTAATTTAAGTTAGTATTGCCACCTGAGCGTGTAGCTGCGGCGGTATTATACAATAAATAAATAAACAACAAAAAGAAAATGACAATATGACTGTAGAAACGTAGAATATTATGACTGTAGAAACGTAGAATATAGCTTCATGCGGAAATATAACTTAAAATCTAATTTACCAAGTCTCTTGCATTTACAAAGGAAAACGATGTCGCGGAATGAATCTTTCTCAATTTTAATCACAATCTGAATAACTACGGATAATTTATGAAAATACAGAAAAAGAAAATTCACAGTAAATGGGATGAATATCGATCTAAAAAAATAATGGGGGTCAGAAAAGAAAGGAAGGCTTTAATGCTGATTAATCGTAGAAAATTTTAATTATTTTAAATACAGCTTAACCTCTCTCGACTATTCATACTTAACCTATTTCCTACCCTACTTTCAAAGGTAAATACTCAAACTTGAATGGGCCTCCGGATAGTCATGTGGGTAATGCGTTCGACTCCGGTGAAAGCGGAAAGCGTTCGATTCCCCGGTGAAGGCTCACATACAAAATTACCTTTGCTATCGATGCACTTTTAAAATTACTACTGCTACTAAAAAAAATGTAATCCGTCTCTCGCCTTAGCAATAACCTTTCGTTAACACTTCAAATGAATAGAGGTTAATTAAAGAAAATGTAATTAAACTTTCAGTCATAAAGAATAACGAGAAAAGAGCACTTGCCACAATATTTTATTCCACGACCATTTTCGACCCTTTACACCTGATGATAACCTAAAACATGGTCGAGGAATAAAATACTATGTTAAGTTAGAAGACATCTTTTTCGTTATTCTTTATAATTATATATTTTGGAGTCTTTTGTATCTGTTTTTGAGAGCAATAATATACTTATGTTCCAGCTCTAATGGGCATCTCCCCAGAGCTAATAAAACATTATATTATTATTATTATTATGGAGAAGTTGAGTGCGAATCATTATATTCTAAACTTTCAATTATTAAGCATCATAATAATTTACCATACACGATAAATAAAACAAAATTCAAAGGAGAACGGAGAACACGATGGATACGGATAAAACGACGTGCACTTAAACATAAAAATCGGCGCAATTCGGACTTAACAATGATATACAAAAAATATTTTTGTGAAATGATCATTGGATAGATACGTCAAACCCTACCTTCTTTCCCTAGGAAAAAAACAGCGAGAATTGACTGAAACCGCGCCCAATAACCTAAAGGAGAGATTTTCCATGACCGAGGCAAAAGTTCTCAAAGGGCGATGGCCAGCTTCAGAAGTTAAGGGCGAGAAATTGATTGATATCTGCAGGCAACCTTGGCCTCTTATCTCGACTTCTACGAGAAAAGGAGACGGGGAACGTGGGGATGGAGAGAGGGAGAAAGAAAGGAAAGAGCGGAGAAAGACGGAGAAAGTCCCGATAGAGCCTTTATTCAACTTCCTTAAAGAAATAAGATCGTTAAGTTGGGAATGGGAGAGTCGATATCACGCTCGGAGAAAGAAAGAATCGCCCACGCCCACTTGGGATGGCCGGCAATCTTACGAAGGCAATTTTCAGTTCAATGAAAGGAAGACACTCGCTTTAATTTAATTAAGAGGATAATGAAGTGAATGGGATTGTGAATACAAAGAGAGGTCTAATTCATGTATGCACTGGGTAACGATCCTAATTCGCATGGAGAAACTGTGCCGATAACCAAGGGAAACTATCGATAACTGGTTTCTATCTTTCTTCGTGGCAACTTATCAATTTTTATTCGTTATCGCTTAACATTGGTTGCAGTAGAAATGAAAAACAAGGAGCAGGGTCTATATAACCTTTAAAATAGAAAAAAATTATTTCTAAATTTCGAGAAAATATAACATCCAAATCCGTTTTAATTATTTTAATAAATTTTAACAATGCAGATTCCACATTGTTTTACGGACCCCGGAGTTTTTCCTTTACATAAATTCGCTTAACAATAGTGGGACAGATTCCTTTGAATAAAAAACTAAAAATATTTCTCGATCGCTGCTTTCCACGTATTAACTTTGAAATGGAAGGAAAATGCGCTGCGACAATCGACTAAAGTCGATTTTACGTTCATAGTTCTAAAGCTGCATCTAATACGCAACGATAGGGCTAAGTTACGGTACAATCTCATACGCCATGAACACTAGAAATAGGTGAAAATTAATTTTCCGCATGATTAAACTCGAAATTGAAGTCAATCTTTTAAAAATGAAGAAATTTCTAGATATTCATCGAAAAAAAGCAGATAAAAATAGCAAAAAATGATAGCATTTAGAGGATGTAAATAATTTTTATTGAAAGGACGATGAACAAAAAATGAAAATGCAGATATCAAATTCGCTAGGAACATTTTCTCCTAATATAACGAATACTATATTGACAGACTCGGCTTTTTATACTACATAGACACATAAAAAGTGATACATTGTATACATTGGTTACTCTGAATGCCCAACTTTGACAGCTAATGCATGGAGCTAAAACAAAATTTAATACACGTAATTTTAGACATTTCGATATCAAGAACTTTTCAAGGAAGTGATGGACCCGTAAAAATTTACCTATCGTAACAATCAAACATAGATAACAGGATGAATCATCGATATAGTTGAATATGCCGACAAGAATCGATTTAGGTAAGTCACGTGTGTAGCAGAAAGACGCTGATACGGTCAACTCTTTTAGAGATAAAAAAAAAGGCTTCCGCCTGACCTTATTCGCATCATTGCTCTTGATGGGAGCTCTAAAATCGGTTTTCCCGCCGTGAAAGCAGGAGGAAAGAAGACAATCGCCGAGCGTTTAGAAACTTTTTCCGAAAAGATTTCCTTCGCCTTATAATAGGTACCAACTATTCTAATCCCAACTTCAATTCTCCTAATGTTCTTGCGTCCGATGAGGTCCAGATTATCCCATCTTCGAGAATTTTCGTTTCCTGAAAAGGTTACGCCCACTTCGCCGACGTAATCGGATTCTGTGTCCCTTACCGTCCTCCGAGGATAGCTGTGTAGGATGCGACAAAGAAAACATGAGCTCTATTCGTTAAATTTGCGATGATACCCACGCTTTCAATCTCCTCCAGAATAACCCAATTGCTGGATTAACCATGCGTAGGTAAATTCAGATCCGTTTAGAAAATGGTACAGTCTTAAAAGGTCGCAGAGGAAGCAATCTAACTGAATCGGTCCGCATCTTCTCATAAGCAGATCTGAAGAAGTTATTTCTTTCGTTTAACGATGTAGTTTGAAGAACCCAAATCGTTTAAGTGGGAGCCAACTGTTCTTAGAACTACAAACGTACGCAAGCTAAACATTGCTTAGATGGTAGTTAAGGAAATCTCCAATTTTTGACTATGTTCGTAGAATTTCTAACAACACTAGTATATAAAATACAGAATCACAACGATTTCAATTCTACTCCGTGGGGGAGCAATCTCAGCGAACTGAGCGGGCAAAGCTCAACTTATTACTGATTAGACTAACTAGGGCATCTCTCCGAAAAGTGGAGGATGTAGGCTCGAGTACCAAAAAACTATTATATTTTACTTTAAACTACTAGTTTTTCCTAATTTTTCTTTCCACTTCCTAATTTTTTCTTCCAAGAACACGACGTACTCTGAAATAAATTATCCTTCCTTCTGAAATAATTTATATGACTTTTACTCTACAAAGGATTGCGTATATTTAACCCTTCCCAGACATATTTTTTCTAAGTTGAACTTGGAAAAAAGTATATTTTATATAATATATATATTGGGTATATCCACATGTTGGGAAAAACAACTGAGGCACAAATGGAACGAAGATAAAAGAACATGTTAGACAAGCTCGGCAGCTTAACTGAGATATCTTTCTGAAAGTAAAAAAGCAGAAAATCCTAAATACGAGTAATCTCGGGTAAGACTTGATTTAAACCACTCCCTTCTATGATATATTTCGAGAGCGTCAGGGAAGTGGTCATCGCCCTTATACCCTTATTCCTCATAATACGAGTAGGAATAACGGTATAAGGATAAAATCATTAAAATATATAAACTATTCCAATATACAAAGTTTCGAGAGTAACTTAAACGTTAGAACATTTACCTTAAATACTCAAAATTATAATTCTATTCAATTCCGCAAGGATCAAAAAACGGCCGCAACGTCAAGAATAAAAACGAGTCATAAGCCGTAAATTCGAAACTCGATGATGTTTACGGTGGGAAAGAAGAACCGATAGAGTCCATCCCCGTCGCGAGTCTGTGTTATTCCCTTGAATTGGCATTGGACAACACGGGACCTTTTTTCCGAAAGCTGCAGGAGCACGAATACATGCAAACGCTTTTCCATTTGGGTAAACACTGTCCGTTTCGCCTAAATAAACGTTCGTGCTAAAAAAACAACAAACCGGAGCGGAAGAGAAGAAAATCTCGGGTCATGGATTCACCCTCCTAAGCTCGAAAATGTGAAGATCGACCCTTAGAAAAGTAAGATGGAGGGGTTATGCTAAGAACGAAATGAAATAAATTCAACGTCGCGTAATAAGGTATTTGCAGAAGTCGGAAGATCCAACATTACGGAAAGGAGTTCCTGCCAAAAATGGGAATCTACTCCAACTAGATGCACCTAATCAAACAAATCCATTATCTAATGCCTAAAACATGAATTAAGGACTTCAGAGAGTGCCCCGTGTATGCATTTTTCCTGGAGATATGATTACCGAAAAAGGGATCAAAAGAAGCTTCTCTATTCACAGAAGAACAGGATAAAATGAAGAAATTTCTAATTAAATAAATAATACTATACCTACAAAATAAGTTGATGGTCCTTTGCTTAAACACATTGGCGTTTTGGAATAGGTCCTTACATAATTCGATAGTTAATCGGCAGGAAACTCGACAACGTATTAGCTAGCCGATATTTCGAAGGAAACAATTGGTTTCCAATAACAGGTTCTCCCAAAGAAAGGTTGCACTCTGCAAGAGGTGACTCGTAACTGAATTGTGTGGAAAACCAAAGTCAGGTTGACTCTTGCTGTTAACAGAAGTCACAAAATCCAGAAAACCACCAAAAACGGGAAAGTTGAGCCTAACGCGCGTTTCGCACTCCCAGAGTGCATCTTCAGAGGCGTGATAGTGACATCACTATCACGCCTCTGAAGATGCACTCTGGGAGTGCGAAACGCGCGTAAGGCTCAACTTTCCCGTTTTTGGTGGTTTTCTGGATTTTGTGACTTCTGTTACACTTTGCCACCAGCGGCACTCCATTTGTTCACTTGCTGTTAACATTAGGCATAAATAACAGTTTATTTTCTTCCCTAGTTTTCGCAGGTGATATTTTCCGTACAAACAATCAGCTAAATAACAATGATCATAGCAATGTTTGTTTAACAGCTTTTTTTTTGGAGAGATAAATTTACATTCACTTCCGGGGAAACGAAGGAAGAAACAAAATTCACAATAGATCTTACTATTAGGGTTTCGAGATAGGAAACATAGAAAAATAAAGCTAGACAAAACAGAACTAAGCCTACTTTAAACGTCTCTTAATTTTCATAATGAAATCCCTACTCGTCGGAAATCAATTTCAAATTCTCTAGGAAATAAACATCGAACTTCAGCCGCCACGCACGGCTGACCGGATACGCGGTGTACGGATACGGGAAAACCGTGAGCGCAATCCGGGTTTTCGCAACCCCGGTTCATTTAATGGATTCTTGAAAACCCACGCTTTTAATTAGTCGTTCCCTAATTAATGTGCAAAAGATACGGACTTAGGCGGTTCAAGGCAGCGGTGGAATGAATTACGTTTCACGTAAGGAAATTATGTAAGGGCATCATTAAGGAAATAACTAAAGCACACGAACGATTTAAGGGAATATTGATAAACAAACGATACTTAAGCCATAGAGTAAACTTTCAACCCGAGTAGCAATAAAACACAGGTTTATCGAAGAGCTAAAATAACGTTTTTCCGGTAAGGGATCGTTGCAAGAGGAAAACTCTGCCATAAACAAGGGATTAAACATCTCGCCCGGAGATGAAAAAGTGGATTAAATCCCAAGTATCCGAGAAAGCGTACGAGACTGGTTTAGACATTTGATACGTTCCTTCTTCGAATAAAAAGTCTCGTCATTAGAGAGCGATGGGGTGGGGAGAGTAAGGTAATGGGGTGCGGGAGAGCATACTGAGGAGGAGGCTAGTCAGATGTCGACGATGGGGATGAAAAGGGGGGATATTTTGGGGGTGGGGCGGAGCAAGGGGTTGGGGACGGAAAAGGGTGAAGGAAGAGCTGGGATGAGATGAACAGATCGATATTCAAGACAGCTTAGCACAGGGACGCTCAGAATATCCCATAGAGCTGGATGCTGAGGATTTTGAAACACTCTACCGATGCTAGAGTGCTAATCTAAAGAATACTAGCTTATTGACAAATTAACTCCGGGGGCGTGGTCCATAAGAGTAGAATCGTATATTTATGAGTCATACTTCGTTAATTTGTGCCTTCTAGTCACTTGGGGCTCTTCGATATACTCATCTTAAAACGTCAAATTCTGTAATAATTTCAAATACGGAAGCATTCGAAAGAGTGGTGGCGTGGAGGTGAGCATACTAGCCATGCGACACGAGGTACCAGGTTCGAATCCTGGTTAGAACAAGGCTGTTTGTGAGTTTAAAGGAAACTTGTTAGGGTGGTCTCCCCAGACTAACATTTTCCCAATA
Source organism: Ladona fulva (assembly GCA_000376725.2). Lineage (NCBI taxonomy): Eukaryota > Metazoa > Arthropoda > Insecta > Odonata > Libellulidae > Ladona > Ladona fulva. The sequence goes on along the minus strand of KZ308126.1, from coordinate 211,135 downwards.
AAGTCGAGATTATTATCATAAATTCATTTACTAAATTAAAAGAGCCACAGAATGAAGACCTGAAAATCATTTTTATTTCCAATAAATTTCATCGGTAGTACAATCAACAACACCTCACGGTACGAAATTTTTGTTTACAATCTCAATGTGTGCGGAATTACTTTTGCTGTATGATAAAAGTATTTAAAATTAATTTTTGCCAACTTTCTTTTTCAATGCAAAAGTTGCAACAGCGCGCGCCGAACTCCCGTAAGAAATGCACGGGGCCATAAGATTTACATTGTGTCTTCACAATGTTGGACGGAGTATAGCAGGTTACAACAGACTTTACTCCTACTTTAATTTAATGAGTGCTTCCGAGCTATAATAACTGGCAACTCCGACAGAATAATGTTTCCACACTCACAGATACCTGATAATAAACACATTTAAACTAGAAAGCCGATAAAACAGTCGAATAATTTTCACAGAGTAAGACAATTACCGTCGAACTAATTAAGACTGCCTCTTGAATTAGAGAGGGGAAAACTCAATGATCATAAAATATTTCCGCAGTACCAATCACTTAAAGCTATTTGAGCCCTCCATACAGCAGTGATCCCACTTCAAAGAGAGGGCTTAAGGAATGTTCGTACTCAAGGTATAAATAAAGCTGAAATGTACCCGCTCGAAGAATAAAGTTCTAATTTTACCACAATTATTTCCGTCGAGGCCTGAAAGTCGTGCTACTAAGCCGCAGAGGATATTCTACTATTTACGTAGGAGGTGATTAAGATATTCTACCATTTTCTTATATTTAAAGACCTACTTCATAAATCAACTGCGTTATAGAATAAACCCGTATACGGAGGGAATTATCCTACTATTTCAACGCGTTTACCATACTTAAGCTATAATTAAACGCGTTTCCGTAGAAGAAAATGATTCCATCAAAGTACTCTAAGAGAAGTGGGTGTTTTCTGGGAACTGGAGAAGACAATTCAGAGACTGCAAATGCGAACTTTGAGACTGCTTTGAATGCAAATTACGTTAATAAACCTCAACATCCAAACAATAGCTAACGCTAACTTCGTACCCTACGTAATTTTTTACGTATTAAAGCCAATTTCATTAGGTTCCGCGAAAAGGATTGGATCGAAGTAACCACCTGAACAGAATAGTGCTAAGTTACTAACTATACACTCAAGTATCCGACCTCTACGGCGCTGAACCATAGGTCGGGTAAACTAACAGCCGATTAATCCAAAAATAAACTAAGGACAAGAATACGGCTCTGGATACTATAGTGGGTAACACATTCGACTTCGGAGAAAACGGTTCCGGGTTTGATTCCCGAAAAGCGCGTGTGAAATAACCTTGGTTGTCGAAGTGTTTTTAAAGTTACTACTACTACGGAACAAGAGCATCCCGAACATAACTCTTTGAAAGCTAATGATGTTCAAATACTTCCACACCCAAAAACAGTAATTCTAATTTTTCTATCTATTAAAATTGGCATCGGTTATTTAATTCGAAGAAGAAATTTCCATGAAGAGGAGCGAGGGAAAGTAAAAGCTGGAAAAACGGAACAAAGTGCAAACAAAATACACGAATGAGATATTAATATTGATTACTTTGCAATCAGTTATGGAATACATAAGTGTACTTCCTTTCGATAGGTTCATGTGCCTTAATATTCCATATTCAACGCTATTTCTTTCGTTTCTTGGTACCTTATCCCACCTATATATCATCTAACATCTTTTGTAACTATACGATCTGACTACACATAACATTACATATTTTACCCAACTTAAAGCACAATTTTCCCACTTAAAAACCGATCAAAAATAGCTTTTTAAACAAATAGAATGTGATATGGAATTCGCGCCAACATTTTCCTTCAATTACCATTTTGCTAGATCGATAATTTATTTTTCATTTCCTAAGCGAGACTAAGCCTACCTGGGCAATCTCCCGGGCTGCATCTGTCCCTACCTTGACAGCCACGCACAACACACTGTAAATCACGTCTCTCGTATCAGCACCTATCGCTCAAACAACAAAGCGAGTCATTTCGGAAGCATGACTTGATTTACGCCACATTCTCGATCCCGTCACCGGGGAAAATCCCGGATAACGCCCATGCCTTGATTCATTCCGTTTGATTCCACTCTCAAAAGATTCAGATTCCAGAGGGAGCCCTCAGGGAAAAAAGTTCCGAAACGAGATTTGTCCAGCAAATGTCCAGGACTGTTTACACGAGTAATTGCATTATTCCTCAAAAGGGGCGCTCCTCTCGAGTTACCGGTGCGGAACAACGCCTTTGGACGCTGTTAAAAGATAACGACTCGCCTTTATTTCACCAAGCGACGAACTTCTTTTTGAGTTGTATGCCACAGGAGCACGTTGTTTCATTGTCACCTACGCTTAATCTAACGCAAATGGTGGAAATAAGGAATTCACATCTCGCTATAAAAACTGCACCTTCCCATCTACCCACACTGACAAACATGCGAGGTTACTTAAATAATATTTTGAAAATAAAAATCACGTTCGAATTAAACCGTCACGTTAAATTATCTTCAGTATAAGATTCAGCCACATTACGGAATAGAAAACTTTAACTAACTTTATAACCATTACTCATTCGACCGAAACATAAAGAAATGTAATTATATTTGCGAGAAACCCGTAAAGTATATCAAAATTGTTCCAAGAGAGGTGGAAGTAGAAAATGAATCATAAAATAATATGCTTCGTAGCCTAAGCAAAAGAGCAATGACATATTTATGTGCATTATTCAACGTAAACAAATAGCGACTTGGCCTTAAACAAATATTCAAAAATAGAGGCATACATAAGGCATAAGATGAAGTTAGAAAAAGCACAATATTACTATTACAAACGATTTTATACATAATCCATTACCCCTTTACATGGGTATAAACTTTATCCTAAATGATTATTCCATCCATTTCCAGATCAATACCTATGAATGAGCTCCTATCCTAGTACCTCCAGACACGGCTATCTACGTAGTCAAAGAAAGCTAGGAGTTATCGCCTACACGCCGTAACAGGCGGTCACTGGCGGAAATCATAGAAACAAAATATTGACAGGAAAGCAATGGGTCTGAAATATATAACGTATGAACACTCCAAGAATTCAGAGGTTTCAACATATTGCTCTGAAAATTTTCAATCATATAATCAAACTGTTTATTAAATATTTAAAATATATACGGAAAGTAAAAAAAATTCCTAACAAAGAATATCGGAAATAATTAAAGATCAAAAGAAATTCTCCAGTACTTTATAGATTAGTAATTTCTTAACAAATAGTTATATCAGTACAAGAACAATTTCTTGAGATAAAAGCACATGATTGCACTTCATTCTCGGTTTTCCTTAACGACAATCAATAGATGAATCTAAGGCACTGTTTGAAGTCGACCGATTCCGTAGGCAATAATATACCTCTATATCTCACAATGAATTATTCATTTAAAAATTCAGAATGAACAAGTAACTGCAGATACTGAGATTTGGATTGTACTTAGTAGTCTTTCATGCGGTAGACGATCAATGACATGAAAAATAACACCTCCTTAATTAGAAGTTGGTAGAACCAAACCAAGTTTATGCACCAAATAGACCATAGAAGTGAAGAGGACCTTTGAACAGCACATTAGCCTCTCTAAAATCACATCAAGCGTCAAAGCCTCTAAGTGTGCAAATATTAAAGTATTTTCAGCCAAAATTCGCGATAAAATTACGTAAAGATTCCCGCTAAAGCATTCCCCGATATACCGAAGCTAATTTAGATGCTGCAAAGGCTACGAGAAGATCCCGGCGAAGGCTTACGAACCTTCCGAAAGGAAATCCTTTTGATCATAAAAATCAATCTCCCGACCGACCGAAATACGTAATCCTTCAGTTAGGATTCGGAAGGAAGATGAGAAAACCAGGTGGAAATACTTTCCGTTCGCTCCTACGTTCCCATCATTATTCCACTTCTCCCTCTGCAACCATTTCAAATTTAATTTCCGTGTCAGGATGCATCTCGGCCTTTAATTCGCGACCCTCGTTAAATTTCTCCCTTCAGAGAGGGTGCCGCGCCGACTCACGTAGTTATAACCGCCACATCGCTTCAAATTTTATGCGCCTAACGACATTAGGAACGGGAATTCATTAGCACTGCGACGTTACCCGCGAACGCCAAGACCTTTTTACTCGCTTTACGACGTTATTCGCTCGACCACGTCAATCAGCTAAATTCATTCGAAGGACGCCACGTTCCGCATTAAAATCTTTAGGTAGGATTTACCTCTTTTAGTGCATGCGAATTTTGACGGGGACGAATTCGTTCCGAGGTTCAGATATCTCAACTGTATTCGGAGAATATCTTAAAAGTCGTGACACAATGTTCATTATCAACCCCAGGTCGCCTAAAGATAAAGTAATTCGATTCAGTGTGAAATACAATATGGGCGTACTTCATATAATAGTTACCCAAATTTACCTATTTATTCCTGTCCTTTTCTATAAAATAGTAATGATTTGCAAAAATTAACTATTTACGTCGGTGAAAAAAATCTCTTAGCCAAGTTTTACATTTAAATCAAACAGTTTATCATTACCTCAACAAATATAGTTCACTTCTTTCTATGCAATTAACGCCACAAATATTTGACAGACCTTCCGTACTGGAATCTTTAAGTCTTTACAACTACAACAATAAATCTACTTTTCCTAACTACAAAAAATAACAGCTTCACGAAACGTTAGAATAAAATCGAAAACAAAATGGAAATAAATATAAAATGACATCCGAAAATGACCTAGTTCATCCTATTTCAGCCGCATCTAAAATCTCGCACTTACGTCGTCCTATCGAGAACGGCAATCCGGACCACAACGTTACCGAAAAAATAATCATCGAGGTTCCCAAGGGTATTTGCAGAGGCGGATTTACAATTAGGCGCAATAGGATCTAGCTGAGGGCCTCATCTGCATGGGGGCCTTGATAAGACTGAGCTAATTAACTCTCAATGAGGGAATGTTCTAGTTTTTCGTATTAAGAAAGAATTTTACTTATTGAGTAAGACTATAGGAAATTTTTATAGAATATATTACACTGTATGCGTCACTATGTGATATAAAAAGTCTATCCATCATTCATTGTAATTTATAGAAATACTTAGTATTATAATTAAAAACCTATTTATTCTTGCAGTAGTGAAGCGACTGAGAAGTCAACGGGGGATATAAATGCGTATTTCATGAAAAAAATTCGAATTTTTACACTCACAATTCCTAGTGGGGACCACAATCTGACACTTACGCCAAGGGCCTCTTATAGCTCAAATCCACCCCAAGGTATTTACGCTACGCCTTATAAAACCCGCACTTAAGCCCAAACGGGGACTTCCCAAAACCATTCACTGTACGATATAAGAATCGCAATCAAAAATATGCTCAGTAAACGTCGTTATCGAGAGAACCACTTGCGTAACAACCCACAAAACTCGCATAACGACGACGTTCGACTGCGCGGGGACGACATCCGGATAAATCTCCCAAATTCGCCCGACTCTCCAAACGAAAAAACCTCTAACTCCTCCCAGCGGACCCAAAAAAGAAATAAAAAACTTGAACTTGGGCTTTGGCGGGAGAAGTAAAGGAGGGCTCCCATAGGAAAACATAGTCTCACCTAACAGTCCTCCGGTAAAAATCAATGAGGCACAAAGAAAGTCTCTCTCGAAACCCCCTTCTCAGGATCCAGTACTGATGAAAGACGCAACCAATCAGAAACGAGAGATAAAAGAGATCGCTGTGCAGTGGGTGGATGGGGAAGAAGCTTGGCAATGGAAAGGCGTGGTTGGAACAGTGCTGCCAAGGCTCCGTCACCAAATTCTACCGCGGAAGTAAATAAAGTCTCTGCAATCTCAGAATGATAGGAAGGCGGAAAAATAACTGAAACCATTGTTCGCTTGCTCGTTACGAGACTTTCGATAATCCGGATTGCTCCCTATCGACTTCATTCCAACATTTTCAGACACCGAATACCCGCCATTAGCATCTGTTTCCCTTTCTGTGACAAAACATGCGCGCTCCTGATAACATTACGTAAATAAACTGCTCGCATGGAAATAAATAAATAAACCACGCTTGATTCGATCAGTTTCGATTTAGTTTAGCTTTAATCACAACTAAGAGTGAGAACATTGAGAAAATCCGATGTAATAAATAACTTAATAGGGTCTTCAAGCGAAGATGCGACTCGGATTCTTCCCTTCCATCTAAACCATCGTCACTCTTAACACATTTCTCGACTATATATCAATTCTTAAAAGATAGCTTTATAAGAAAATAGAAATGTTATTGGATATAAAAACGACTTATAAGCATTTTTAGGCTGCTCAAGGTGTGTTCAATTAAAATAGTCATCTTAATATAAAGAACTTATTGTGATCGTGCAAAAATATGCATCAAACAAACAAAAGATTTCCATGAATGACTTTGATGCAATGGACCTTTTACTAAGGTTAATTCCCTGAAATCACCGAAAGAGTTTAGTTTCCTTGACTGCGATTTCCTATAAAGGTGTACTTCAGGTAAATCGTTTCTGCTACTTCTAATATAAAACATTAGGTCACTAGGAAACTCCATAGATTTCATTTTACCAGTATTATCTACTTGAACTGTTGTGTCCTTTGCTGTAGGAGACTAGCAGAGATTTAATTTATCTTCTCCCAACTGAAATTCTTGATAAATGGAGGATTTCTTACTGTCAATATGGACTGAGTAAGATAATTGATTTTTACAGCCTATCCTAACGATTCTTGGCATTTTTCTTCGATGTAAACTTATAATAATAACAATAAAAATAAATAATAATAATAAATCGTCTTTATTTGGGCGAGATTGAGACAAGTCTCCTCTTCCATCTAACTTATCTACCAATCCTTAAATTTACTCGCAAGTAGGGCCTGATCCAGACAATAAGCTAGAGAGGCATCCGCCTAGAGGTGTAATAGTCTATGAATCGATATCATAAAGCTATGGGCACCTCTTACCACAAAAAAACATATTCAGAACTGATCCCTGAAACTTAAGAAATACGAGATACCACACTTCCCCTGTAATTGGTGAGATGAACCTAAAACCATCAATCAACAAACCCATCAGTAAACCTTTCCCAGCCAAAGCCAACCTTTCGTGCTGTGACAACGACGCAGCTAAACCAAAATCTAATCCACCTCCTCAAAACACCTTCAACGGGGAGAGAGCCTAGAGAACCAACCTCCGTCGCGCAACCACCGGTTAACCGCTCCCGTAAATATCGGTCACGCTGACCAAGAAACTAACCCCTTTTATTCCTCAGCAGGGACACGCTCTAAAAAGTCACCAAATTGGCAACCCTGCCAGGAAGGCACGGCGTGCTTTGCAGAGATGCCGCTTTAAAAGAAAAAAATGGGCGTGGTCCATGCGGCATCATCCTGACCACCCTCCCCGTCACACACGACGGACTTCCCAGGGGGAGGAATATATATGCTTGGCCATTCATCCCTACGCACAGCATCCTACACGCACGCTACGTATGAAATCTTTTCTCTTTCCGAAGGCTCTGCAGAGGGAGCAGCCCCTCCCACCGACCACTTTGCAGAGCTGGAGAGAGTGGTCGGGACTACACGTTTCCCCTCCGATGCTCGCTGGGATTGACAGGGTTAGGAGGCAAGGAGGGGGAGGGTAAGCAGTCAGACCGACTGCACGGCTTCCCAAAGGACTGCCACTATGAGCATAGCAGTCTCGGAATATTACGAATAAAAAACTTCACGAATCAAACGATTATGGTTTCGTTTTAGTTTAAGCAATATCAACGACAGACAGGGATCTACCCTTGGATGGATTGGATATCAAAGGGTCTCAAACGCACGTAGTACTTCCAAATAATTAGACCTTAAACAATTACAGCTATCGATATTTACATTATCGGCAAACTAACTCATACATGCCAAAACTTTCACTGTAACTTTAAAGTCTTAATATATTATTAAACTTAAAATCTCACTAACAAAGCGCAGCTGGCTTCCTGATAACAAAATAGGTAGCGCAATCGCCTTCGATGAAAGCGGTCCTGGGTTGAATCTCTGGTGCGAGTCCGTAGGTGCAAAATCACCTCAGCTGTCGAAGGACTTTAGCAACAAAATACTACGAAACAGAGACTCTGAACTGATTCAAATTTCAACTTCAGACTAAATTTGAAGAGGGATTGAATAAGAATTAAAACTCAATATCGCAGATAAGAATGAATGTTCAGTAAATGTATCAAACGCTGATACAAACAACGCTATCATAAAAAGTAAACCCTTTCGAAATTTCGGCACATTATAAACCCACAATGGATTCGAGCCTAATGCAGTGTCTTGCCTGCCCCTTCCGTTGATTCTCTCATTTTCGAGTAGCTACACACGGCATGTATGGCGAAATAGGGAAGAAGGACGGCGAGAGGAGAAGTTTTGTCAACGATGCTGATGACAAACGATTTATCAACGAATTCTCGGGGCACAGGTTGAAAACTGGTCCAACCACTCCTAGTTATGAGTTTAAACTTGAAATGTGGCCTTCAAATCCTATTGATAACATTTATGGCTATCGGCAAGTTTTTTTGACCTAAACCAGATATTTCCGTAAGTGTGAATACAAAGAGAATCTTAATTCAAACACCGTTCAATTCCATTCATAAGAAGTTATACCTTTAAAGATACATTCTGCGGAATGGTAGAAACACTAACATACACAAATTTAACACCACTGGTAGTATAAACGATGAATTTACATGCAAAACCTTTCCTTGATGGTTACCGTATAGCTTATTCCGCATTAACTTTCACATTATCGCCAACTGTAGCATTAGCGACTAATTCTACGCGGAAGTAATTTTATTCACACATTTGTCACACCCAATCTTCAACAACACTTATATGACTTTATGATCCCAAGCTAAATTACAGGATTGAAAACACCAAAACATATGAAATGAGCAAATCGGCTAAGGTTTTTTCACGGTAATTTGACCGTGTAACATTTTAACAAGGGCCCTCCGACCTAATAACTAAACCTAGAACACCGTGCCTAGCATGAGTCTTGACGATAGCTTTACCACAGAAAACATCCACCGTGACAGCTTAAGTTCCAATATCTTTCCCTTCACAAGACGAGCTTTCATCGACCTTAGTACTCTCACCAAAGTAATAAAATTTTATCGGCGTGGATTCGCTGGATCTAGAACGCTTTTGCTGTCTTGTAACTTGTAAAACGTACTGCATTTTAAAGCCCACATTCGAGGTAAAAAGGCGAAAAACGTTTGAGGAAGTTTGGTTTCGCATTCTCGAAAACGACGAACTAGAATTCCCAGAGTCGTGGTCGACGGTTTACGGCGTAAATATTTTTCGGGCCAAAAACGGAAATGGAGCGATAATTCGCAGAAATCCGAGCTAAAGCCTGGCAATTTTTGGGCGGGATCCTGTTATTTTTCCTTGCCTGGGCCACGCTCGGACCGAGGCGAATTTGCGAAGCCTCATGGGGAAATTACGCCCCTTGTTAAAAGACGAGAAAAATGCGAAACAGCTTTGAATGAAGAACGAAACCGCTCTCCTCTCGCATAACGAGTATAAACCACAATTCCCAGATGAATCACCTCACTTGCACGGTCGTTTAATTCGTCCTAACTTGGAACTGTGCACAAAGATTATCAACAGCCAGAAGTCATCAACAAAACTACGTTAAGTAAGGATACCTTTTAAATAATTTTAAGTGACCATAAATGGAGTTCATACAATCAACTCTCACACAAATTATTTTGCAGAAATTTCTTTCGATGACCTATCAAAAGATAGGCGTTTCTTCGCGTCCTTTGTCCTAATTCACAGCAGGTTTATGGAGAGTAGATTATTCATTGATCTACTTCTATGGAAACCATATTAAAGCACAATAAGTGTAGAAATGGCAATACGAAACGAGTACTGAATTATACTCCTACGATGTGGTTACCACATTAACAGCACGAACTCATTCATATACGTAGTAATGACAAGGAAGAAAATCACTTTTATCAAACCATATAGAACTTTAATGTATATGAATACTTATTGGGCGTTTCGCATCATCATAGCCATGATATATTTATTCACCCAGTTAAAACCACCTTATGTTCTTTATATGTCACACTCTATTTCGGCCAATTCTTTAGCTTATCTATTTTTGTTAATCTGAACTTAGAATTTTCTTCCACGATAGTTAAAACTCATAAAAAGGCTGATAGTAGATAAACTATGAAATCGAGATATGGATTGAGGAAAAATAGCAACGACTGATCCATAAAAGGTGAAAGTTGAGCCTTATTAGAAGTAATTCGAAGTAAATAAAAGTTTCCTAAAACACCAAGAGATCATTGTGGCTAACAGACTAATGGCTGACAGATTTAATCGAACGAGATGTCCACTTAAAAAGTTTGCATTTTCTTTAAACTTAAAAAAGAGCCGAGAAAGTTAAAATGACCGAATCCCTTAATAATGCCGCGAGATAGGTCGAGAGTGATACACACGCGAACTAGGAGAACCGAGACATATCGTGCATCGCTGCTACCACTCGAGATTAGGAAACGACCGGAAATTAAGTCACGAAAACGGAGAAACACCGGAGATACTCCGATTCGATGACAGCACAAAACTGGCCAATCCAAAACAATACTCAAATATAGATCGACGTGAAATATAGCGACAATCCAAGAACCCGCAGCGAATGCGCGAGACGGGTAAGGACAAACTCCACTGGGAAACATCACGTGACCGCGCAGTTTAGTGCCATCAGCTTTTTTAAGAGCGTTACTTTCCGTGAGGATAGAAAGGACGGACATGTCTTTGGGCACTCATCATTAGTAACTCAACGCGACAGCACTGCTCTCAGCCAATAACACTGATGATACTCATCTATACTCGGCTTTCAACTACGGTAAAAGCGCCGTAATGCCCTAGCGACGAGAAAGCGGCCGGGACCAACTAACACCGGAACGTATTAGTGAAGAACGAGCCGGAAAAAAGGCCGCTAGGTACGTTTACGCCGAACACCAGGCGACAGATGGCGTACACTTCGACTCCTTGTTACTGGGCCCGTATCTCTCTCGGACGGGTTCCTACAAAACTCGCGTATTCCCTCTAATCTACAGCCGAGTGGAAGGGAGAGAAGAGGATGAAGGATGGATGGCTCGGGAAACCCGAAAGAGCTTTCATTTTTCCCGAGACGAACCGTGCAAGATGCTGTCGAAGAGACGAAGACAAGCAGGAGGTGAACTGAAGTTAACGTAGGATTGCACAGCTAAGGATAGCCATGGGAAGCAGACATTTTTACAGAAAGATAACTATGCTTAGCGACAACAAATACATTAAAGATGATATCGTAGTAAAAATAAATTAAAATATAGTAAACAGAAAACGTAGAAACTGTATATCCACTACATCAATGCTTACTGCCTTTATATATATAAGGAATAAAATACATCTGTAATACAAGAAAGCTACTGTTTTTAATTTTCTCTGGATTTACCCGACAGTTTGTAGAATATGTCTACGTACTTCCATAACGGTTTACTCTGTTTTATTTTAGTGTGCCTATTTGAGTTTTTAAAAATTTTAAACGACCATAATTTCATTTCCAGGTTATAAGGGAATTTTTTTAACTCTCTTATAGTTGTTACTATCGTATCAGTAGCATTGTGCAGCATTTTCACACCCCCCTTTCCCACGCTATGAACACCTTTCCCTAAGCTTTACTTAAGTTTCTTTGATCCACAAATATATTTCTCTATTACAATTCATTTAATAACCTTTTATTATCGTTTATTAATTAGATCTAAGTTATATCAACGATGTGTTAAACGGAAGTGTAGACTTTATAGTCTAAATTTCGCCAAAAAAGGCATTTATTTATATATCATACGTTGACCGGGGATCAATTGGTTTGGATGATTAAGATTGTAAATCTACGTCGATACCCGTCAAATATTGAAATCTAAATCAATCTCAGCCGGAGTTACTCGCCACCTCTGCTTCACAACGCACCCGAAGTGACGTATTCGCATTTTTCATCTTAAATACGAAAGAAGACGATAAAACGTGGAGCTGAACGTTAACCCTGAGTTACTATAATGCGAATTCTTAAAATAGTAAATTTTCTATTAAATTAGTTCTCGCACCTGAAGCTACACCACCTAAGTCAACGAACTATCGAAAATCATCACGCACGGCATCGGCAAATCGGCACGCCGATTCTTGTTTCGCTCACTTAATACACTCACCGTGGCTCCGGCAAAACGGAAGACCCCTCACAAAGTAGAACCACAAACTCACCTGCAAAGGAATAACAAAATCACATTAATAAATATCAACCAAACGCTCGAAATAATAAGAAAAACTCGCGTGTTTCGTAATAAATTCTTACAAAACTATAACAATATACACTTATTACTAGAAGGTACCATAGAGGATATCTCTGTTTCCCGAAAGGTTGCCGATTCCAAACCCAAAAATCTCCGCCTCAGATGAGACACTCAAACTCCCTTTCTCTATCATTCTTTCAATGATTCATAGATCACACATTTGATTTAACTTCCCATTAACTAGTATTAATTTACAGTGTAACCAGAAAGATTTTCATAAGAATAATATGAATAAAGCAGCCAATTATTGAGTAAAATGTCAAACTTTCAAACTTTTCCCGATACAGAGTGATATCAAGACGTTAATTCATCGATTGTTTACGTAAATCATACTATAATTTTCCTTGTTTTGTTGTAGTCTCAAAACATATTTTCAACGGAAGGTAAAATATATAAAATTAATACTTCCAAGCGTGACTTCGTGAAACTCAACACATATTTTAAAAGATAGAACACCTCGTAATTTCCATTACAGATTTCTATTGACTGTTCTTTTCAACGAGTTGGCATCCTCAGGTGGAGAATGCCAGGTGTGAATACTGCGAAAATTACAGTGTTCTTTCTTTTAAATGTATAGAAAATTATATTGGGTACTCGAGGCGTGAACATTGCAGCTAGTTAACTAATGTTAGTCTTCATGCTTAATCCCTCCTTATTTTACAAAATGAAACTAATTCTGCGACAGATTTAGAGCTACGTAAACTCAAAGAGACATACGGAAGGGAGAAAGTCTAACAAGGCCGAGAGTCGAACCCGGATCTCCCATTTGCCCTCTGAGTATCCATTATTGGTTCGACTCTTTCAACCGTAACAAGAATAATATTTCTGCCATCGCAATCCAACGCATCTCACAAATTTAATTAGAGTTACTTCAGCTTCCCCTTCTTCAATCAAACAATTATATCAATCTAACATATATAACCGACACCAGAGCTTCTTGCGTAGAGAACATGTTTAAGAGAAGGCTCAAATGGAATGAAAAACATTCCTTTTGAATGTTGTGTGGGCCATTGATGAATTTGTGTGGTAACCCAACCAAACTGCCCGGCGTTCAGTACGCTTCGTGATGAAGGTATGAAGAGAAAGAGAGAAGATCTCTTCAGAACCACATAGCAGTCTCTGAGCGGCCAGCCTCCCACCGCTCATTATACACCGCCCTTGACCTGTCCCTCTTTTCCACCAGAACCCATCCCACCAGCCCACTCCGGCTTTCTCACACTGGCACATCCGCCACGGAGAGACCCACCGAGCCTACACGCCTCGTACAACAACACCCACGCACTGCGCTGCGTCGGACGTGCGGAAAACACTGAGAAATTCCCCTTCCTTTCTCTCCCGCGAAAACTGCCGACGAAGAGAAACTGATGCTTCAAACACTTCGAAACAGAAAAAACAAATCGGAGTTCTGGGGTCGAAAAAGTACGACTGCGATGCTTGTTTTCACAGGATTCTGTCCTAAGATCACATAGCTCTCGAGTTAGCGTAGCGACGCTGATTTCCCGATTACGCCGCGTTATTTTCGGAGATTCGACGTCAATATTCGGGGTTACGTCGTCATAAAAAATAATCAAAATTCGCTGTAACGTCGCATTTATCCTATTGTTGTAGTATATGAAAAATTACATCTCTTACGATATGCAAAACGCTTCCGAGATATCAGAATAAGTCTCCAATATATTCTAAGGTAAGTTTGGATGGTTTGATCAACATTTACAATGATTATTCAATTGTTCCTTTGCTTATAGAGCTGTTTTCGCGAAAAACACCGAACTGTCTACAACAAAGCGACGTAAAAGATTGAACATGACGAGAAAAATGACAACACTTTCAGTATAATTCGGTCTACTCACTGACATGTTAAATAACTTATGAGAGCTACCAAGCTAAAATCAACAGGACCCAAACATTAATTGATTCATCGACATTTAATGTTACTAGTCATTTTCCTATATATGCTACAAGATAAAAATTATCATACGCACAAAGATTCGACAAATTAGCATACGATTATAACAACTTTGTGCGTTATTTGTTTATAAGAGCAAAGATATTCAGCAAAAAGATGCTCATCCACGAACCTTCGAATTCGGAAAATTACCACACATATACAAACAGGTTCTCACGTAAGCGTGACGGTATCGAAGGCGAATTCTTGATCTTCACATTCACTACTATTTTCGGTAAGCGTGAGAGATCAAAAGACAGGACTTCATCCGCGAAAAAGCTCTCTTTTCAAGGAACTGCTCATAATCGAAGGCAATGAACCAACTTCGATGTATATTCCGCGAAGGTTACACTTCCAAGGTTTCCGTACTTTCGAGTCGATAATGACCTCGAGGTTCCTCCTGAAGGCGCTTCGATACACAATCCAACCAGAATCAGACACGAATTGCACGTCATCGAGAATTACACACGGAAATTTTGGTTTCGTAATCGGACCATCAAATATCTCATTGCCGATCACGAGATAGATGATGCTTTTTTAAGCGGCAAGAAATTTCGAGTACGGGGCCATGTCACCGAATATTCATACACACACTATATACAGTATATATTAGTATGCATTTGTTTGCAGACTTATAGCATGTTAGCTTACTATTAGCGGTATGAAGCACGTAGCCTACTCCATCATTCAATGCGACTTTAATCGATGCAATCACACTAACACAATTTAACTGGCTTGATTGTTGTTCTAATTTATGATACGACGTAAAAATAAAATGAAAATTACATTTCCTTATTTTACAAGAAAATTAAATTTGATTTCCTTGGTATAACATAAGCGTTCTTTCTTTCGGTAGGTTCGTATACCTTAATTTTTCTCAATGCCACTTTTTTACTTTCTGGTAACTTACCCACCCTTTATGTCATCCACCAACTTTTCTCTTTGTCTTCCTTTCTGCTTTTTCCCTAGTATTTTACCCTCAATGATATTCTAATAATTGTCATGCCGGGCTGTTTTAAATGCAGAGAACGCGCAACTCAAGTGCGGTCGAACGGTTCCAAACGCGGCCTCATGATTTCACAACCGGTCTTCCTATGAGAATAACTCTGACACACCTGACACAAGGTTGCTTTTTAATATCAAAAGTCTAAACTTTTACTAGTTCAACAAACTATACTAAATTACGGCGAAAATAAAACGGATTTCGATCGACTAGATTAATCCAGGGTGAGTTTCAATAACAAAACTATCCTAGAAAGTTACGCCTCCGCTTAAAACCGGCTGTGGACTTGCACACCTCGACCGTTAACGCCTTCATATTCACCCGTTCTCAACTCTAAATCAAGTTTCTACACAGGTACATCCTACTGTTAAAAAACCGCTGCGGGGAGAATAACAGATTCCCAGATCGTAAGAGATGAACTAGATTCCCATTTATCGAAAACTAGAATACAAAAACTGGCACCCGTTAAAAAGATATCGAGAGGTAATAGTTTAGACTATTTGAAAACCTCGGAGAAGGGCTCCCTTTCCGAAGCGAATAAGTGGGACTTGGGAGAGAATGCGCTTTCTATGAGTGACTGGTACATGCAAAGGGGATATCGCAGGGTTTAACTAACTGTCTTCGACGCCCACATTTGAAATCTCCATTTAGGGCGCCTCACATGAAAGGTGAAGGCGTAAGCAAAACGCTGAGCCATCGCGGATATATTACCCGGGATCGAAACATTTCATTCCCTGATCCACTTTGTCACGCTGTTGAACGAAATGAGCCCAACTGCGGAAGATTTTTAACGCAAGGATACTAATAAAAATGGTCTCTACTCGTGATTCGGGCCCGATTTCCAGGAACTCAGAATCAACTTTCCGAATCACAATTTTCCCGAAAATGACTTTCCCGATTACTGTTCCAGAAACTGCACAGCTTTCTAGTTTAGAAAAAAGAAACCATGCTGAGGCGACCAAACCGATGTCAAATTATTTCAAGCTAAACTGTATCAATCTAAATCTCAACGCCATTTTTAATCGTGCCCATCCCAGTCCGCACTAAAATAGCTAAAGAAAAATCAAACAAACCTATAAACCAACAGATTCTAAGCCTGTCGTAATAAAAAATTCACTGAGAGATTTACAGACTCAAAAGTGAAGCATAACTTTCGGAAAAACTGTCCTTGGAGGACATTGGATTTGAAGCAACTGGAAAAATGTTCACCGTATGAAAAAAATATAACCTACCACACCCATTTACCTTTCTTTGAAACGATTAAATTCCAGAATACAAGGTCTAAAGCTCAATAAACGACAACTAGGTAAAAGAGGATCTGGAGAGTTTGACAAAGGAAATTCTTGAACAAAAATTCCTCCTTTATAAACAATTACCAAATCACTGAGTAATAAAAAATCGCTTGACTTCAAACAATTACTGATGACGATTCAACAATAAATCAGAAACATTTCAACTCAAAAACAAAGAAGTAAAGATGACTAGAAGTTGAAATCATAATTATTATAAACTTATAACCGTAAGTAAGACTATAGAAGGTCGACTTTTTAGAGGGTACCTTCGGCAGTGACCGACAACATTTAGAGTTCATCGGGACCAAAATGGTTTTTAATTGCGTTGTCATATTTTCGCTTTATATTGTGCAACTTTGTTTTGCTTAATAAGCTCTTCCACTAATGCCATCACATACATTTTTCCAATAATCATTTTAGTATTATATACAGAATAGCAATTTCTAAAGGCCAATCGCAACCTGTCGCAATCAATCGATCGAACCATCGATGAGCAATCGATAGGTAGGCCGCGATAAATACAATAGCGAGGCCTGCAACATATAAATATAACCACTGCTTTCCCTATGCGTAAATATAATACTTTATCAATCATATTTTACATTTTATAAACATAATTTTCCTTTAGGAAGTAAAATATCACACAATTCAATCCGGATAAAAGATAAAAACAGCGGAAAAAAACGGATGAAATTGCATTTAGCATGACATAAGAGGGGACACCCTGGTAAAATTGCTACTATGACAAAAGAAAGCGATATTTTCCTCTCATCGTAAAATATCAAACTATTTGGTGGACTACGATAAAAATATAAATCCGACAACGGTAACTATATAATACGTTTCCAAGTCACTGATGCATGGATATCCCTTGAAGTCGCCACTAGCTATACCACAACTAAGCTGAGTCCTTTCCAGGAAATTAAACCCATGCGAGGCAAAATCTTCCATAAAGTTCGTCATATATTGTTTCGAAAGAGTTCGTATCCATTCCTACGCACGACGTCTACGCCATCCGAGGAGAAAGCTGGGACTCGAAGTCAACACTCTAAGAAGGGGAATGGACGTTCCCTACCTAAAAGGAACAAAGACTATGCCAGTCGGTATGTGAAAGCGACACTGTAACTTAATCCGAAAAAGATACGTTTTAATCGGGACCTAGCACTGAAAACTTATTGGCTCCCAGATTACGCTGGGACTGCGAGGGCTGAACTGGAACAATCTCCGGTTCGGCAGACAAGTCGAAAGATCGATAAAAACATTCGAATTTATCGCATGCAAAGCGACCTAAAAGACTACGCCTCGAACGAGGAAAAAATCAACTTCACGGCGGACTACACAACCAATACACGCCGAGAAAAAAAAAGTTTTCACGGCCTACTCGAGCATTATTGAATCAAAACAGAAAAAAACATTCCTTATTGAGAAAGAAATAGCACCAGACCCATAAACTACGAGTAAAACATGACCAGGATAAAGCAGTCAGCTCTTTCGTTCTTCAGCATTGAAATTTCTATTCCACGGAAAAATAACAGAAATTTTGAATGAATCAACGAGGAATATGTACCCAAAATATATGAAAGGACAGTAACGCACTGGAGATAATTAAAGCGATATTTTAAATTTTAGAACAGAATACATGAAAATATGAAAAAGAATACATAAAAAACATGTAAAACCTGATTATATAGATATTTTTTAATAAACCATCAAAAGTTTGTCAAAGTAGATCATACACACATCGGTATTTACCAAATTCTACAAAAACCGACAGTTTTATCGCATACTCAAAAATTTGAAATAATGTCAATTGCTATCGGAGAAAAATTTTACGCCATAAATCACTTACAACAATGAATGATGCATTCGATACAAAAAGTATACAATTTAATAATCAATTTAATTCAGTATTGTACACCCAATGAAGCGTTCGTTAATTAAATGAAAAAAAATATTAGGTCAAACCACTTTTGAACCTTAGAAAATAAACCTTCCTTAGACGGTTACTATCACTCAAAAGCTTCATTAAATTAACAAAAATAAATAGATAAATAGAAGAAATAAATAAACTAGTCAAATGACTACAATGAGGTAATTAAAGAAAAAAATCGCCGAAACACTACTCGACATATATTGAAAACAAATGAACTCTTTAATCGCGTCTTCATAAAAAAATCTTAATTTTTCCTCAAAGTTAAGTAAATCAAAGGAAGCGATACCGTCGCAAATTAAGACACAAAAACGATCAAAACGACCTCTTAGTACGAGCCAAGATTACGATCCGCTGAGGGAACGAATGATAACTTTAAAGCGGCTTTTATACACCGCAATTCATCGGGAGCTCGTAAAATAGAAGGGGAAAGATCGTTTCTGCCTTTTGAACCCTTAAAAAAAAGAAAGAAAAAACTATTAGAGGAGATATTTCCCGCGCGCGACGCGACTCATTTGTTAGGGGCAAAAAACAAAGGAGCGATGCAATCCGCGAGGAGGATTTTTCGCGTCGCCGGCACCATTTAATTCGGATCAGATGTAACTCGCCGTCGGGGGACAAGGGTGGAAGTTCAGGTCCATCCCATCGCATCAAAGAGGTCTGGAATTCAAGAGAACTACTTCCACCCCTCCTCAGCAACGTCCATTCGTACCTTAGGACGGCCGTCATACCTCCAGCCACCCTCTCTAACCCAGTGCTGCCAACCAAAAATGTTGCCAATAGACCAAAACCTACGAAATTCTCGTAGATCAAGCTGTTACCTATTCTTTCTGGTGATGGATAAAATGGGAGTAAACGCCAAAATATTTCCTCGAGTATTTTCCAGAAATTTAAATCGATTACACTCCTACATGGTTCTTGAAGACGCCAATAAAAATTAATTATAAAAGTAATCCATTCTTCCGATCTTATCTATTGGTAGCTAGGAAACGATATCTTCAGATTCGTCCTCACACTTCTGTATTATTATCTTAGCGACAATGTTCCCCAGAGAAGAAATCTAGCTGTTTCATTCAATTTTCTACAATATTCTTCTATAATTCATAAATGATTTAAGTCTACCCTATTTAATATATACGGCAGTACTAGTCTTTCATCAAAATTCACCATCGCAAGATTATCTTAATTGTCATTCGCTGGACCAAAGTCGAAAATTTTCCTGTTTTCGTCCCAAAATTAAAATAGCTGATATGAATAAGGATACTTATCGAAATTATCTTTCTCTTCATTTTTTCTCAATGATAAAGGCATTTCAGATAAGCATTTGATACATAGGTGGAAATTAAAGATGTGACGATACCAAAATTTTACCGATTCCTATATAATTCCCGATATTATTTACAACTTCCAGTTCCGATAAGATTCCCGAAACCGTATCTTTCTATGAATGAAATTCGTGAATGTTAATCTCCGTAGTGTTGAGAAAGAAATGCTTCGAGATGAAAGCTCCAAGCTTATAAATATTGTGTAAAAATAATACTGTTCTGTATATTTCAACAAAAAAGAGAATAATTTCTTCGCTTAAATTACATCACTATATACATTAAATGCTAAATTTCAGAAAAACGATTTTAGTTTATTTTATTTTTATATTAAATAAATTTTAACTACAGGTATTTAATGAGTGACTTAACAATATTTAAAGATAAGTCAAAAATAAAAATGTTACTGGTAATTAAAACAAATTTGAAGGAACTGTCTTTATGGGGAGTTCGAGATTTGGGTAGAAACTCAGATTTTATACATACAACGGAACAGATAAAATAAATTCCCATTTAGTACCATATTCAGCGGTAATTAAGAACTAGAACATTCAGTTTTATTAGAAGTTCAATTGATGAGTGAATTTATTATTAATTATCAAAGTGGAAAATTGAGTTTCAAACAAATAACTCCAAAGAATTGTTTTTGGAATCGAATATTAGGTTAAAATTCACCGATTCCAATACCCAAAAAGATACGACATTTCCTATTCTCGATTCATTGTCCCGCCACTAATAGGAATTAGGCGTCAACGGCGAAATAAGCCCCCATAATCATCGTATTCACGTGTAAAAACGCTTCACTTTTCCATTCAGGTCACAATTGCATTCGCGTTTTAAGCATCAGCAAGAGAGCTACATCACCGCAATAAAACGTTACGAGAGCGTAAAAGAAAACAACAGTTTATATAACATCTCGGAAATCAATAACGGTACGCCTACTGAAGAGAAAAATAAGCTTCCAATGCAATTTGTGGGCATACTGAATATTGAAAGAAAACAGATGCACTAGCATTCTTGAATTATTTCCATCACACGCATGAGAATCATTGAGAAATACACTGAAGGGCTTCGCACTTATCACTTCTATATTTGGGGAGCTACAATCCAGACACGAGCTAAAGTAGATTTCGAAATACAGCTTATGTTGATCTTCATTTCCAGTGGTAATTTCCATTACGAAAAGTCCAAATTATGCTACCGTTTCCCGGTTTAATCGAGAGTTTTACAAACATTCTGACAGCAAGCCGAAAAGCAACGAATTCCAACATGTTCACCATAATTCAAGGTTCAAAAAACGGAAAATGAGCTAGAATTAATTATTCACAATTGGAGTGAAAGTAACATTTATCATCAGCTATCATTTCCACGGATACCTTCAAAATATTGCTTAATTACAATGATAGTGTTGTACAACACCTTTCATTTGCGTATTGACTACAAATTAAAATTATTTCCTTCCTTGCCAAGCATAACGCAACTCTGATATCAAAGCTCCCGAAATACTTTTCAGTCCTTCCAAGGAAGAAAAAAATTATAAATAACTAAGCATTATTTATACGTATTAATTACCATGATATTTTATTACTTTTAGTAAATAGAAAGAATTTTCGATACAGTTTTCTTTTGAGCATCACTGAGAACTGAATAACAAAATCTGCTAAATTACATTCCTTCAAAGACGTTAAAATGCTTGATTATGAAAATAATAAACATTTCTATCAACTCAGTGTTTACATATACATAGTCATTCAATATTCAAATGTCGCACCGAAATTAAGTTAGCGAGCATGACCTTCCCCGAATCAAATTATATGCAAACGTCGATTCCTCGCGGGGGAGGCTGGATCAATCCTTGACCCCGAACAAAAATTATTACGGGTCCATAGGGTTGGCAGCCCTGCTCGCACACCTTTTATTCGCAACCACGCCCCTTCGCTACGTCACGGCATCTCTCGACGCGGGACAGACCACTTTTTCAACTGTCGTTGAACTCGGCTCGAGACGCCCTGGCAAAGTCATCACATAGCAACAGAGAGATCGCTTCCTCCCGCGCCATTTATCCAGCTTCCGCGAGTTCGGCCCACATCCGCCACCGAAAGGGATGCGCGTCCCAACGCCTTGCTTCCGCCCAGCGCATCTCGTCTGTTTCCCGCTAGCGCCCTTTAAAAGAGTCGAGATTTTTCATTAAGCGGGAAACTTGGTCCCGTTTTTTTTCGGGCCCGTCTTTCGCGAGAAGAATCGCGTGGGCTTCTCGGGAAAACGAATTTCAAAAGATACGCTGGAAGATATCTGGCTGCAGCAGACTGTTTTGTCGACTGAGGTTGATAATTTTTTTCTCCCGCTTGTCAAATTAAACCGATCCCCGGGACTTAATGAAGTAATTGGGGGTTTTGGTGAACGGATGCTGTCGTGAAAGGGTTACAGTTCATCATTACGCAGAGATAAAAACAGTCTTTTCGTAAAGAGTGACATATCACACATATATATTATATATACTCATATAAGTGTTCTAATTGTCGGTAGGTTCACGTGCCTTAATATTCTATACTTAATGTCATTTCTTTCGTTTCTTGCTCACTTACCCCACCTTTTATATTATCTGACATCTTTTGCCTCTGCCTTCCCCTGTCTTTTCCCTTGCATTCTACCCTCAATCACATTCTTCAGCAATCCCTCTCATTATTCGACCCACCCATTTCTTCTATCTACACTTAATTACTTTAATTAAAACCAACTCCTCCCTGACCATCTAGTACCCCTGTGTTTGTTTTTTTATCGACCCAACTTACTTTTTGCACCCTACACCATGACCTAGCTCGACATATTAAAAATATTTCCAACTGCAACACCGTAAAAGAAGAATCCAACAAATCCAGAAATAGAGTGAAGCTACTTCAGCCTGCAAACTCCAACCACGTGACTTCTCGACGTACGAAACTATAAAATAAATAAAATATACTGAGACATTTACGACCAAATTAAGAAACTCGGCTATATGAATCGCTAACTAATCGCGGTTCTCTGCAGTAGTTTTCAAAACAGGAGGGCGAAAACATATTTTTTTCTGAAAAACTGCCATTAAACCGTACTACCTTGGTTATCGAATTATCCAGGTGGTAACGTAAGTGTCTATAATGCCACTGTTAATCATTCAATGCCCATTCCTTATTTTCTAAACAAATATCGTAAATGTTATGCTATGTTTTATTCTAGTATGTCACAGCGCAATAGGATTTCCGGAGTATAGCTAAAGGTATGCTGGGTAAGAAGACAAAAATGTCATCATTAAGTTCAATCAATTTATACTCAACACGAATGAATAGTGTTTAAAGGGATTAATTTAATGGAAAACGAAATGTACATGTACAACCATTATTCAAAGGCGCGCAATAGAAGAAAAATGTCGAGCTTCAAAGGATGAGTTTAAATCGTACTGTACAGTAGTGTGTTGTTAAAAGTGCTTCGACAGTTGAGGTCAATGGGGCTGTTACCGGGAATCGAACCTGTGACCGCTTAAAATATTAATATGGTACAGATGCAGTATTTGTTTTGACTTCAGCTTTCCACGACAATAAGGATTCTACTGACAAGTATAAATTTTATAATAAAATAAAAAATTAATATTCACAATTAAATACATTTACATCAAATAAGATTTGCTGCTTTCCCAGTGAATAATGAAAAGGAATTCTTCACGGGTTATCATCCGGGTAGGTTTGTGGTTATTCACCGACGTTTCGGCATCGACCACTGATGCCATTTTCAAGGAATGCCGAGTATTCATCCGCAAACTACATTTGAATCCAGTGGACATCATGGTAAGCTTCGACGTAGTATCTCTTTTCACTAAAATACCAGTCGACGACACATTAAAAATTCTGAAGCCACTATTCGACGAAGGCACAGTAAATCTTTTTGAATATGCCCTGAATTCAACCTACTTTATATACCAAGGGGAAACGTTTGAACAAACCGACGGGGTACCCATGGGATCCCCACTGTCCCCAGCAATAGCTGATTTGTTTATGGAAAATTTCGAAGAAAAAGCACTCGAAACTGCCCCCCTCAAACCAAAGTGCTTCTACAGATACGTAGACGACACCTTCGTCATCTGGCCACACGGAAGGGAATCACTTGATGAATTTCTCCATCATTTAAACAACCAACATCCGAACATTACCTTCACCATGGAGCTGGAAAAGAACGAC